>CP137671.1:26475511-26669408 GCA_037976565.1 Mesocentrotus franciscanus
GTTTTTTTGTTGCTTATGCGTGAGAAAATATAGCGGCCGGCAGCCGGTGTATAAGCGGGGTAAGAGCACTAATTTTTTAATTTTTTTGCCAGGGGGGCCGGCCCGTCGCCCCCCGGTTTACAGCGTACCGTACCTGAAGTGATCGAGCGCGCAAAATTGCAAAAGTTGTTGTCGTACACATATTCAGAAATTCACACAGAGAATACGATGGGATCTGCCGATTCTAGGACAATTACCACCTGGACAATCGCCCCCTGGGCAATCATCCCCAGCAAATTACCAACGGGGCAATTACCGCCCCAAAGACAATAACCCCGGAAGATTACCCCGGAATATTACCCCAAGGACAACCACCCTCGAGGACAATTACCCCCGGAAAATACCCCCCGGGAAAATTACCTACCCTCGAGGACAATTGTCACCTCGGATAATTACCTCCCGCTTAATATTACTTATTGTCCTCGGAGGTTGTTGTCCTTGGTTGTCCGAGGGGGTGATTATGGTCCAAGGGGTGATTTTAAGGGGGTAATTGTCCCAGGATGTGATTGTCCACGTATCAGGAAAATTACCCTCTGGAAAATCACCCCGGAAATTACTCAAGGACAATTACCCCCCTCCCCGGAAAATTACCCCCGAGAATAATGAACTCCCCAGGACCAGGGGCGGCGATCCGGGGACACGTCCCCCTCATTTTTTAGGGGATCGTCCCCCTGAGAATTTGAAAAGTGCAAAAAAAAATGTATTGCTAATACTGACTAAGGACCATACAACACACTTTTAGGCTCTGGAGGGCCCAAGAGTACATAGACAAATAAAAATGAAAAAAATCTTCTCGCTCGGTCGCTACGCTCCTCGCATAATATCCTTCAAAATGTACATGTAAATATTGTAGAAAAGTGAAGTGTGAAAAAAGTATATTGCTTGTTTTAATGTTATAGTTTTGCTAAGGAATGTAATTTTGTAATACAACTAAACTTAAAAACCGGTGAGGGGTAATCACTTCCGTCACCTTCACCTCTCTCGTTCACTATGCTTCCTCCAGTGGCGTACTGATGGGGGGGGGGGCAGTTGCCCCCCAAGTAAAATTCAAACGTAGTTTATTTCTAATTCGATACCAGTGCAGGTTTACAAATGTTGCTGAAATGGCATGATTTTTCCTGAGCTTCCGGGGCTCTCCCCCTCGACCCCACCAAGGGCCATAAGGCGGGCCCCTGATTGCTCATCAGACCGTAATTAAATGCCTAAAACCCCTGATTTTTCCGGGGGCTCCGCCCCGTGGACCCCACCAGGGCCCTAAGGCGGGCCCGTGGATGCTCATTTGACCGTAATTAAATGCCTAAAACTCCTGAGCTTCCGGGGGCTCTGCCCTGGACCCACCAGGGGCCCTAAGGCGGGCCCCTGGATGCTCATCTGACCTTAATTAAATGTCTCAAACCCCTGAGGCTCATGGGGCTCCGCCCCTGACCCTCGCCGGGGCTTTGCCCCTGGACCCCACGCCTATTTACGCTCCACTTACTTCGCTCGTTTTGCTCTACCTGATCGTAAATACTTTAGCCCCCCCCCAATTTGAAAAATGTTCCGCGGGGCCTGCATGTAACATGGAAGAGTGGTTGTGATGCGGATTTTTCTGCCCTCCCCAAACGTTATTGCTCATTACGCCACTGCTCACTCGTCCCTCGCATTTCGTCCCCCAGTCATGAAAAGAAATCGCCGCCCCTGCCCAGGACAATTACCCCCGAGGACTACCGTGATTCAATAGCATAAGACGATCTTGAGAGATGGTGTCAAGGCTACGAGCCCATAAAATCCCATGCATAGACCAACATTCGTTGAAACACTTGCACGTTATCTTCCTCATTACAACACATTTTCATTTAATTAAACTTTATACAACACTAGTGCGGTTGCTGTTTTTCACGAAGGATGTAAGTTTTAGGTATGCATGTCTAGCGCGTCTCAAAAAGCATGGAAATACATTTCTCTGGAGCAGTATTATTTCAACCTTTTGTTAGTCACGGTACCCTCTTAAGAAATGAAAAGTTTTTCCCAATCCCAAATTCTTCACAGACTTTTTATTTTGCATCACTCTGGCAGTCGTCAACTGCCATGTACACACGTATTGGCACATTACTTTCTTAATTTTGCAAACGAGCAAGAAAAAAAAAAGGAGAAGACATTTTCAAAACGGTAAAAATGTATTTTGTAATCAACACACTCGAATAGATTTAAAGTACTGTATGCGGGCACCTCGCCGTCGAATGTACATGGATAAAAGGTGATGTATTCGGTTATGAACTTGATACACGAATATGAGGATATTCGGGCTTCCTATTGCCCTGATTATCATGTTTCTAAATGTAAACGAGTGTGGTAACAATGTAATTTCGAAATAAAAGATATAACATATATTCGGAGGCCTTGCTGTCAAAATATTCTCATCGTGCGAAGCGAGCAAGGAAGAAAGACACTTTATTATCTTTGAAATGCTATTTTCGCATGAAATTACATACTCTAACCGTTTCTGATATTTGTTTTTCACAAAATCAACGTATTCCCCTAAAATGTTGAAAAACGCTGCTCTGGAGTTACAAAATCAAATGAGATGGATGTACCAGAAAGCGGATATATATTTACTTATAACAAGGCACCATTGTGCCGTACATACCATGTATATAACTTTTGATTTGGGGGGAATTGTCCTCGGGGTAATTGTCCTCGGGAGGCAATTGTCCTCTGGGGTGGTTGTCCTTGGGGTGTAATTTCCCGGGGGTAAGTTTCTGGGGTTATTGTCCTTGGGGGTCAATGACCCGCTGGTAATTTTCAGGGGGGTGGGGTAACTGTCCTACGGTGTGATTGTCCTCAGGGGTAATTTTCCCAGGGGGTAATCTGGGGGGTAATTGTCCTCGGGGAGTGGTTGTCCTTGGAGAGTAATTTTCCGGGGGTAATTATTCGGGGGTAATTTTCCAGGGGTTGATTGTCCAGGGGGTAAATGTACTGATACGGAATCTGCCTAATCGCTATCAAACAGCGATAGGTGCGCAAAATACTCTACATTTGACACGTCGCGTCGTCTCTCCTGACAGTGACAGCTTGGCCTAGACTTTCGGGCCGGACTGTCTCTGAAAATAAGACACGAAAATTCAACAGTTGATTAACTACTTTCAAATTTGGGTCAGAAGAAAATTCCAACCTACCACTAACAGTTCTGGACCATATAAGACTTAGAGACCTACAGACTGTAGTACAGCTACAGTGCAGTAAATTTTCATTTCACTTTTCCCCTTTCACGAAGCTCATTTAGGGAGATAACATAACAAAAGACAATCTTGAGTCTAATGTTAGATTGAACTAGTAAGATAACAAAAGTTGGGCTCTAACGATTAGGGCCTTGTAAAATTTACATTCCAGGCTGCGTATACATCTAGGTTAGGCCACTTGTCAGCTGGTTAAGTTAATAGATGTAGACCTCTAGACTTGATTTTAGGAAGGGGACTAACTTGGCTATAGACTTTTACTACTTATGGGCTTTCTTAGGCCATGACATGGCAAGTTCAACTTGGTGCAAGCACATTTATGAGATAGTACTTCAAGAATGTGAATGTTTGTCCTTGACTTTAAAAGATTTGTACAGCTTATATAGGACTATGAGATCCCGGGTATGAGATCTGTGTGTATTGTTCATAATTGTATTCATAACTAGTTTTTCCATACCAAGCATTCCAAATAACGTCCTATGACAAAATATGTTGCGGACACGGACAGGGCTGTTGAACTTTTAACTGATACACGCGTTTTTAATGGCCATTATTTTCCAAAAAACAAATTACTAAAATTTCATAGCGGATATTTGCACGGCTAGCATCCCCTGGAGAACTCAAATTTGGTCTTTCAACGGCTGATCTAGGGGTGGGAATATAATTGCGGGAGTAATTGCCCCAGAAAACCACAATCTAGTATAATTTAAAGTATACATATGATACATAAAATTGTGCCCCCTCCATGGCAGATGTTTGCATTATAAAAAGGCATCTGAAAGATGTGATTAGTTTTTGGTTGTTTTTGTTTTTTGCTTTGTATTTTAAACCTTTAAACTTTTAAGCTCACCAATGAGTCCTGGATGCGCAACTTTTTATGAAAAGTGTCCAACGGAATCTCATTTTATTTATCATATGACATCGGGTAAAAATATGAATGATATTAATGATATGTGATTTAATAAAATTACAACTTTAGCCTTTGTTCTTAAATAGTGTGATATGACATTTATATCATCATGATTTGAAGGAGGATTATTTAGATTTTACAGTGATCAATCAGCCGCATGGGAAAGAATTTTCTTCAATATCCTCATGATAAAAACAATTATAACAAATTAGGTAGTGGTCAATATTTACATCAATATTGGTATAAAGTTGTAAAATACATTTTACGTAACTTGCTGCATAGTCTGGTGTCTCTTATATATAAACTACATGCGAATAACATAAACTGCGCATGTCTAGGCAGAAGTAAAAGGGATAATAATAATAATGATAATAATAATGATAGTAATAATGATAATAACAACAATAATAATAAAAATAAAAATAATAATGATAATGATAATGATAATAATAATTATAATGGTATATTGATTAAACATACATACATGTTTCGCAACGGTGAAGCTGAATTAAAATTTTATTTAAATAAAAGCTAAATGCATGCAAGAAAATAAACACACCACTGAGACTGATGAGAACGCATGACCCCATTTGCCATTGAAAATTCTTCCCTTTTGTGTATCCCCAATTTCAGAAATTGATCCTCAAAAACCGTCCGTGTTGAGTGTTGCAAGGCATTTTAAAAAGGCTGAAATTCAAAGGAAAATATTAAGAGCACCACAATGAATAGAGAGCATAACACATATTCGTTAACAATGATTTTGTTTGGGGACAACAGAAGCGGGGAGACGCTTTCAAAATATCTTTTGGACTTTGGATCTTTGCATGCAGGGTTCATCATGTTTCCTTGTGTTCGAGGAGAAACAAAAATGAATAACTGTACTACAACATACACCACGCATCAAATGCATTGCCCCCTTTCGCGTTTGCGAAACCCATGCTTTATTACCGGGTCTTAGTTTGGAGGATTGTTGGGTCTTAGATTTGAATTTTTTATTTTGTTTTTATTGTTTTTTATTTTTAAAATGACCGGGTCTGGAGGAAAGACTACGCTCGATTCTCATGTTATTCCACAGGAAAAGGATTATGGGGTCTTAGTTTTGAAGATTTTTTACATTTTTGAAATAACCGGGTCTGGAGTAAAGACTGCGCGCTATACCCATGCTTTATTACAGGGTTTTAGTTTTGAACAAATTCGACAAAATATCCCTTCAAATTTATTACATTTGTGGGTAAAGTCATTATTACATTTGTGGGTTATTCAAAATTATTACATTTTTGGGTAAAGTGGTTATTACATTTGTGGGTGAAATTATTACATTTGTGGGTAAAGTGTTATTACATTTGTGGGTGTTATAACATTTGTGGGTAAAGTGTTATTACATTTGTGGGCGTTATTACATTTGTGGGCGTTATTACATTTGTTGGCGTTATTACATTTGTGGGTGTAACAGGGGTGCCTACATGAAAGGAGCCTCAGTTTTTTTTTTAAAGTTAGAATATGATTGACACTATAACTAAGACCAATTATCAATGGAGTAGATCTTTAATTTTTTAATGAGGTCTAAACCTTTTTATTTTTGTTTCAGGATAATGTTCTTCTTCAGTAAAATAAATGAAGGTAAATTCCTTGAGAATTGAGACAAATTCAGAGAGGAAGGAGAACTACTGACCTGCTGAATTTCTGACAGGTAGGCTGTACGAATAAGTTGTTGTTTGTATGCCCATACAGGTACTTCGAGGATGGCATTTGTTCATTTACATTTTTCCATCAATAAGTTCATGTAATGAACATGCGAGTCCACTTTAATCACAATGTACATGCAAGACCTTTTCAATGTTACAACAGAGATAGGTTTCAATGTGCTTACTTTCATTCTTTTCTCTTTTCATTCAAAAGACATAAATGTAAGGACTGTGAAGTTCTACTTAGCCTCTTCAATGAACCAGACCCCATCTGCTGTAGCTGTGACTGGGGTTTAAAACCTTTGTATTATAACCCTCATAACATGAAGCTATGGTAACAAACAAGCAACCGTTAATAAAAAGCCCGATATGTCCTTGGTGTGTGTGAACCACAAAGCAACCATCACTCATAATGATGTTCTTTTGTACATCAGATGGTCATTGTTTCACTGGAAAAAAATTGTGATTTTGAGTCATGGGTAACTTTGTTTTTGCTTTTAAAGGTAAAGACCAGTTTTGGAAACGCCCCCCTCTCAAAAAATGAAATGGAAGCTCTCATTACCAATCATGTGAAATAATATGTTTTGACTAATACGTGATGATACAAATTTTGCCGGGAAACCGCCTACTAATTGATATATTTGGTAAATTATTATATATATTTGGACCAAATAGATATCGCGCACGTGTCGCGCACGTGTCGCGTAGTCCTCTATACATCTTTCTGTGTACAGTGCTTGTAACTTTACCAAGACTGGGCCAAATGTCTTAGCATTTTGATGATTCCAGAACCTTGCAGTACACACCAATACTTATATGCTAGATGATCAAGCTTTTCTGATCGATTCCACAACGTTTCTTTCACAATGCAATCACATGACCAGAACTGGTCTTTATCTTTAAGAAATCATGTTTTATAATGTGTTTTATAATATGGTGCAAGTCATGATATAACAGCTTCCCTGGAAAAAAAATAGGGCTCAGAAGTAGCCTATGATTTGTTTTTTAAAAATTGGGGAAAAGTAATGTAACACATGCATAACATTGAAATTCTAATAATTTCAAGTAGCAGATTATGAAGCTATTTGAGCTTAATATTTGACCTTCAATTTTGTAATATGTATTCATGGTGAATTACAATTTTTCTGTTTTAAGAAAAATAAATAAATTGAACATAATCGTTTAATCTTATATACAATATTCCTTTCATATCTTTTAATTTTTAGTGTGCATACGGTTGGATTCATTGAATGATACATAAAAAAGTCTGGAAATAGAACAGTGAGAGAACAGAGAGAGAGAGAGAGCAAAAGAGAAAGGGAAAGAAATGAGAAAGAACTATTTAATGGTGAGAGATGTCATGTCATACAATGAGATAGTGAGAGAGAGAGAGAGAGGGATAGAGAGATGGAGATATAGGGAGAAAGAGTTAAAACTGTTGCCAATATCATGTTCAAATATGTAGTATTATAAACCAATGAGCGCGTGGGGGAGAATGGGGTACTACCAACATATACCCTGTCTCCTGTTTCATGTTAATTGGTTTAAATGTTTTATTGCCCTCTATGTCCGTTGCTGTAATGGAGTACCGAAGTGTGACGTCATCAGAGGCGGCACTCCGGGGGCAGGGGCACAGTCCCACAATCTTTCAAATATCCCCCAAATGCCCCCCTTTTACATAGGGAAGTGTCCCTTCCCCTTTTGTTAAATGCCCCTTTAATTTTGACACGCGCCCCTTTCCTTCGACAAGTTCCCATTTTCCTTTGCAATTTTCCATTCTCATTAGTGCCCTTTTTCACGTACGAGAAGTGCACCTTTTCACTTTTGATAAGTGCCCCCTTCACCTCTAATAATTGCCCTATTCAAATCTGAGAGGAGCCCCTTTTACTTTGACAAGTGCCCTTTTCCTATTCCTTTTCTAAGAAGTGCCTCTTCCCTTTTAATAACTAGGCCTACTCCTTTTGACTCGGATAAGCGCACCTTTTATTTTCACATGTGCCCCTTTTCCTTTTGTAATAAGTGCCCTTTTTCCTTATGATTAGTGCCCCCATTAAAATAAAAGAGTACCTTCCCTTTCTTACAAATGCTCCTTTTCACCTATGAAAAGTGTATCTTTTCATTCTCATAAGTGCCCCTTTCATCTCTGGTAAATGACTCTTTTCAGGTATGAGAAGTTATTCCTTTTCACTTCAGATAAGTGCCTTCTTCACCTCCGATAATTGCCCCTATTCAAATCTGAGAGATGCTCGTTTTACTTTGACAAGTGCCCCTTCCTTCTCATAATTACCCTTTTATCTCTGATAAGTACCCCGTTTATCATAACATGTGCCTCTTTTTTTTTTTTTTATAAATAAGAGCCACTTCTCCCCTTCAAATGAAAACCCTCTTTCACCTACGATAAATGCCCCTATTAAAATTTGATCGGTGCCCCTTTTCTTTCAACAAATACACATTTTCCTTTATTATAAGTGCCCCTTTTTCATTCTCATAAGTGCCCCTTTTAATATCTGGTCAATTTCCCTTTTCAGGTGCGATAAGTGCCCCTTTTCACCTCTGATAATTTCCCTTTTAACAATGATACGTTCCCCTTTTCCTTTCT
Source organism: Mesocentrotus franciscanus (assembly GCA_037976565.1). NCBI lineage: Eukaryota > Metazoa > Echinodermata > Echinoidea > Camarodonta > Strongylocentrotidae > Mesocentrotus > Mesocentrotus franciscanus. The sequence continues at coordinate 26,483,960 of CP137671.1, forward strand.
AATAAGGGACCAATCCCCTTTTCACCTCTTATTGATGCCCCTATCAAAATCTGATGGGTTCCCTTTTCCGTCGACAAATGCCCATTTCCCATTCTCATAAGTGCCTTTTTTCATCCCTGGTGAGTGCCTCTTTTTAGGTGTAAGAAGTGCCCCATTTTCACCTCTGATAATTACCCTTCGTACTTTGACCCGTGCTCCTTTCCTTTCCAATAAGTGTCTTATCCCTTTCGATAAGTGTCCCTTTTCCTCTCATCATTAAAGGGATAGTTGAGTTCTTACAAGAAAAACAGAAACAAACTGACTACTATTAAAAGGCTTTCATGTAAACTGTACTACTCCAAAAAGCTAGAAAATGCACACGGAAATATGACCTCTACGTGGAGAGTTATTAATCAAATACTTTGTAAACAAGACAGATCTCCCAGAGTACAAACATTTTCCCCAAATAATCATGAATTGGATAACCCCAAACATATTGCAAATGGTTTTAATACATATTTTGCTACATAGGTCCAGAGCAAGATCCATAAGGTTACGATTTCGTAAAAATTCTTCCCAACTATATAAACAAGTAGAAGAAAAAGTTATTAGAGTATCCTTTTCTCCGAAAGTAGACTTGTTGATTTAGTGGAGTGACTCAATCATGAATAAACATTACTCTTCCGCTTCTTCGCCGTGCGCCTCGATAATGAACAATTCATGAACCTTCAGTTGCCATCCTAAATATTCGCGGGCGGTTAACACAGTTCTGTTAGAATTGGGTTGAGGTCGATTAGTGCGGGCGCCCGGTGTAGTCTGGAAATCCCCACTCTTTCCATACTGCCAGACACAGCACTGCAAATAGGGACTTTTAGATTTTACACGACGAGAACGTGGACTGCCACGGTGACATCCTTTTAAGGTAATGTGACGTCCTTTTAAGGCACTGCCGGGCACGGGCCAGTGCCTTGAAAGAATGGCACACGTTGCAGTCCACTACGTCGACGTGCAAATCTAAAAGTCCCTAATAACAAATAAGGCATTGACGCACCCTAGCTTTGGGGAAGGTAAACAAAATCCTGTTTGAAGAGTTAACACGTTGCCTACTGAATTCTCTTATCGTTATAGGCTTAATAAGGGAACACCAAATACAAAGGTCAGTATTTCATTTATTATCTTATCTAGGTGAGTGAAATACTAAGTAGTTAACAATCCGTTTTTGTTTTATGTCGGCCTAGATATATTTGTACATCTTATGCACAAATTATGCACAAATTATGCATTAGTAAGGAGTATATGGAAGTACAGCTGTATCTTGTTAATACAGCTGAAAATGGGCTGTCCACCATCTTGTTGTCATATCACATTATGCATTATTCATTATACACTGTATGTTGATTATTATGGAAATAACAGCAAAGAAACAGGAAAAATACAAATCCAATGTAGCCCTAATTTGTGTTTTACACATTGCCAACTGCAATAGAGAATGAAATATGGAATATTATTTGTTCTTGATATTCATTTCTGGTCAAGTCAACGCGATGGCATGTTGGTCCCTTATCAAATCAATACAGCGATACATTATAAGATTTTGTTCCCGGGTTTATTTTTATTTCCTTTTGTCTCTGTATAATTGTAGGTCTCCTCATGGCATTTTATTTTAATGCAAATGTGATTAATTGTACAGAATGTTTTGTATATATAGAATATATATAAAGTTATTAATGATCCTTCGTACGAGAAGAAATTGTTCATATATTTTTACCCTTAGGCGAAATTTAGTTATTCGTGCAAAACTCAATACATATAGTGGTGTAGCATGCATTCAGTCATGGGAGGAGGGGGGTGGGGCACAAGCCTGTAGTCTACTAGATCAGTGTTTTCAACAGAAGACATTAAATTCTGTAGATCATGACTATATTTACTGTGCTCTTGAAGGGTTCGGTTCTACTCCTTCTTTCATAAGGTGGGTGAAAACGTTATATTATGATATAGAAGAATGTGTTCTAAATAATGGAACATCTACTGTGTACTTCCCAATAAATCGTGTAAGACAGGGGGATCTCCTATCTCTATATTTGATTTTAATTGTTCTAGAAACTCTAGCAATTCGTTTGAGCACTTCCAAAGATATAGTAGGAATTGAAATAAATGATAACGAATTTAAATTGCCATTATTTGCAGACGATTTTTGCCCCTTTCGCCAGAATACTCGATCTATTAATAACTTATTTGTTATACTTGAACAGATTAATAAATGCTCAAGACAAGTCTTAAATTCAATACAGAAAGGACAGATATCCTAAAAGTCGGACACCAAAAAAGATACAACCCCCGAACCAATTGAACAAAATATAAATCAACAGGTGAACGTAGTTGATACTATCAGAATTTTAGGAACATTTGTCTTTCGCAAGATGAACAATTACGTGAACTTATATTATTTTGGTCTTAAAAAAGCTTTTGAATTTATGGAAATCAAGAAAACTAACTTTGTTTGGGAAAATACATAGTCTGAAAGCTTTTGGAATCTCTAAATTTACCTATTTGTTTTCTTCAATTGTCATACCCCAACAAGCTACATAGAATTAACATTTTACGATTACGTTTTGAATGGATCGGATCGAGTTAAACGAAACGTCATGGTAAAATAATTGAATAATCAAGGTTTGAAAATGATAGACGTTAAATCATTTGTAGACTTGCAACAACTAATTTGGATCAACAACATTATGATTAGGCCTGGAAATACACAGGTTTGGTACCATGGGGGTATCATGTCCTTAATTAGTGTTAGTGATCAGATAGGCCCAATTAAGCCTTGACTAAACGTTGATTTAAAAAATGATTTTAACTTCATGTCGAATTTACTCAGATCAGCCTGTTGTTTGAAATCATTAAGAGAAAAACCTATCCAGGAGTTTGCAACGTATTTCAATATAATATGAAACGGTTGAATAATTATAATTTATTATACAACTCACTCCCAGATTCTAATCAAATGATTGGTCATGCGCGGTCACGTGTGATTCATTTACTGAGACTATCACACGTTTTTTCATGAAAAAGCGTGCAATATTTTCCATACTATCACACGTTTTTTAGTGCATGTACATAATGCGCAATAGTGCGCGTAGAGGTGAGAACGCTTAATACTGTGTGTGCATGGGCCTATTCTTGCGCAGCATTATGCGTAAATGGGTATAGAGGTAAGTGAGCTTACTATAGCAGTGTGCGCACTAAATTAAGCCTTATTAAACTTGAGATTTATTTGTCAGCCATACTGTCACGAAACAATCTTGATTGAATTCTTTTTACATCAAATAACAAGGATTGTATAAAACAAATGATGCATGTTTTCATTTGTTTATTATACGATCTATCCGCCCTCGTTGATGCTGTGTGTATATATCGCACTCAGCCTAACGGCTTCGTGCTATAGATACACACAGCCTCAACTCGAGTGCGGATAGATCGTATAATGAACTCATGCGCATGCATCATTTGTATATTGTCGCCTATAACGAGCTTTATGCCATAATTCGAACAACTATACAACCATCGAATGGACGTATAGTTTTAACTAATCAGAACGCAGGAAACTGTACATCCATACAACTGTACATCCATACAACTGTACAACTATGCAACTATACAACGAAGCGTCAATCGAATCACACATATACGCATGTATAGCTTCCAGCGTGCGGGACGAAGTGCCATAATTATATGTACAACTATACAGCCATCGAATGGACGTATAGTTTTTAAGGGCAAGTCCCCTCCGATAATAACTTACTTTTAATAGAAGCAGAAAAATCAGACAAACCAATCAAACAAAGTTTGAGCAAAATCCGATGACTATTAAGAAAGTTATGATTTTTTAATGACATGAAAAACATTGAAAATCATAGGACTATTGGCAACTCACTCATGAGTCTGTGACGTCATTGCCTCACTATCCATTAATTGTTTTCCTTATATTGATAATATACAATTTCAATTTCCCCCTAAGAATTTTTTTTTCCTCAAACCAGCATCCAAGTTATATTGATAGATATATTTTTTTGTAATGAAGTACTAATATAGAGTCATTTTTTCTGCTAAATCGTTAAACAAATGTGAATTTCAATAAACTATATTAACATTAATGATTATGAATATGCAATACTCAGAAAATAGTATCAATTTTTGTGAAATGTCATGCATACAATATGATACAAATCATTTAACCTGGGCAAAGGCTTGGGGAAATCAAGCTCTTGGGGATAAACAAAAATGAATGTGATAAAAATATATATAAAGCAATTGATAAATAAATAGGAAGGCAATGAGGTCACAAAGTGATAATCAATTTGGCAATTTGTGTAGTGATTTTCATTGTCCCATAGTTTTTCATACTGTTTAAAAAATTCATAACTTTCTTATTAGTTATCCGATTCTCTTCAAATTTTGTTGGCTCGGTTTCACTTGTTTTTCTGTATGTACTGAAAGCAAGTTATTTTTGGATTGGACTTCAGACCGCAGGAAACTGTACAGCCATACTACCATATACGTTCATCGAATGGATGTGTGATTTCAACAAATTAATGAGGGATGACTGCTGCGAGATAAGCGACGGTGGGCGGCGCTTGTCTGTGTATTAACCACATGTTTGCACGCACACGTGATTTCTTTTGTGTAGTAGTACAGGTCATTCCAGTGGCGGATCCAGGGGCCGGGGCCCGGGCCCTCCCTAGAAAAAAACAGGTAAAAACACCCTTTAAAAAAATTTTTCGGGTGCCAAAAAAAAAAAATTGTGCTCACGACCCTGGCGCCCAAGGGGATGGTGGTGGAAAAAATTACCCTTCCGGAGGAAAAATTTTTCGGGTGCCAAAATTTTTTTTTGCTCACTACCCCACTGAGCGAAAAATCGACCGGCACGATCTTCGCACGAAGTGGGTCCCTTTTTAGGCCCCCTCCCTTGCCGCCGGCTGGATCCGCCCCTGGGTCATTCTCTCTGTCTATTTTCCCGTATGTCTTCTATCGTTCACTCCCATCTCTATTTCTTTTCTATCAAGGACGTTTATTCAATTCAATTCAATTCGTTTTATTCATTTCCATTTTCAATAAAAAACAATACAAAGATATATACAATATAAATAAGCATATGCAATATCTGATCGACCTATATCATTTGTCCCTATGATTTGACAAAATTAGGTATTATACCAGGGATATGTGAGTTTTTACAGCTAAATTCTACTTGTTATTACTGTACTGATTAATATTTTGTCAACAATTTATGTTAGTAGTGATCGGGTAGGCAGTAGAGACTTTTAGATTTGCACAACGAGAACGTGGACTGCTAGCTGTGACATCCTTTTAAGGCAATGTGACGTCCTTTCACTGCCGGGCAGACTGTCGGTGCCCGGCAGTGCCTTAAAAGGACGTCACATTGCCTTAAAAGGATGTCCACGTAGTAGTCCACGTTCTCGTCGTGCAAATCTAAAATTCCCTATTATTGTGCCTTGACCAACTATTACATTAAAAATGTCATCAGTGAATAAACTTGAGTTGAATTTTATGTCGAGCACATAATTTATAGCCTGATATTTGAAACTATTAACATAAATACATATCCAGAATTTGCAGCGTATTTCAATGTGATATCATATATGCAACGGTCCAATATGTGTTTACTGGCACCCTTCCAGAAGAACTAGATAATGTGTAGAGCTCGACACATGTTCGTACATATTGAATTAGAATATTCTGTACGCTGTGAGAAAAATGTATATGCATGTATTTAGTGTCTGTGATTTCAACCTTGAAACATCTGCTATCAACACCATAACCAAAGCTATTTTCCCAGCTATATATCTACAGGCAAAATAAAACCCATATAGGCCTCTGGTATTTGCAAGCCCCAAACTTGAGTTTCAAAATTAATTTGATGATACAGTGTCAAGAAACACTGGATGTTACATCATCAATCCAGAAGTTATAAGTATTGTTATCATTATCATCATCACTATCATTATTGCTATAAGTATCGCTTTTGAGAGCGTATATAAGCAAGAGCGTGTAACTGCTATCATTTCTCAACTAAGTTTGTTAGAAATATAATTCACTAAACCAAGGGCGACAAATTTGTAATGGTGTGGGCTTATACGACCTAAGTGAGAATATTCATTTCCATTATACAATAATCAATAACATTATAAATTGAGGATCAAGTGAATCTATACGCAAGTAAGCAGTCTTGGCAGTTAACTTGTCTTGTGTGTGTTTTTTAAATTAAATCTCAGAATACCATATATGATGGAGATACTCTTTTCATCTTTATGCCTATTGAAATAATTCTATTCAACATTAATTACTAAAAAACGGAATAATTGAGTGTATTTTCTTCCACAATTATCAATACTGATGTTTTACCGTCAGTTGTTAAAAGAATATGAATATAGTAAAGAGACCAAATGATACAATCACTGTAATAGGGATATTTACAAACAATAAACATTAGGCGTAAGTTGTTGTTAACAGGTTAAATACTCAATATGAAATCGAATCGTGATTTTTCTTTATTATAATCTGTTGTAAGAGGTGCAATCATAAAATAGTGTAACCTTTGAAGAGCACTTTCTAGCTAACAATCTCCATATATTATCTCAAGTTGTTTTCCCTTTTTCTTCGTCTTTCCAATCGCTGTCACATTTGTTTGCCACTCAATGGGGGAGGGGGGGGGGGTGGCACGTGCCCCCTTCCCCTCAATTGCACGGTATGATTAACATGAGATTAAACAAAACAATAGACTTTCACTTGGCAGCTACAGTCATAATACATTTACAGTAATAAACATGGAGAAAAAGGCAGATGTTTGGCAATAAAAGCCTAAGGCTTGAAACATTGCCATACCTCTATCATTCAATTTAACATATATTGTTCAAGTGATACGACACAAACATACTTAACATTCCTAATACTACATATCAATATTGAAAACTAATGGCAGTAGGTAAAATAACGATTTAACTAGGTAAATACGGGTTACGATCAACAACATATTTTGGAAAAGGAGAATAGAAGTATAGGAATAGAGTATAGTAGCTCATATCTGGTTGGAATACATTTATAACAAACGATGCTATATTCATACCTCACTTTCTCTAGTGTATGCGTAAAATGGAAATGATGTAAGTTAAGATAAGAGGAATATTATTATTGTTGATACAAAACTAGATGATTGTATATTGCAAGTTTGAGGTAAGTATGCGCTTAACCGTACGTTTGAAGAAATGCATGGTCACCAAATTAAGAGTGGATCATTGAAGATACAGCAAGGACTCAAAAACCAAACTAACACCGCATATTGTATGGAGGACCTCCCTTCCAAATCATTCAATCTGTAATGAAAGCTGAGAGAAAATACATATTGTTTACTACAATGCTTTTCAAAGTTACATATCTTCTTGTCTGACAATTTTCAAACATGACCTCCTTAAATTACAATTGTCTTGTCTGATTCCTTTGAATGACTAGTTGCAATCTAAGCCGAATAATCAACTGCTATTATCGAGAATCTGTTTAAAAACCTATTTAGTACTTTCATTGATCGAGAATATAAAGCTTCCTTAAATACACGTGTAACTTGAAGTATAAATAAAAAACCTAAGCTGACATAATAATGTCAAATGGAAAGACCTTAACACTTCTTTGTAATAAACAATCACATGTCATTGTGCTACTGCTGTCTTATCTAAATCATGTTTAATCTATTCAAACAAGGAAAACCTCAACTTAACCTTGCATTGATTTCACAGCAAAAGTATCTCATTAATGTTCCCTCTTTGTTTTCTTAAAAAAACATCTTTAACTATACTTAAAAATTACTCTTTGGTATTATTTTGAGCCTAACTAAATCCTTAATAAACCATGCTTTCTAATCCGTCACTGGCCTTTGAAATCTTCTTATATGTCTCTCAATTTATGACAATAATTTTACTTTGCATAATAATCTGTTTCCTTTTCTGAATCACCAAATTTCTTGCCTTGACTGCAACATCGTTTTTGTAGCTAAACAATGGCATAAATAACCACTAATTTGACAAGATACATTAACTCAATAATGTAAACTTTGGCCTATATTCTGAGCAAAGTTAGTCTGATATAAGTGCATGCCCAATGCTGCTTGAAAAGCCCAACAGCTTTTCACCTGAACACTCTTTCTAAAGTTGAAGGCCCTACTTCTACAACCTTTCCTAAAGTTCCATATTAGACAGAATTTAAAATATAATTATCTTGAGCCAAATATGGTTTCACTACTTTACGCATTTCGCTAAACAATAACATGACATGTAGTGAATACATTCATAACCACTCTGTGTAGTCAATAATTTCAACATAAAACTGTGATCTCGAAACATCCAAACTAAATTTTATCAAGAATCCTTCCTGTTCACGTGATTATTTCAGTAATTTAGAATTCCAACTTTATAATACTTACTCTTTGGGCGATGGCGGTTAATTTGAAACATACAGGGAAAGTTGGGAAGATTTGTTCCTAATAGAATAGAACAAACAAACTTTGTCGTCAGAAAATCATGGCTGCGAAAAATCTTGGGGAAATTACGTTGTCCTTGAAGACAAATATAAGGTGTTTGTAAACTTATTAAAAAGAAACCGTTTCAACGAAACAAAGAGTGTCAATTAGTAAGAATTATTAACTTTTCCAAAACCGTGCTAGGGCTGACTAGGTGTATATTATTTGATTGTCTCGTAGGAGAATTGTGAAAAGCATTTACTCGTCGGAACATAGTAGAACACGAAAATGGCAAGATATTGTTATTAAACTGATACATAAAAAGAGAAGTTTGAAGGAAGTTAATGTCAGTTACTGTCAAGCTTTGTAGTTTGATTAACAGAGGGCGTGTGTGGTCACGGAAACCAGCTCCAGCACATATATCAAAAGCTTTCTTTTGTAACGTTTTTGGATGTTGCCAAAAGAACATTTCAATATGAAATGTAGGGTAGATTTAAGGTATTGTGCAATATAAATATGGCTTTGTCAGGTAAAAGATCTCTTCAATGTAAGTATCTATACATACCTTGATTGTTGTACTGCCGAATTTGGAGAAGATGTTTGAAATTTACATAAATGTAGTTTAGGCCCTTTCGGGCCCTCCTCCTGGGTCCCCAGGGGGCTACGTTTACCATTTGAACACCTCTGGATCTCCTACCCCTAAGGATGATTCCTGCAAAGTTTGGTTAAAATCTGACCATGCGTTTTCAAGAAGAAGTTGAACATGCAAGAGGTTTACCGACAACGGACGGGGACGGACGGCAACAGCTCGCCTTGTGCTTAAAAACAATGATTATGGTAGTATTCGGGTCAAAAATAGGGCAAGAAGGAGCTAAAGAAGTGAATATTTTATTTGTTTTTTTGAGGCTTGAAAGATGTACTCTGTGATTCATGTCCTTGGCGTACAAGCCGGGGGAGGGAGTAGCCCCCCCCGCATCCCCTTGGCAATAATCAGGCAAAAAGTCAAAAACTGGGCCAAAAGGTAAATGAAAGTTAAAGAAAGAAGGAAATAAAGCAGCACTGAAATAATAAATGCAGATAATCCTTTGTTATTCTTTTTCGATAAGCCTAATTTACAACATTTACCAATATTCAAACTGAAACATACTTTGTTTTGATATTTACCTCTGAAATTTTTAACCTCTGACATTATTACTTCTGACATTTTTACCCCTGAAGTTTTTACCACTGACATATTTTCCTCTGACATTTTATCTCTGACATTTTTCCTCTGACATTTTTACACCCAGCCGATCTTTTGGCCGCAAGTTTGTAAATCATAATACACATATCCGGTCACCTACCCCTGGACATCCACCTCACGGATAACCACCCCTAGGATAACCACCCTCTAGGACAACCACCCCCTAGGGCAACCACCCTCTAGGACGACTACCCCCTAGTACAACTACCCGCGGACAACTACTCCTCGGACAACTACCCCCTAGGACAACTACCCCCCGGAAAACTACCCCCAGACAACTACCCCCTAGGATACTTGTCCGGGGGTAGTTGTCCTAGAGGATGGTTGTCGTAGAGGGTAGTTGTCTGGGGTAGTTAACCGGGGGATAGTTGTCCGGGGGTTAGTTGTCCTAGGGGGTAGTCGTCCTAGAGGGTGGTTGCCCCAGGGGGTAGTTGTCCTAGAGGGTAGTTATCCGGGGGATGGTTGTCCAGGGGGTAGGTGTCCAAGAACCCATAATAAAGCATGCAGAAGATAAGTACATGGCCAGAAATTTCACAACGGAACAAACCAGATTTGGAATGACCTTGAGAGTGTTAACAAAAATATTATCTTAAACGACTAGAAGTGTTGATGATTGATCATTTATTCTTGTTGGTGTACCAATCATTGCACCAAAGGTACTGGAATTAAGTATATTTTGGAGACGAAGACTACTAGCATTATTAACATCACCCATTATACATGCAGATGTACTTGATGTATTAATTGCAAACATTAGTCAATCAATCAAACGTTTATTTATTTCATTTTCATAAAAATACAATCAAAGCGAATAAACATGCTATTGTTCAGTTATATGATCATTTTTTCTTTATACCACAGGAATTACACTATGAAAGTGAGCATCATTACCTGTATGTTCGCACTTGCTTTGACGATGGGAGAGCCAGTCAGAAGCCAAGCCTCTCAGTCAGGTATATTATAGGTTTTTATGCATGTTTTACAAAATATAAGTAAGATAGTAACATGACCAGTGCTGATAGGAGCCTGAGTACATACGTATGAATTCAAGCCCCCCCCCCACCCTCTCTCTCTCTCTATCTCTTTCCATCACTCTCTCTCTCTCTCTCTCTACACACAAATACGCACAAACACACCCTCACACAAACAACAGCAACTATGACCCCAAGAATGTTTGGAACAAGGGAGGACAGTAGCAGATCTAGATCCTTGAGGGGATCGCACCACTTGTTCCTATTTCATCTGTATGATATTTGTTTTGAGCGCCCCCGCCGCCCCCTCCCTCCTCCTTGTTTTAGGCCCGTGGCTTGGACCAACTCTTATAGAAATGCAAGAATGAGTTAATTGAAGGCACCTTCTCTATATATACATGTAGTATCATAATTATGTCACCATTTTTACTGCCACTGGATGACTCAATGAGCCAGGTAATGAATTTGTTATTTTAATTGACTGGATTGTGTAGGTATTCCAGTGAGGAAATACAAAGTGCATAATAGACTTACAAAAGTAAAGAATCCACAATATTTGCACTGTAAAGATGACTAGAGAGTAGAGTATTTTCTCCTTTTTATTCTGTATTTTATGGAGCCTTGCATCAATTACAAGCTCGTGTGCATATCATGCATATGGCACGGTAAGCAACCGTGCGTTTTTTGTGTGTGTACCAACAGAATGGCAAGTGAGGATGAAAAAAAAATAGCTGGGGGCAACAAAAAAAACTTCACACACCCACTTATATCTTAGTTCGGTTAGTATAGGGTTTGATCCCAGAGCAATTTGCAACAAAAGATTTTGTTCTACGGTTTCCGGTAGTGAATGACATCAGGAACGACATACTAAACATCTAAGAAAATGGAACCTCGGAATAGGGTAGTTTTCAAAATGGCGTCCAAGATGGCCGCCATTATCTTAAAATAGCCATAAATCATGATATATTAATTTTAGAGATGTGATTTTGGTGTCTATACCTAGATTTAGGGTATCGGAGAATCCATTTATTCACTTACAATAGGTGATGGCCACCAGGAAATCTGGAAATCCAAGATGGCGTCCAAAATGACTGCCCGTTTCCTAAAAAATACCGGAAGTGAGATACTATTTAAAATAAAGCTGTAATTAGCATGATTAGAAGTATGCTTTAGAGTTCAATATACTCCCTGGTATGGTTTAAGTTATCATAAAGGTTTAGAGTAGCCTTATACTCAAAACAATACCACAGATGGCTTCCATTTCATAATTCAAGATGGCTGCCGGAAACTGAAATTAGCCATAAATCATTATTTATCCAATAGAGAGTTGTCATTTTGGTGTCTAAACCTAGTTTTCGGAGGTCGATAAATCCAGTTGGACTGCTTAAATTGTGTTTTATGGTCACCGGAAAATCTGTAAATCAAAGATGGCGTCCAAAATGATCATCAGTTTCCTATAAATGACCGGAGTGAATTACAATTTACAGTAAAGCTGTACTTATTTAGATTATTATTGAGAGATTAGGATATTATTTATTTATTTATTTATACATATTTATACAGGTACACAAGATCAGAAATAAATCTGTATTATATTCATTGGTATGGTTTGAATAATAATAAAGGATTAGAGTAGCCTTATTATTCGATAGGGTACCTAAGATGGCCGCCATTTTGCAACCCAAGATGGCTGCCGGAACCTGAGTTTAGGAAATATTCATGCTAGACATGATTAAAGGCCCTATCCGATGAAAATACAACTTTTTATCGAAAGCTGAATAAACATAGAATAAAAATATAAAGGAATTCAAATTTATTTCCATTTCAGTATTGCACAAAAGCGAATTAAAGCCTTTTTTCCGCACCTCTCCAAATTACAGGTCAACAGGGGTCAAAAATGTCGCAGTTATAGTGACGACACCATATGTGCTCACCTAAATAGCTGAGGCGATGAGCCGTGCTAAATTAATGCAAAGTCATTGTGAATATGCGTACTCCACATAGTTACGGTGATGTCATCAATTCGATAGCTAGTTTTTAGGTCAACAACTCCCGATTTTCACAGCTTTAAATTTCGAGTTTTCAGAGAGCTGTTACTCGTCTGACAGGCACTAAAGTAGCATATAATACGTGCCTTCACGGTTGTTTCACCGCAAAGCATGACGGGACAGATTACTAGTACGGCAGGAGATTTTCACCTTCGCCGCGATCAGCTGTTCCATTGCCAACAACGGGATTTTTATCCCGTCGAATCAACATCATAATCTTGTACAGGATGCGTTATTCTGCAGTGATTTCTTTCATTCCAGTATCATTTGTACAGTAAGAAACCAAAAGTTTGTGATTGTGTATTGTTATGACGATCCTTCAAAAAATAAAGCTGATAATACGAAGTAAAGTGGGCTAATGAGAGTGGGTTCCTTGGTATGAATATGTAGTCCCATATGTTCAAATGTGTGTGTGTGAAGTTTGGGTCGGTGGTTTGCCTTTTTAAGCTGCTAAACATTCGTGTTTTAGGTTGATCACAGACTTTGGTTTATTACCGTACAAATGATACTGGAATGAAAGAAAATCACTGCAGAATAACGGATCCTGTACAAGATTATGATGTCATGTTGATTCGACAGGATAACATTCCCGTTGTTGGCAATGGAACAGCTGATCGCGGCGAAGGTGAAAATCTACTGCCTTACTAGTAATCTGTCCCGGCATGCTTTGCGGTGAAACAACCGTGAAGGCACGTATTGATATTGTTGTAATCTATGGCTTGTCAGCTTTCCTTTGATATATAATTCATCTATTTCATTTTTCACTTCGGACAGGGTTTTTAAAAGAAAAAAGATTTGTGTCTATACCTAGGCTTTTCGGGTCGACAAATCCTTTTAGACTGTGTAAAATGTATTACGGTGGTCAGGACATCTGGAAATCCATAATGGTGTTTGAAATAGTCAATAAATACCTTATAAAACAGGATTTGAGTTGGTTTGTTTTAAGTTTAAAATACGAAGGTGTATTTTCGAGGTATTTTCATTGATATACAAAAAGAATCATACAGCTTTCTGCAGAACGGTTTCGTAATATGGTTGCAGCTGTGCTATCGACATTGGCTGCGGAAACGGGCAAATGTGTCATTTAGGTTGACATGGTAACTTTAGATGCAAAGTTATTTACATTTCCGCCATTTTGCCGTCCAAGATGGCCTGCGGAATTTGAAAACAGTATTGAATCATTAACCCCCGCATTACATTGGTGTCTATCCCCAGTTTGGGGGAAGAGAGTAATGGATCCATTAAGACCAGTTTAATTGTCCTGTAGCAGACAGTTAAGAAGCATACTTAGCATACAGTTCTAAGCTGGCGTCAAAGACGACAGGATAAGCCCTAAAATCCCCCAATAATTACTTACAATAAGAAAATGTCTTTCATCACTTCTTATGATGTGAGTTTACATAAATGTAATCAATTACTTTGGTAGTCTTATGATTTCAGATGGAATCCAAGATTTTGCTACAATGAAATTTAATATGGCTTTCTTTTTCTTATCAAGTGACTGGAAGAAAAAGTTTTGGTTGGTGGTGGTTTATGTTCGGGTCACTGTCATGGATCTCATTGTCTGTTAAAATGAACGTGTGTAGTGCATTTACAGTTTCATCATGGTAGACTAAAGTGGATGGAAAATGGACCATATGTAAAACCAATTTAATGATATAAGCCCCATAGGACTTTTAGTAGATCGGCAGCCCATACATGGCACAAGACCAACCATTGAATAGGATGTCATAGAACCTGATACACATTTTGCACTGTGTCTTATTCAACACCTGTGATAACTCCATTCACATTGGAGAAGTGTAATGACAATGCGACAATGAATGAAACATTCTCGAGAGAAAAACACATCCAGTGGAATATTCAGCATGTAATAGGGCTGGAGCACGCAGAGATAAGAGATATAGTTAAAGCTATTAATAAAACAAACGCATTAGTATCACCGCTCTCCAGTGTGCCTCAGATTGCAGGATATTGGACTGAATATTTCATGTTCATGGAAATCACATAATACAATCATGATTTAACCTTTTTTCTTGATCTAGCTAGCCATGATATACCCAACAAGTTTTTTCGTAGCAAAAATCGGTTTGAGTTCATTTCACTTTTTATGCTCTTTAAAAATGTGTATATGCAAAAATGGGAAAACTTTAACAAAGGTTCAAATACAATCCAGGCCAATTACAGACCAAGCAATTATAGCTGAACTGCGTTAATAGTGTAGGTTACAGGATATTCAATGGCAACAATGCTGTTTTGTTACCAAGTGTTTGAATAACATCTACAGGGATATACCTTTACTGCTAAAATACACTCCAAATAGACAACTACTCTAAAAGAAGGCAGAAAAAAGCAAACTAATGAAAGTTTCAATTAAATCTGACTAAATATAAAAAGTTATGAAATTTTGAAAGTGGTAATCGCTATACGTATGGGCACTTCAAATTGGCTGAAGTGGTAATGCCGATGTGATGTAGTGCCGCACTACTTTCTTAACTGTTCCAACATATAAAATGACTAAATTTTCAATTTTCAAAAAATCATGCTCAGGAGGGTCTATTCTCTTTCGAGGACCTATATTAATATGCTATCTATAATATATTTTAAGTAGTGCACCAAGGGAGAAGGAACTTGGGAGAAAAACGGAAATTGAGGATGTTTTTGTACACCGCAAATGGGAGAGTTATCCACGTTCTACGTCACAATCCACTAACCAAACTACCTATTTGAGATTCGCATAGACTTAGTGATCTCATATTTCAAACATTCATAACTTCCTTACTATTGGTCCGATTCATTTCTAACTTTGGCCATTCAGTTTCTGCTTTCATACAAATCAACTTATTACAAGGGTTGGATTGCCTTTCACAACAAAAATCCCCAATGTAAAAGAAGGGTTACTCACTTCCAATCTTTAAATCTGCCGGCCATTATTTACACTAACTCGGTTCAAATTTTTCAGATATTTTGCCTACCAGAACACAAATTGAAACAAGGTAAAGACACTTATATTTAATCTTTATGAGAGATACCTAATGATTTATGAACAATATTAGTGTTGGCAGCCAATTTGAATGGCTCGATTGCAGCCATGTTAAATGCAATGCTCCATAAAATGCTACACTTATAGTTGATAATACTTTTTCGTTCATCAAATAATATTGTTCTCATTCAAATGTACTATTACATACAAAAGCTCTCTATAATAGTAGCCGGAATCCGATTATGTTAGGATATTGGCTACAATTTGGGATTTCGAGGATTAATGGTGGCCATAACACATTGTAAACAATCGAAATTTGCTTTATTGACCCCCTGAAAGCTAGATATAGACACCAAAATGCTATCTCTAAGATGGATATATAAAGCACGATTTATTGCTAATTTCAGTTTCCGGCGGCAATATTGAATTACAAAATGGCAGCCATCTTTGGTATTTTTTTGAGTTTAAGGCTACGGAAAATCCTTATGATAATTTAAAGCATGCAGGCGAATACTCCGACCTCTGAAACATACATTTAATCTAGCTAATTACAGCTTTACTGAAAAAAAGGTAACTAACTACCGGTCATTTCATGTGAACAAGCGTCTTAGATGAATGAAAGCGTATAATAATATAATTTACATTGTATCTATATAATGATAAATTTCACCTTCTTTAGAGAAAACTGTCCCTACTGGGGGAAATGTAACCTTGCTGTGTCCCTTTCACCCCAACGATCTTTGGAAATTGGTGCACTGGAAGAAGAACAATCGCACTATCTACTCTCGTAACTTCAAGAGTACAACCACAACGACAAACGATACAAGATATGAGGGCAGCAACCATGGTGCAAGTTTTATGATCAAGGATCTCAAGAAGACAGACAGTGGAATCTATCACTGTAAAGTGGCGACTTTACTCCGCATTGAGGAAGGTGGCCAAGTACTGCTATCCGTTACAGGTATAATATACATGTACATTTATTGATCATGTCATTTAAAAAGCAACAACACAGGATAAATATGAGACGAAAAAATTAACCCGGCTTCGCCTTGCGTTGCTCAATCGAGTTTGATACCGGCATGTATGTATTTTCATTTTCATAAGTCTTTAATTGATAACCAGACTTTACTATCATATTCACAATAAAATTAATTATGTGAAATTACTCTTTTTCTTCAAACTTTCCACATTATTCTTTTTTTCAAATGCATAACATTCCTTTAGTATAATACTTCTATTGGTAAATTAAAACTACACAATGATATTGCAGTATAATCATGATAATAGTAAAACATATAAGTCAATTACAGTGTACAACATGATGAATGGGTTTGTACGTTTCATCATTCATCGTGTGTTTATGTATTTTTGATAGGCCTAAAGTTAAGCAAGGCTTGTTGTGGATAGGATCTGTGAATAAACAATTTACAAGCAAGTACAGAAAGAGAATAGTAGAAGGCAGGAAGAAAGAATTAAAGAACGAAAGGAGTAAAGGAATCTATGAGAAGGAAAAATTGGAATGGGAAAATATAACAAGACAAAACAAACATTGTCAAAGGAAAGGGTACGCAAATAGACAAGACAAGAAAGGATGGACAAAACAGTTTTGATTTATGTTTTAAAAATAAAGAGATATATAGAACGTTGATGCCCCCTCCTGTATTTGACGAATCGCCCGCCACATCTCTGTTTTGGAAATGTTTTGTCAGTTTTGTGCCCCCCGCCCCCTCCATCCGAACCCAACAACAAAAGCAACAATAACGAAGCCGATGACGAAAACAACAACAAACAAATAGATAGCCCGCCTCAAAGAGGTGTTTATAATGATCTACTAAATGGTATCGTCGAAAATTTGCCAAAAGCTAGACAGTATTGATGAAGTCTCCAAAAAAGAGAGTGATGAACTCATGATTACTTTGTATGATTTATCTTTTATAGATCAAGAGGGAGGACTTAGCACCACCTCTCCAGGTGTTCCCTTTAGAGCTTTTACAACGGTACCACTGCAACCTGCTGAAAATCATAAAATATTCTCAGCCTTCTCAATATCTATACTCATCACCATCATCATCATCCCCATCACCACCGTGTATCTTGTTTTCAAGTTCCGGGAACGTAAGCACATTCGTTTTTTGTAACCTTCTCAAAAGCTATTTATATTGAATTACTATGATCAGGTATTCATGTGGTTTGTTGTTTGTGTAGGGTTAATGGTAGTGGTAGGGTCAGTGAAAGTGTAGTGGTTTGTGTCGAAAAAAATGTTTCTCATGCTTTTGATTTGATTTGGTTTGATCATTTATTACCAACCTTCATGTCACATAGAGACAACGAAAATATAAACAATATACATAGATATTTTGGGAAAGGGAATTAACGAAATCAAGCACACTGCTAATCGATATTAGTCCCATCAAACTATTCGTATTTACTTGATATAATACACACACTCGTTTAGTAATCATTTTCTTAATTTAGATCGCAGAACCCCATCCAATTTCAGACAAAAAAAAAACAATTTAAACTTTTCCATACTGTAAAATGTTCTTTTTTCTTTAGGACTTAATGATTCGAGACTCGTGGGTGCCTGCAAAAGTCTGGTGAGAAAGTTCCATGTTCGGTTGTTTTACATAATTTCATTTAAATGATAAATTGATGTTGTTATTGTTAGGAAAGTTACTCAATGTTTCATTTTTTTTTTTTTTTTTTTTTGGGGAATTATTCGTTTTGCCAGAAATGAGACGATCAAGAAATTTAATCGGATATAGATCTGTACTTCAGCTTTGGTGCCGATAAATATAGGCCACACTATATAGTCCGGGAGCCAGGGGGGGGGGGTCAACCTAGCTGGAAAGGAAACCAATTTTCATGTGAACAGATGTAAAGATCGCATAGCTCCATATAACAAATCGACAAATAACAAAGTGGTGGTGTGGCCAGGGGGAGCCCCCTCCCCCAAAAAGCGGCCCTTTTGACGACAAATTAGTATTTTGTGAATAATATTGTAAGGAAACCTTGAACCACCATAAGTTTGGTGTCATATGAAAGAAAATTAAATTATCTACATTTTGATACCAATTTCAACGAAATAGCAAATTTAAGTAAAAAACATGATTTTTTTTTTGTTGATTTTTTTTCGAAATATTGATTTTTATCAAAAAAGATTATTTTCCATATATCGAAATTGGAGAGGTGCATTTTTTCATAACTTTCCAGGAATTTGCTTATGTACAAAGACAATATATTCTGTGCGAGGGAGAGGTTTATATATCTTTTCAATAAAAAGTTATAGCAATCCAAAGATATTGATTTTATTTCCACAAATGCATACAGTTAATACACATTAGTGTATTAAGGACCTGTTTGGTGTGTTTACATCGAGTTTTAAAGATAACTTTTAACTAAAACCTCTTATCACCATGCATTTGGTGTCGAAAGATGGATAATTAAAATACCTTCATCCTGATATCAATTTCAATGAGTGATGTAGTGTGTGAAATATAAATTTTGAGCCAAAAAGGTGCTTTATTGTAGATATTCCTCTGATTTTGGCCAGTATCTCGGTATATTAACTGGACAAAAGTGATTAGACATTTAGTAGAGCAGAAAGTTTAAAGGATTTGGAGCGCTGAGTGGCATTGATATTGTTTTTCTTCTGTACTCTGGGATGTTTCAGGAAATGTGGACATTGGCAGTTGCCTCCCCCAGGCGCGGATCCAAGGGGGGGGGGCAGGGGGCCTAGGCCCCTCCCCCGCCAAAAAAGAATAAAAGAAAGAGAGAGAGAAGGAAAAGAAGGGAAAGGGAAAGAGGAGAGAAAAGGAAAAAAAAAGAGGAAGCAGAAAAGAAAAAGGGGAAAAGGGAGATCGGGGGGAGGGGGCGAAAGGGCCTTGTCTCCCAGGTTGTTGCCTTCCTCCCCCCCCCCCAGCAAAAAAAAAGAGAGAAGGAAGGAAATGGAAAGGAAAAAGGAGATAAAGGGAATGAAATAAAGAGGACGAAGAAAAGAAAAGAAAAAGTTGCGATTCTCCCGCCAACAAGTTGTGGATCGGGGATGGGACCTAAAGGCCCTTGCCCCCCCCCCCTCGCCCAAAAAAGGGGGGAGGGAAAGGGAAAGAGGAGAGCTAAAAGAGAACAAAAAAGAGGAAGAAGAAAAGAAAAGGATGAAAACAAGGGGAGATCAGTTGCGATTAATTCGGCCAACAATGTGTGGATTGGGGGGACCAAAAAGGCCCTTGCCCCTCTCCCCCCCCCCGCAAACTTAAAAGAGAAAGAAGGAAAAGGGAAAAAAAGAGGAAGAAGAAAGGTAAGGGAGATCATGAGGGATTTTCCCACTGCTTTAGTGGTCACCATTACGTACCAATATTTGGCTCGCACAATTTCAAATTTGGCCCCTACCTAAGAAATATTGGATCCGCACCTCCTGCCCCCCCCCCCACCCCACCATTTTAATTGGGATGTGGGCAAAAATAAAAGAAGAAATGGAAATCTGCACGTAATACTCTGCAAGTTCAAGCTAGTAAATGTGCTACAACTGATCATTTCAAGCGTATTATTATTTGTGACTCTAGCAGGTCACTAATAGGCGTGGGGTCCAGGGGGCGGAGCCCCCGGAAGCTCAGGGGTTTTAGGCATTTGATTACGATCAGATTAGCATCCAGAGACCCACCTTAGGGCCCTAGGTGCATGGGTCCAGGGTGCAGAGCCCCCGGAAGCTCAGGGGTTTTAGGCATTTGATTACGATCAGATTAGCATCCAAGGGCCTGCCTTAGGGCCCTAGGTGGATTCAGGGGCAGAGCCCCCGTAAGCTCAGGGGTAGGTATTAAAATTGTTTTCATCCTTTTCTTTTCTTCTTCCTCGTTTTTGTTCCCTTTTAGCTCTCCTCTTTGCCTTTGCCTTCACCCCTTCTTTTCTTCGTCCTCTTTATTTCATTCCCTTTATCTCCTTTTTTCCTTTTTTCTTTCCCTTTCCTTCCTTCTCTCTTTTTTGTAGTTGCTGGGGAGGGGAGGAGGCAACAACCTGGGAGGCAAGGCCATTTCGCCCCCCCCGATCTCCTATTTCCCCCTTTTCTTTCCCACTTCCTCTTCTTTCTTTCTTTCCTTTCTCTCTTCTTTTCCTTCCTTCTCTCTCTCTCTCTCTCTCTCTCTCTTTTGGCGGGGGGCAAGCCCCCCTGGCCCCCTGGATCCGCGCCTGGGGGAGGCAACTGCCAATGTCCACATTTCCTGACACATCCCAGAGTACAGAAGAAGAACTTTTCAATTGCACTCAGCGCTCCAAATCTTTGAATTTTCTGCACTACTAAATGTCTAATCACTTTTGTCCAGTTAATATACCGAGATACTGGCCAAAATCAGAGGAATATCTACAATAAAGCACCTTTTTGGCTCAAAATTTATATTTCACACACTACATCACTCATTGAAATTGATATCAGGATGAAGGTATTTTAATTATCCATCTTTTGACACCAAATACATGGTGATAAGAGGTTTTAGTTAAAAGTTATCTTTAAAACTCGATGTAAACACACCAAACAGGTCCTTAATACACTAATGCACGTATATGCATACAGTTAATACACATGTGGGCAAAAATGTTGTTTTTGTGGAAATCAAATCAATGACTTTGGATTGCTATAACTTTTTATTGAAAAGATATATAAACTTCTCCCTCGCACAGGATATTGTCATTGTACATAAGCAAATTCCTGGAAAGTTATGAAAAAAGGCACCTCTCCAATTTTGATATATGGAAAATAATATTTTTTGATGAAATTCAATATTTCGAAAAAAAATCAAAAAAAAAAAATCATGTTTTTAACTTAAATTTGCTATGTAAATTAATCCTAATTTCGTTGAAATAGGTATCAAAATGTAGATAATTTAATTTTCTTTCATATGACACCAAACTCATGGTGGTTCAAGGTTTCCTTACAATATTATTTACAAAATACTAATTTGTCGTCAAAAGGGCCGCTTTTTTGGGAGGGGCTCCCTTGGCCACACCCACCACTTAGAACATGCCAGACGGTCGATTTGTTATATGGAGATATGCGATCTTTACATCTGTGCACATGAAATTGGTTTCCTTTCCAGCTAGGTTGACCCCCCTGGCTCCCGTACTAATATTCAACAGAAATTTAGTTCAGCTGTCCAAAATGGCTCATCTGAAACCCTAATAATACATGTTTCTCCATATATCAAAAACATTGATCTAATAATTATGTAAATTTATTTTACATGGTATTTTTGCAACCATTACATCCTCTTTGACACGATCTGTTATCCTATCTTGGCCTCGTTGTCTATAATTGATGGTTATTTTGCTATCAATATTAACTACCATGGCAAGATCATTCAACAGCCAAGCAAATCAAGGTTTTCGTGGAATTTACCATTAATGGCAAAGTTACCACCAATGGTAAGTTTTGTGCAACGGGGCCCATCTGAATAGGCACTTCCGTACCTACCCACAGGAATGTTTGAAAGAGATCAGTGCTTCTTTTTGGTGGTAGTAGAGCACCAGAGGGCAGCTAATAACATATCTTCACCTCGCTCATTTATTGGTATAGGAGAACGAGGTTATATTACTTTGTTACATAGGTGGTCTTAGTAAAGCTTAGCACACATTTTTTACACAATCAATATCTTAAATTACATTTGAACCCCTTGATATTAAAGGGACAAAATGGAAATTAATTTTAGACGCCCCAAATGAATAAATGAATGAAAGAAATAATAAATGAATAAGTAAATTAATAAATAAATAAAACGATAAATCATGTGGAGCGTCGTTACGACGTCATCCTTTAAACAAAGGACCAATGGTCGAAGGTCGTCCTTCCCATATCCAGGATTGTCTCAGTGATTTGAATATATGTATCGAAATATACCATGCACTGAACGCATGTAGAGGCTCCGGTTGAAATTATGCATAGTACTTTTTCTGAGGGATGTACCCCGCAGAAAGTAGTTACTATGCCAATCACCGAAAATAAGTCATAATTTACCGAATTCTTGAAAAAAAAGTGCATGGTATGTTTGATTTATAACCCTCATCAAAATATTATTAATTACTTTAATAGAATAGAAATTAAGCTCGGCTAAAGCCGGGGTAATAATATGATTGCAGGGCCCTCGGAAAGAACACTATTATTACTGACGAGGCTACCCGGGGTAAACAAGACATTATTATTTGTTTTATTATTATTATTATTATTATTGATAATATGTGAAAAAGAAATTTATCAAAACGGTGAAGCAATTAATGATAAAATTTGCAACTAGAAATTTTGTACAGAACGTGAATTTATTCTACTCTTTTTTAAAATTCCTTTTAACGCTTCCTTAAGCATGTGAAACGGGCTATCTCGACGAAAGAACTATATTCTTTTCACGAACTAGGCTACCATATGGTGTTACTAAAAGCCTTCAATTGTGCATATTTACTGTGTGTATAGAGTACCGAAGTGCTAACGTCGAATTCGCTCGTCGTCCGAGTACCTGATTCCAAACAACAAGGCCTGCGCATGAGGTTCACCGCGAAATCATTAGGGACTTTTAGATTTTACACGACGAGAACGTGGACTGCCACGGTGACATCCTTTTAAGGTAATGTGATGTCCTTTTAAGGCACTGCCTGGCACAGGCCAGTGCCTTGAAAGAATGGCACACGTGGCAGTCCACGTTCTCGTCGTGTAAATCTAAAAGTCCCTATTCAAACAACGGGCGAGAGCAGGATAAAGTCAGTGTTTCGCGCTGGTGTGATCACTATGCCAGTAGTCTTGTCCAGACGGAGGCAAGTTACCCTAGTAGTCAGGTGGCTTAGCGTCAAATTTATCGATTATCGTTACTTGCCGGATAAAAGCACCATTTTTGGTACACCGCTTCCTTAGGACCTACTGAACGATTTAAGGCTAGGAGCCCCCGGCAAAAAAAATCAATTTAAAGGTGTGGGGGCGGGGGCGTCTTTTTGGAGCTCCCAAATGATTTTATAACATTGATTTGTTGTTGTACAGATGCCATTTTTGGTACAGGGCTTCCTTAGGACCTACTGAATGATATTAGGGTAGGAGCCCCCGTTAAGAATATCATATAAGGGTGTGGGGCGGGGTGTCGCCTCGTAGCCCCCCAAAAATTTAGAAGGTAATATAACATTTATTTGTTGTTGTGCAAATGCCATTTTTGGTACAGGGCTTCCTTAGGACCTACTGAACGATATTAGGATAGGAGCCCCCGTCAAGAATATCATATAAGGGTGTTGGGCGGGGGCGTCATTTCGTAGCCCCCAAATAATTTAGAAGGTAATATAACATTTATTTGTTGTTGTACAAATGCCATTTTGGTACAGGGCTTCCTTAGGACCTACTGAACGATATTGAGTAGGAGCCCTCGGCAAGAATATCATATAAGGGTGTGGGACAGGGGCGTCGCCTCGTAGTCCACAAATAATTTTTAAGGTAATATAACATTGAGTTGTTGTTGCACAACGCCATTTTTGGTACAGGGCTTCATTAGGACCTGCTGAATGATGGTAGGGTAGGAGCCCCCGGCATAAATATTCATATATGTGTGATTGGGGGCCCGAGGGCGCTTGTACAACAAAAACTCAATGTTACATTACCTTACAAATTAGTTGTGGACTACGAGGCGACGCCCTGTCCCACACCCTTATATGATATTTTGCCGGGGCTCCTACCCTAATATCGTTCAGTAGGTCCTAAGGAAGCCCAGTACCAAAATGGCATTTGTACAACACCAAATAAATGTTATATTACCTTCTAAATTATTTGGGGGCTATGAGGCGACGCCCCTGCCTCACACCCTTATATGATATTCTTGCCGGGGGCTCCTACTCTAACATCGTTCAGTAGGTCCTAAGGAAGCCCTGTACCAAAAATGGCATTTATACAACAACAAATCAATGTTATAAAATCATTTGGGGCTCCGAAAGACGCCCTGCCCCACACCCTTAAATTGAATTTTTTTCCGGGGGCTCCTAGCCTAATATCGTTAAGAAGGTCCTAAGGAAGCCCTGTACCAAAAATGGTGCTTTTATCCGGGAAGTAACGATAATTTCACTAAGCCACTTGACTATAGGGTAAAGGTCGTGTTAAGAGCTAGTCGGGGTAAATATGGCGGGCCAAGCATGCCACTATCCGTTCAACTATACAACTATACGACTATACGTCTATCCAGCCGGCCAATCAGAACGCAGGAAATTGAAAATAAATACAACTATACCAGTAGCGGATTCAGGGGGGCACAGGGGGCACGTGCCCCCGCGGTAAAAAAAAAAGGGGGGAAGGGGAAGGGAAAAAGAAAGATGGAGAAAAGGAGAAAAAGGGGGAAAGAAAAAGGAGGAGAAAAAGAAAGAAGAGGGAAGAGAGAAAGAAGAAGAAAAGAGGGAGGAGAGAAAAGGGAAGAGGTGAAAAAGGAGGGGAAAGGAAGAAAGGGAAAGAGAGAGGGGACAGAAAAGGCGGAAAAGGAAGAAAGGGTGAAAGACGGGGAAGGGAAAAGGGGGAAAAGGGGAATAATGAGAAGGGAAAAGAAAGAAAGAGGTATGATATTATAAGAAGGTTTTTTCCGGGAAAGCGGCGGGGGAGGCACGCAATTTTGCAGAGTGCATAACATGGGTCCCTCTTGCCAGGCGGGGGAAAACTGAATTCAGTCAATGATTAAGAGTCGAAAGAAGTACAACGAATCGTCTTCTTTCTCTAATAATTTAATGAAAGGTCAAAGGTTCCGCGCTTCGCGCGGGAGGGGGAAACAAAATTCAGACAAGGATTAAGAGTAAAGAACGGTACAACGAATCGTCTTCTTTCTCTAATAATTTAATGAAAGGTCAAAGGTTCCGCGCTTTGCGCGGGAGGGGGAAACAAAATTCAGACAAAAGCCCTTTTTGGGGGTTCGGTTTTTGAGAAAAAATTACGTCGTCAGATATTTCCTTCAGTGGCTTGGGGGGGGGGAACACTTTTTTTTTGCCTCCTTTAGCACAATTTGTTTTTGTTCTTTTGTTTACAATTACAAAAAATTGAGGGGTTAACCCCATCGCCCCCTCCCCTGCGTACGTGCCTGCAGAGAGGTGTTAATAATATCACACCTCTCTGACTCGCAGCACAATACAAACTTGATAAAATGACGATATGGGAAGAGTTAGGTTTTTGTGTTTCCTTTTGAAGTTTCTTCTATGTTACATAGGCGGAGATGTGGTAGAGCATTCCAGATAGCCGGTCCTGCGCATGAGCAGTGGCGGATTCAGGCCGGGGGCCCGGGGGGCCCGGGCCCCCTCCCCTAGAAAAAAACAGTTAAAACACTCTAGCTTTTTTGTAGAAAAAAAAGAAGATGGGCCCCTTCCTGGCGCCCAAGGGGTGGAGGTTGTAAAAAAAGCACTTTCCCCCCGTTGAGCCCCCCCAAAAAAATATTAAAAAAAATTAGTGCTCACTACCCTCCCCTCCCCCACCCCCACTGAGCGAAAAATCGGCCGGCACGATTTTCAAATTTTTCGCACGAAGTGGGCCCCTTTTTTTGCCCCCTCCCTCGCCGCCGGCTGGATCCACCCCTGCGTATGAGAATGAGCGTTCGGCTGCCGTAGTGTTTGTGCGTGGGATTTGAAGTAATGTTTTATCGTTCTGTGAACGGATATGATATTTGGAACCTGAAGGGGTAATCATTAGGTCAGAGGGGTAATGTGGAGCAGTATTCATCAAGCACTGTAGACAAAAAGTGCCAGTTTTATATTCAATGCTTTCTTTGATTGGAAGCTAGTGTAATTGTTTTAACAACGAAACACTGGGTTCTTTCTTCTTTCTTCTTTCAAGTTCAAGTTTATTTGTTTCACATTTTTACAAAAAATATAGACATACATATAGAATAAAAAAATTATACAATACATGTATCATATACGAGCACGTCTCAATGATTCGTAATTCATAATATAGATTGATTAAGAATGTGAGGAACCTATTAAAAAGCAGGGCTTGTATATTATAGGTCACCAGACGAGACGCTCTATTTGGGATTTTCTGGAGCTTTTTCACAGCGCTAGAATTCATATTTGCCAGCAGAGAATTCCCATAATCAAGTCTGCTCAAAACAAGAGAGTGCACTGCATGATTACATGCGTTGCCTGGAAGACACCTCCCAATATTTTTTCAGGTGGTAGTTTGCTATCTGGCACACTCTATACGAACATGGTCTGACATTGACAGTGTCTGGTCAAAATGAACACCTATATTTTTAACATTAGTAGATACAGCGATAGCGGTGTTTCCAACAGCGATAGCGGTGTTTCCAATCTGAAGGCCCAGATCTCCCAGATATTGATTTCTTTTCTATATATGCACATTCTGAAATGCAAATTAAATGCAAGTCTATGACATGATTTCTACTTCGAATCTCTGTGAAAAGTGTTAAAGCTCCTATTTCAGAACATGAACAATACAATAATTTTATTCTCTTTCTCTCTCTTCGCGATTGAAAAGTTAGATGTCATTTATTATGAATTCATATTATAGTATTTACATTGAAAGTGTCATTTGCAGCATTTCATTTTATTTCTATAATTCCATGAAGCTTTATATCTCTGAAGGTTGGTCTTTACGTGCATAACTGAATTTTCAAGAAAGAAGAAGAACATCTTTCTTTTTCGATAGAAGGTTTTCTTTCACCGAATCTGTACATCAGTTTAACCTATATGCAACTTCAGAGAAGCTTGAATCCCTTCAATGCGTAATATTGACTGAACGATACACGTGTATTTCGCTCTTAACACAAAGTTTGAAAATTGGATATAAAGGAGCAAACAATCCCATGCACATTGTAGGAAATAGATATTTCTAAGCTTTCAATAACATATTACATTATTCAATTGCCCTAAAAGGTACAATGCCTTGGAACGTTTTATTAACGCTTTCCATTCGATTACTTTACAAAAATTACTTTAAGAATACCAGTCATCGGAACAGCCTAACCATTCACCACTTGGAAACACAGGGGCAAGCAGCTCACAATGTAAAAGCACTACCCAGCACGAATCTGCTTCTGCCACTTTTACTCCTAAAGGGGGCTGTAGGGACCCCCTTTCGAATTTTAGAGCCTACAAACATGCAAAGTACGCCGACGTACCGTTGGGCATCTTGTTTTAATGTCTCAACTCCTGTTGCATGTTTGTAGGCTCTACCATTCTAAAGGGGGCCCATACGGCCCCCGAATTGAAGAGTCAAGGCCCGGCCTTCATATGCTGTCATGTAAAAATCAAAAATCAGTCAAAGGTTCCGGAATTCAGTTTCTTTCTCTTTCTCAATACAGGTTATCAATGACCCCATTCATGTTAGTGTTCAGATGCCGAAGCATTGTCAGATAATCATCGATACACCAGAGTTTCAGAGACTACGATTCATCAAGCAGCTTGGCTGTACCTGTTATGTGGTCCCAAGCGCCGTCCATACCAGATTTGAACACTCAATTGGGTACGTTAAGTTTTCACAATGGAGACGGGAAAACAAATCTCGAAAAGCGGTTGTAGGGATGTAACAAACGAATCGAAGACCAATAATTACTTCGAACTATACCTGGCGTCGATTGCACAGTTTAAAGAAATTGTCTCCTGTTCCAGCTATGATACGGGCCTTTGTTTTAACCACGATACCATGAAGATTGACTAGCAGATTCTACCACAACTTATCTTTATTCGATTGTAAGGTTTTCATTCTTACAACAAAAGTCCCCCTCGGTATTAGTTAGATAAGCCTGTCTAATGAATATAACATTGCAAAATCTCTAAAAGATCATATGAAGATCTAAAAGACAACGACCCTTATTTTCAAGCAATTCTACTTCCATAGAACAGAAAAATATGTTAGCGATATGCTTGATCTTGTTAATGGCTGGGGGTATCTTTCATCAAAAGTATGTTTGCAATTGGGCTTTAGATAATATATGAGTAAAGGGTTAGTGTTGGGCATAGTGTTTGGTATAATGTCGAAGTTAAGAATTCAGTTAGTGTAGGAGATTCATGCAGATAAATTGTCGCCGGAGCATGACTCGTATAACCAGTGCGGGAATGGATATTGTCAAGTTTAATTTTTTGGTCATGAGGAGACATGCGACAGAATATTGGATCCTGTCCAGACAAATTCACTTAGGAAGAAAAATAATACGAAATCTGTGTTTATAAAGACAAGAAGACAAAATAATTCTTGTGTTTTCCGACCTGAAGTCGATGAAATCTGTGATTGGGTATTCTTGTACTTTTTTCGAAATGAAATCAACGGTCAGTCTCTATGACAGTAAATGCCAGTCTTTTAGTTGCCAGGAGCTGTCCTACAAAATTATAATAATAAAACGAACTTTAACAAAATATCACTATTTCAGACTATATTACTTTCCATTTTCAATGCAGTGTCAGCCACTTGGGGGGCAAACTTGCCTCAATGCTCCAACAGAATGATCGTAACAGCAGCACCCCTATTCAGAACAATGAGGTCGCTTGTGTCGAGATCGCCGGTCTTTGCCATGACCTAGGACACGGTCCCTTATCCAATGCCTTTGAGGACATCGTACCACCAGACAAGGATGGCAAGAAATGGAAAGTGAGTTGAATAAACAGGCACGATGGCTCAGTGGTAGAGCAGTGGCCTCGTAAACCGGAGGTCCCGAAACCAAATCGATGAGCCAGTGCCCTTTTAAGGCTTTAATCCTCATTACCAAGTCACTCGGAAGACTTTTGGCCGTCAGTCCCCTTGTTGATTGCTAACAAGCATACACATGCTTTCTTAGCACTCAGGTCAAAGAAACCAAACATTCATATTCAGAGGCGACTTTCCATCTTTGTTATTAGGAGCAAATGCATATCAGTCGAAGTTACAATTGTCATAGGATTAATCCGTTTCTGGGTTTCACAGTTAATTCAGGGTCAGCATTTTAGGGGGACGGGGGGAGGAGATGACATTTAAAAAAAACTTGATATTTTAATATTTGCAATGTGAGTATTGTAAAGCGTGTTACTGGCCGGCAATATTTCATGAGGGATGCGTGGGTGAAACATATCGTAAAATTATAAATTAAGTCAAAAATAAAAAGAACAAACAAAAGAATCTTAATTCATCTGCAAAATGGTCTGTTCGTAATATTTATATCAAATTTGTATCTTCAAGACAATATTAGATTTTGCTAAAGAAAGTGTAAAATTTGTGCTCGCTCGCTTGCAAAATTTTCGAATTTAAAATAGATATTCGGGCAGGGGATATCACCCTCTTTACAAACTATTCTGCCCTTAACACGATGGAAAAGACTTTCGAAAAATCAATTCCAGATCAATTTCAATATCTTATTGTATATCCCATAGAAATCATGTTCGTATTTCATAACACGTCAATATAATGTTCGTCCATTTTGATATGTGATGGGCAAGGCTAATACAATTAACTTGCGTTGATTTTTCGAAAGTCTCTGCGACTTTGTGTTCTTTACCCTATGCATATGTGTTTAACAATAACCCAAATCTATCACTATCTACACGATCTTTGCAGCATGAGAAGCAGTCGGTCACCATGTTCAAATATCTCATCAAGCATAACAGCCTAGAGAAGAAGCTCGAAGAACACAATATCTACGCCAGAGATATCGACTTCATCTGTCAGCTTATTCTGGGTGTCAAAAAGGATGAAGAAATGGTATAAATGAGACCATCAAGAGAGAGAGAGAGAGAGGAGAGAAAGAGAATTGGGGGCGAGTTGTCCAAGTCTCTGATTTCATCTTGGCAAAGTCGTGTGATTACCGTTAGCATACTTGTGTTGGTGTAGTATAGATTTGAGGACCATTTTTACTCGGAAACTTCATTATTTCGGAGGACTTAGCGTGTGCTTTGGTATATGTGAGGATATGTGCGTGAGTGTGTGTATGTGTGTTTAGTTGAAGACAGGGTCGTTGTCGATAATATTTCTTAATTTGTATAATCTTTATGATTAATATTCATATTCAGAAATTCTACTAAAAGAGAATTGAGTATAACAATGAAAATGTTATTCATGAACAGCGAAAGAAGTTGCAGGGTAATGTCACGTGAAATTAGATGGACAAAAATAAGACAACGAACAAGAAACCATAAAAAGTTTGTTTCATCTCTCTTCTCTCTTCTTCCCCCATACACTCTCTCTCCACACCCGTCTATTTGTACATTCTCCCCACACTCTGTCTGTCTCCTCCTGTCTCTTTCTGTTACATACTCGGTCTGCCTCTCTCTGTATGCCTTTCTCTGAGTCTCTGCTTGCCTCTGTAACCTTTTCTCACAATATCCTTTAAAAAATGTATCAGCTTCGTGAGAACAAGTTCTACCTGTATCAGATAGTGAACAACAGCGTAAACGGGGTGGACGTGGACAGATGGGACTATATTGCTCGGGACACCCACTACCTAGGCATGACATCTGCATTCGACTTCAATCGTATTATGTCCTTCGTGAAGGTTCTCGATGTGAAGCGTGGCTGCAAGACCAGGAGAGAACTCTGCTTTAGAGACAAGGTATACACTCACATAAAAATACAGGTTCAAATATGCACCCAAAACCTTAGAAACGGTATAAATAGCAGAATCTCGAAAATAGGATGCAAGCCCGAGTCTCAAAAACGTATGGGTTTGCACCCGAGACGAAGCATGACTTCGAAGTCTGCAACATCAAACCATAAGTAGTTGAAATGTGAACCATATTAAGAGTGTTAGATGCAAGAAGTGAATCGGAACCCTCAAGAGTGCTGCCTATTGTATTATTTTAAGTATATTATCATGACTACGCATGGGTTATTCTCTAACAAGCATCATGACTATTTTAAGGGCTTAGGCTAGGGGTATCCCTATTTCCGAATCCTAGCCCTGTACCAGACCTTACCCTACACAAACCTAACCACATTACTACATTGCGTTACTTCGTATCCGAAGTATGGTTAATTGAATAAATTTAGATTGTCCTTCTTTTGAAATGACTTTTGTATCTTTTTCATTGTTTTAGGTAGCGCGTGATCTGAACCATATGTTTCTCACAAGACGCCGTCTTTACTATACATCTTACGTCCAGCAAAGGTTCAGCAAGATCATCACCATCATGTAATCATACAAAAAATGTTTTTCACTTAATTTAATTTGATTTGAATAATTTACGCATAATACCTGGGAGAGGTATACGCTATTGTTTCCATTGAAGCTAAAAATGTACATGCACTGTTTTTTTTTATATACAAAAACACATCATGGACACCTATAAATTCCATTCCTGAGGATGATGGAGTTATATGAACAATGAATCGAACTCACAATTACTCTAATTGAAATTTTCTTTCTAGCACGATATGTAAAGGGAGTGTAGCATGATGAAACTATGTGTCTTTCCCGTGGCCCGACTCGGGGCCAATCGGGTATTAAAAAACGACTACGGATGACGCGACCGCAGCATTCACGTGCGTGCAACATACGCGAAACCGAAGCGTGAGGAGAACTTCGGTCTGTTTCGCGAACGCTAGCGTACGCCGACCACGTAGAGATCGCTGACTACCGTTAATCAAGTCCATTCGGTTACGTGCAGTTGTCCAAAAGAAGACGTAGATGGCGTTAACCAGTATTTGCCATGCTACACTCCCTTTAAATTGTTATAAACCCCTCCCAAAAATGGTGGGAACCTCCAGTTTTTAGGTTTTTTCAAATTTTATTTGTTATGATTTTCTGTCCATAGAATTAGCAGTACATACAAAGTAAGGGACAGGCTCAATAGACCAAAGTTGCAAATAAAACAAATAACCCCATCCAACCAAACACACTACTACCCCACCTCCCCTACCATGCGACACACGACACACACCTAAACATGCCCCCTACCCGACAACACTTTCACACACATACCATACACTGTTCCTAGCCTCCTGAGAATTCCCAAAATTGGAGCGACAGAATAATGATAAAGAAAAGGAATAGACAATTAAAACGAGGCTACAATAATCCAGTGTTATAAGTTCATGAAAACTTCACTGGTTCCCACTTCTGTAAATGTAATTTACCTCCCCTCCCTGCAATATTCTTTTCTTCTTCCCTAAATTCCAACATTTCTTTGGTGAAAATCACCCAAAGACAATATTACAAACTTTCCCCTGGATCTTTATATCTAATATTTCATTGCCAAAATAATTGTATTAAATATCTTTATTCGTGGGGAATTACCGGGCAACCCTAAATGAATATCCACCCAATCGACAGACCTCAATTCCCTTAGCTCAAGCTTAGCTATTACATTCTGCCATAACCTTTGAACATGTACACACTCCCAGAACAAGTGTAACTATGTTTCAATCTTTAGCTTACAAAATGAACACAAATTATCTTCAATACAGCCGAATCTCAATAAGTGTTCTCTAGTATATATTGCTCCATGAACAAGAGTAACTTTCATATAGGCCTACTAAATATCTCCCTATATACCTCATTTGAAAGATCTATAAAAAAAAAACTTCCATCGTGAATCTGCAAAACAAATACATTTTGTAACTTCTCTATAAAATATTCATAAACCTTCCTATATAATAAATCTCTGAGGAGCTTCACACTATTGTTAAACTGCAATAAAATATCAAACTCTTTTACATTCACTAAACTCCAGTTATCCTTCTCAAAATTGCTTACCAAATATTCCATACATCAACAATTTTAAACTCTTAATTTCTTTCACCAATTTCCAAAGGGAAGTCTCTTTAATTTGTCTCTTTTTTTCCCCAATTTTCAATATATTAGTTTTTTCCGCATTAACCCGTAAACCAGTTCTTTTCTTGAATAACCTAAAAATCTCTTTTACTCTTTCTACAGTTTCTTTATTTCCAACAAGTATTGTCATATCATCTGCATATAAAACTTGTTTGACTTCGATTCTTCCAATATTAACACTTTGAATAACCTCATCATGCCAATATTTCAATAGCAAGAATAAATAAATAGAGCGAGAGTGGATCTCCTTGCCTGACACGTTGCTTAATATCACAATAACCAGTAGCAACCCCCCTTCCCCATTCATAACACAACTACTTATAATACTGTACATAGTTTTTACCCACGAAAAAAAAATGAGGGACCGAACCCAAACATTTCTAAGACTCTAAAAAGGAAAGTATGAGATACCGAATTGAATGTTGTTCAAAATCAACCACAATCAAATAACTACATGCTTTATCATATGACTCCTCATTAAAAAAACCAGAACATTTCATCAATTAAACGTACCGCTTCTCCAATATTGCGATTATTCATATAGCCCACCTGGTCTAAATGTATGACTTCGTAAAGTATTCTTTTAATTCTTGTAACTAACACCTTTCAATTTGACAACAATTTGTAATCAACATTTAATAATGTAATTGGTCTATAATTTGTTATGTATCGAGGTTCCTTCCCTTCCTTCTCAATCAAAGTATAGGTTTTCCCGCCCAATTTCATCAGAGTTGCATCCGATTTAACGATGCGATCATTCAATTTCGAGCGAATTTGAATGATCACCGAGATCAACATTCAAAAAGCTAACTAGTTCATTCAATTTGATTGTATAAGCATGCGATTTCATGATTTTCTCACATAAACGTGTAAAAGCGCGTTCAAATTAAAAAAGCAAGTAAATGCATTCAAATTCGCACCTGCACCGCCGCGATGAACGTTAAGGTATTCAAATTCACGAATAGGCAATCATTTATAGCATTTGGGCAGTCTTTTTGTTTAATGTTAATATTCTTTGCAATCTGCATCTTTTTTTATAAATTATTCAAACTTTATGTACCTTGAAATTGGACCTTTGCCTTATATTGAAATATCTCATTCCTCTGACAAACCGTATTCGAAGCAACTCGGAGCTCGTATAAATCCACTTTAATTCATACGCATACATTCATTTATACATGACTATGGCGATGGCTCAAGGAGAGTAAATGCATACCTCGAATACGGACAAAGCTAGCTCAGCTATTTATATAAAATATGATTAAAATAAACATTATGAAACTGTAATAATGAAAATGTAATTACATAATTAAAAACAATGAAAAAGGGTAAATATGACGTGAAAAAATTGCGGTACTGAGAATTACATAGAACTAAATCGAACGTTCAAAGTTCGAAGGTGTGTGCCCACAAATGAAATTGAAATTGGTATTAAGGATGAAATGGAACGTTTATCCAGCTGGCGCGAAATTGAATGACAACTTCGCGTCATTAAATTGAATGGATTTCTCTCTAAATTGAATGAAATAAAATTCAAAAGGAATGATATAAAACGAAATTGAAAGCTCAAAGAATGAAAATGAACCATGAGAGCACAGAGTTGACGAAAATCGTTCGAACTTGAACGCCTATTCATGAATTCGAATGCAACTCTGATGAAATTGGGCGGGAAAACCTATAATAACCCACTGTTTTAGTGATATGGATAAACTCCCTATGTCATAGCCTTCATATAATGCATCTACCAAAACATTTCCGATATTTAACTAAAACGTAATATAAAATTCGACTGTAAGGCCATTATTTCGAGGAGATTTTTTTAATTCCATAGCCTTCAACACTTATCTTTACCTTCACATGCTTTCCTTCAATCTTCACTTAATCTTTTAACATCTTTGAAAAAAACAAATTTTCCTTGTCCTCATTAAAAAAAAACTTACCATTTCGTCATATAAAATTTGTACAAAACTTTCTAATCATCGCCTTAAAATTATGTTCCTATATCATACACTTTCATTCTCATCATACAACTCCCTTACCACAGTTTTCTTCTTATTTGACTTTAGCAGTTGCTCGAAATACTCCTTGTTCTTTTCCCCTTTGTCGTACCGCGCAGCACGTGACTTAATCTTTAGTCATTCTATAGACTCTTCATGCAATTTCTTTAATTGCTTTTTCTTTTCCTATGTTTCTTCCAACTTCAATTGAAACCTAACAAATGCACCTTCTAGCTTTTTTACTTCATTTTCTAGCCTTTGAATATTATGTTTCTTTTCTTTTGCCTTTCCCTTCGAAAATTTAATTGCGTATGCCCTCATTTTCACTCTCAAATAATCCCCCAAAAATGATTTCTTGTGAAATATAGTTTCCCAATCTCTTTTAATTGTCTTCATTATCATATACCTTCCCAATTTTGTTTAAATTGAACAAAGACTATTATTAAATTTCCATTATGACTGGATATTTTTTCTCTGTTTAATTTAAGGACGATAGTTGTCAAATTTGCTGTTTTGGTTGCGATGGTGTGAGATGAATGATTTTTGAGGTGCCTAAGATCGGTGACCATTTTTACCCGTTGATGCAGTCTCTTACTCTAGTCGGGATCAGTGATAGGCTTGGCTGTTTTTAGCCTCCACTCTCGCTTCCCCTGTCATGCTTTGAACGATCTGCTCGTTATAGCGTCGCTGATTCGCAACCATTCTCTTTCATTTTTCTCGTGGCCGGAGCTCCTTTCTTGTTATCTCTTCATCTACATCCCCTTCAATCTGTGTGAATTTCTTTTGCTCTTATGGTGCTAATGGCTTGTTGATGTCTTATTTCTCTATCGTTATCATAAACGATGTACATATTTCTGTCCTTAAATTATCGAGGCATCCGCGTTGATATAACAAAAATACATTTCGTGGATAATGAAGTACAAATGGAGCAAAAGATTGTTTTGACATGATTTTGACAGTGATGTAACAAACATAATATCATAATTGCGTTGCCACGCAACGCACCATTTTAGCGCAATTTGTTTGTATGCATTATTTGAATACAGTTTGTTGCACTTGTTTGTAATTTGTAATTTTGAATTCACTATCTGAGGAAATACTAATGAACATGTCTACTTAAAGGCTAAGTCCACTCCAAAAATAATTTGCTTTTAATATATGCAGTAAAACAAGAGAAACAGAGCCCCCCCACCAAAAAATGAGTAAAATCAAATAACTAATAACCAAGTTATGAATTTTTTTTAAGTATGAACAAGTATGGAATTTAGAAAATCACTACACAAATTGCCAATTTGGTTATCAGTTTGTGACGTCATTGCCTCACTTCCTATGAATTGCTTTATATATTTTTATCCCATTAATTTCCCTTTTTATCCCCCCAAAACTTGATTTCCCCATGCCCTTGCCCAGGCTATATGATATATATATATATATATATATATATATGATTGCGTTCATGACATTAAACAAAATCAATTATGAAATTTGAAGAATTGATACTATTTTCTGAATATTGTATATTCATAATCATAATCCATAATTCATAATCATAAATTCACACTTTACATGATTTAACTGAAAAAGTTATCTATATTAGTGCAAAAAAAAACACAACATATTATTATCAATATAGCTTGGATGCGGGTGTGAAGAAAAAAATATTCTTAGGGGGGAAATAGGAAATTTATATTACCAATATAAAGAAAATAATTAGTGGATAGCGAGTCAATGTCGTCACAGACTCATGAATGAGTTGCCAATTTGTCTTGCGATTTTCAAAGTTGTTCATGTCATTAACAATTCATAACTTTCTCATTAGTTAGGCCTATCCGAATTCGCTCAAATTGTTTTGATTGATTCGTCAGATTTTTCTGCATCTATTGAAAGTAAGTTATTTTTTGGAGTGAACTTGTCCTTTAATGACTCATTTTTTCACTACATTATGTCCGTCTAATGTCGCTGTAAGATGTATATATTATATACTGTATCATTAATTAATATATATACATATATATGCATATCACAAAACCTCATTCAAAATATGTTCTTGTAGGCTGAAGGACGCTTTCCAAGAAGCAGCTGATCATCTCTTATTCGTTGGTGAAGGCGGGTAAGTTTCCTTCATAAATCATAATATCATTCCTTGTGTTGCTTAAAAGAATAGTTGAGGTTGTTGCAGAGGGCGCTACACAAAATGATTGTTGTTGTGATATAATGAAAAAAAGAGTTTCAAATTTGAAAGAATGTACAATTTAAATGACAAAATCGTCTTTGTTTGATCAAAACCGGTTCAGAGACGGCTGAGATATACATAACTATAACCATTTCATATATTTATGGGGCACCACAAATATTCAGTCATTTTGAAGCAACCGTTGAAAAAAACTAGATTCGTTTTATTCCAGCCAATGACAATATTGGCTTTTTGTTGGCTTTTTCGTGTTGGTTATAATACACACAACCAGCCGGTTCGTGTTTTGTTATTAATTAATTAATTAATTAAAGGCATCGTTTAACATTGTTAAAACTGAGATGCATTGCCCCACGTGTTATCAATGCCTGCGATATAGTGTAATATTGAAGCCCTAAAAAATTGCGCTTCAATATAAACATGAAGTGCCTCAAAAAAGGAAAAATCTTTGAGTGACCGGTTTTACCATACTCATTTTTCCCAATAGTAGTATTATAAAAACTGTTAGGAAAACGAATTCTGAAATTTCTAATTCCAATCATAGATATCTTGATAATCAGACAGGCGATTGGCTTGTAAAAGTCATGGGATTCATGTATGACCTACAGGTTAATAATTATGATTGCAGCATGAGCTAAATCCAGAATTTTTTTTAGAATCTGAGGCAAAGTTACCCAAACCCTTTAACGGTCACCGTACATTTTGAAAATGGAGCTGAATTGGTATGATCGTATTTAATTTAAATTTCACACAGTTTTGGGTCTAAAATAACCTTCATAGCAATTTTAGGTTCTAAAAGGGCACTAGAAATGTGATAAAGAAGAATAAGAGCAATCGTTGAATGGGGGTAGTATGTGATCATGTAATCATGTAATTCATCGACTGGTTTACTGGAATTCTAACATGATGCCTCCTTTGCATTTGCATATGAAACTGTTTCAGAAAGGAGTACAACTTATTGGAGTCTGTAAAGGACCCCGAGGCATTCTGCCAAGTCAATGACACCATTGTCAACGACATCATGCGATCACAATCTCAAGAACCAGGAATGGTGAAGGCACGGGAAATCATAGACCGGATACACAAGAGAGAACTCTACCAGTGCATTGCGGAATGCCAGCATGCCAACGAAGAGGTATTTGACGTTTTTCAAGTATATTTAATGATTTAAAGGCAGGGTATTTTACCGACATAGCTACCACTGCTGTAATGTAGTTTCCATTACGCCATATCTCAGTAAAGGCGTACATAGAACGATTCCAGTTCCCGTACATCATCAAGAGCGTCATCAGTTGGCGATGCATTGTGGGGGCATGGCTGTCGACACAGATTTTTGCATTTTATTTGTCTAAACACTGCACTCTTGGGCCCTCCAGAGCCTAAAAGAGTGTTGCAGTCTTAGTCAGGTGAGTATTTGCTATACATTTTTTTCCTGCACTTTTCCAAATTTTCCGGGGGGGGGGGGACGATCCCCCTAAACAAAATTGAGGGGCGGGACGTGTCCCCCCATCCCCCCGGGTTCGCCGCCCCTGGTAATGATATTCAGTAGGCCTAGTAGCAAGAGTGATATAAGTGGTATAAGGAGTTGTTTAACAAATAATAATAATAATAACAATAATCAATAGTGATAATGATACTATTATTACAGATATTAACGATTGCATCAACAAGAAAATGATAATGGTGATGACAATAATGATGATCATAATAATAAAACAACAATAACAACATAATAATAATAATAATAATAATAGTAATAATATAACGACAATGACAATCATAACAATCATACTAATGATAATGATGATGATAATGATAATAATAGTAATAATATAATTAATAATATTAAAAAAATAATTAGAAGACCAGTCAAACATAAAAATGGGCTATAAAAAAAGATCCCATGGTATTTTGGGGGAAATGCATGGCATATATGCTAAAACTCTTACAAGTTACTAAGGAATAGGATACGGTTGGCTGCAATGCGCATGTTTTTCTAAAATTTTGAGTGGGTGTGTGTGTGTGTGTGTATGTGAGTGTAGGTATATATATATTTTTCTGTTTATTTCAATTGTTTTAATTATTATTTTATATATAGATATATATATAAATATTTATATCCCTTCTATGAATATTCATGAGTTTTCTAAATAGATGATTGGTCAATTGGTGGTCACGTGATAAAGTATAATTTCACTATTAAAAACAAATCTCTGCCAGAGCTCCGAATATTTTCCACTATTTTTTCCTTGGCTGAACTGCGCATGCTCTCTTTGAGATTTTCAGGTAGATAAGCATTGTGACATCACACGTTCAATCAAAAGTAATGCGCAATTAGCGCGTCTCATTAAATGCGCGTTAATATAACTGTGCGCAGGTTGACATGAGAATAATTGTCATTGTCATTGTCTTTGATAGCGCGTTAAAAACCATATGCCAGCCAATCATTAAGTCCAACGTTGACCTTACACAGATCTTTAAAGGGATTTCATTGGTGTTAAATCGATTCGGATCGTAAAGAAGGGACATAAAACAAAGATACCAAGCATTTAGTTCGTAAGAATAGTGGAAATTATATATCTTCGGAGGGACTGGCAATAGTTACTATTGTTTCCTCGGGGCCTTGCCCCTCGGAAAAATAGTACTATGCCAGTCCCTCCTCAGATAAATAATTTCCACTATTCTTTCTCACAGCTTGGTATATTTGTATAATGATGAGAGGTACAAGGTCCAACGAGATGCAGAGTGAATATAGAATATGGAAAAATATATTATATATATGTATATATATTTCACGATAATTATAGATGCGAACAGTGGATCCAGCTGAGATTAAGCGATTGTTCGTAACTGATGTTGGCGAACTCTCATCACCGTCGTCCTCCCCTTCAAGTGAGATATGGCGAGCTCACAATATCGAAGTCGAGGTATTACTAGTTGTATAATTTTTGTATAGGAACAGTTACAACGTCTTTATTCCGAAGTTCCGTTATTCTAAAGAATCGTAATTCTTGAAATGAAATACGGCTCCTTACATAATTGTTTTCTTCAAATTTTGTATGTTCGGAATAATATTTTGTTTTCGGGTTTATGAATCTTATTTAATTTTTTGGAATTACGGACCTTTGTAATAATAATTCCTAGTTCATTTTTCTGAATTCTGAACCTTTAGAGTAATGCCCCTGATATGGGAAGTTTGTGTTTCGAAATTATCAGCTATCGGAAAAACGAATCCCCCCCTAACGGGAAAACGTCAGGTCACTGCATATTTCATAATCTGATAGGACGCATGCTCGTCCCAAAATAAGTGGTTGGCTTAATTGACGGCAAATTTGGCATGCTACCCCCTATTCAAGTGGTTGTAGCGAAACCCCTAAGTGTTTCATCAATTTTAAAGAATGTCAAGGACACAAAATAGTGTACTGCAGAGGATAAAAAGCAAAATTTTAAACTAGTTTTCTTTTATGAAAACAGTTCAAAGCACAACGCTGTGTTGGTTTAAACTTAATTAACACAAAATTATTTTGCTTATTCTGATTATCTCCAAAGATTCTCTTTTTTCTCAATTACTGACAGGTCTACGAAAGTGGAGACAGAAACCCTTTTCTCGATATCCCGTTCTACAAGAAATCAAGTGATGGTAAATTTGTTGCCGAATTCCTACCAGAGGAAGAGGTCAGTGTACTCAGAAATGACCTATGCAAACTAAACAAACATTTCCAAACCTACCGACTACCCACGGGGAGGTGTCGTGGTATAGTGGTTCATTCGTTTGACTCTCAATCCAAGAGTTTAGGGTTTGAATCCCAGTCCGGCACTCTTAGAGATATTAAAGAAGCATGCTTTAAAAAATATCTATTTTACGTACTATAGAGTTGTCGTGGTTTAGTGGTTCATTCACTTGACTCTCAATTCAAGGGTTTGACTCCTAGCCCGGCATTAGTCTGCAAGCACAGACCCTAATTTGACACTTTATCAAAAAATCATTGTGCCTTTAGACAAGCCTAGGCCAGCTACCTACTGGTTGTACAGGAGCAGCTAAACTACATGGTAGTCTTATAGTGCAGACTCTCTTTTACGACTGACCAGGGTTT
Source organism: Mesocentrotus franciscanus (assembly GCA_037976565.1). Taxonomy (NCBI): domain Eukaryota; kingdom Metazoa; phylum Echinodermata; class Echinoidea; order Camarodonta; family Strongylocentrotidae; genus Mesocentrotus; species Mesocentrotus franciscanus. The sequence continues at coordinate 26,525,728 of CP137671.1, forward strand.
GTGCCTGCAAACTAGCCCGGCATTAACATCCTTTGGCAAGACATTAATCCATCTTTGCCACCCTCCACCCAGGTGTTAATGGAAGCCTGGTAATTGCTGGGGTAATATTAATTTCAGGCCCTCCGGGTAAACAAATCTATCATTATTATTATTATTATTATTATAAATGTTATTATTATCATAATTATTTGTATCGATCTAATTATTATCATTAAATGTTGTTGTTATTATTATCATTGTTATTACTATGTATTATCATAATTCCTACTGTTACTATCATTATTACTATTATTATAATATTCGATCCTTCGATCTACCAAACTGCCGCATAACTAACCTTCAGAATTAAAAAAAAAATCGACTGGGACTAGCGGACCGTTTTACTAGGATGGATCTTTCTTAATGCAGGCGTCACACTGTCCCGAAGTTGACATAAGATGGACACACGAATATCTAATTTTGAATTTCGCACGAAGATGGCCCCGAACTTGGTCAAAAGCCAATCAACAGCCGAAGCAAGTACGATGGATACAGAAGGTCACACGATTGCACCCGAACCACACACGAAGGCAACACGAAGATGTGAATTTTTATTAAGTAGTTCACCCGCAGGCCACACGAAGGCCACACGATGGCTACACGACGTCGTATTGTGAGTACGATGCGTTCGAACTAGATCACGAAGGCGTCAGGTGACCTCCCGATGGTATAAAACCTTCGGCCGACCGTGGGAAATTCAATTGCTGATCGGAGATTATTGATGCTCTGAGTAGGGGCTGCGAAGCGACTTCCAAAGTGGGGGGCACCAACAAAAAAGGGCACTTTCTGGAAAAAAAAACTCAAACTCGGCTGTCTTCGCCGACACCGTGTTCCCATCTCGATGTCATCGTACTATAATACGATGGCTACACGACGGCATTGAGGACGGGCTTCACGTAGTCGTGTTGCATTCCCCAGACGATCGGGCAGCTTCTTGTTTCCTTCGTACTGTCTTCGTGAGGCGAAAATGCCCGATGGCACCGATGATCACACAAAGTAATTACGGAGATGAAACGATTTGACAAGATGCCCTCACGATGGCCTAACGAAGGGCAACATGGACACACGAATTCAACACGAAAGGGAACCTTCGTAAGTTCTCGGGCAATTCTTTGGCTTGCCAAAGATTTTGCCACCGCTCACGAAGTTGCTGCCGGAGCCTGAAAAATCCACCGGCGGTTATACGATTGCTTCAGATGCCCTCACGAATGCCCCGATATGGCCCGATGTGTTTACGATCAGAGCCGAATTTGGAATTTTCCTTCATCGTGTGTCCATCTTATGTCAACTTCGGGAGACAGTGTGACGCCTGCATAAGGCTCGTTCAGATATGACACGGTAAATCGCCCTCCCCCCCAAAAAAAAACGGCAACTGCGCGCAACAAAGGTCCCATTCGTATTCACTCAGCTCTGTGTTATGAAATAAGAAATTTGAAGCGTATGGCACTTACGTCATTATAGAACAAACCACCGCGGCTTACCGCTACAAATTTTGTTCATGAAAATGTCTAAAGGTAGGTTTGATAGATTAATCTGCAAACAAATCTCTAGACTAACGAAATTCCCAATGACAATGCTGCTTACACAAGAACAATGCGACTACAGCAACCCTTTTCTTTTTGCTCTCACAAAAACCTGGACCTATCAACGCGAAATAACAACCATTCGTATTTTCGATCAAAGAACCAAATACTGCCAAACCTATTACATTTTCGAAATTAAGAAATTTCTGACTAAAAACAAAATCGGACTAAAACTTAAAACATTATAAACTTCGGACTTAAAAAAAGAAGAAGACAATTTTAGAAATGGGCAGCAATTATATTAATTTGATGTATCTTTGCACTTAATGGTTTTAAAACAAACCAATGTTCGAAAAAGATTCCATACCAAAGAACCTCAAGAGAAAGGTTAGGATACAGCAACCATAGGACCACGAATATTAAGACCAATGAAACGTTGCATCGCTCATCTTTAACCAGCTCACAGCCGACCTGCCGCAGCGACTGCTAGACGTCACCTTCTGCATCTACACCAAGGTACCAAAATTAGATCGAGAGACAATTAACAAGGCCAGGTTCAGATGTCAAAAAAGGCTTGAAATGATTCTTGGGAGGCGACGCTACATCCCAACCACACCCGTCAAGACTTCACCAATTGGACCACTGGCTCCTAGCCCGCCCATAAGCGCCGTTGGCCGTCTTACAAGGTTCGGTTCAGGTAAGACCTCTTTTGCAGGGATAATTGATGGTTTCATCCCATGTGCCTTAAAAAGAGACTGAGAAATGTTCGCGTCATGTATGTACTTTACAATAGGATATTAGGCTTTGGCCTTAAAAGTAGGATCTCTGTTTTATGTGTCACTCCATCTCTGTATGGGGAAATGAATATACATGTTACATGCATGTAGCCTTGTGTCTTAGGATATTAAAATGTAAGCAAGCGAAATTTACGAGAAATTTGTCTTTTTTTTATTGCGGATATACTAGTTTGGGACACAAAGTGCAAGTAACAAAATTGATTAAGCATTTTGTTTGAGGTATTGTTACCCTATGGTTTATTTTCATCCTTGTTGAATGGTTGAAGAGCGAGAGGCCCGGGGTCACTCAATGTGACTTAGGGACCGCATGACCGTTACCAAAATCTTGGAAAAGGGGGTAAATTTCAAGCAATATGTCCGCGGACAAAATATTCCTCGAAATATAGAATATAGGGGTGCACAGGAGTCCTCGAAATTGATAAATAGGGGTTAGGAAAAGGGAAAAGAGAAAACCGGGAAGAAAAATTCTCGGAACCGAGTCTTGTCCTTGAAATATGGTAAAAAAGGGGGTTAAATTTCACAAAATGTCCTTGAAATTGACCGCAAAAGGGGGTTATTTGCATTTGTGGTAACAGTCATACGTGTCACCCTCTGCGAGGGAGTGACCCCACCGGGGCGAGAGGTTTAATTTTCAGGAGAGAATAGGCTACATGTAGAGCTCCTAATTTATACGTACATGTGTTTATGAAGGGAATTTTCTTGCTTTGCCCCCCCCTCCAAGTATTTCTACTACAGTGTTGTTATAATTGCCATCATTTTCGTTTTTAATAATAATTGAATTTCGAGAAAACTTATTTGTTGGGAGACCCACAGATCAACTATACTGTTTCTACTTAGGCTATATAAGTGCGAGAATTCTCAACTCTGACATGACAACGGGTGTTCCAGTAAATATAGGCCTGAAGAAAATGGTCTAGGAACGTGAGACGTAGCTGTACTTTACAATTTTATTACGAGCTTCAGAACCTGAAGAAAGCCTCACAAGCCGAAAGCTCGTAATAAAATTGTAAAGTACAGCTACGTCTCACGTTCCTAGACCATTTTCTTCACGCCTACATTTTCTGGAATACCCGTTGTCATGTCAGAGTTGAGAATTCTCGCACTTTTATATATATATATATATATATATATATTTATATATTCATTTAATTTCTTTATTTAGTTCTGAATACATAATAGAAATCGAAAAATTAAAACATATTTGAAGAAAAATAAACAGATTTTTAACAGAACTGGCCAGGGCCCCAAAATAAGCAAAGTTTGATGCCTTGTGAACCCTGTCAATTATATTAAGCACAAAATGAAAAGAAAAAACAAACATATTTAGGGGTTCCTGGTGATGCAGAGAGAGAGAGAGAGAGGGTGGGGTGTTGTGAAGTGAGAAAGCGTTAAATATGATTGCACATATCATTACTATAAGTAGACATAAATAGGCATTGATATGAGAGAGTACCAAAGAATGGTATCAAAGAGCATGATACATTATGGGACTTATGTCATTCAATGCCTACATCATAAGCTCTGTCTGAAGAATCTCATCTCTATGCAACTACCTAAATGAAACATTATGTAAATATATATATTTTTTGTAACGAAACCTTTCTTTAGGAACTAAGAATTTACCAGCAGCATTCGTGAGTGCCTGCAGAAGACGGGTAAGGAAGTTCCACATTCATTTGTTTTCATAAAATGCCATGTAAAGAATAATTACCTTTGTTATTGTTGGCAAAATTACTTAAGGTTTCATTTTCTTTGGGATTTTGTTTGTTTGAGCTGAAATGAGACGATCAAGAAATGTAATCAACTATTAAAATAAAATATTGACCGATAGGGTGTGTAGTATAACATTTTTGGACCGCCGAAAGGAGTTTATATTCCCAAGAGGTTTTATTTTCATTTAGAGTGCAGTGCTGATGGAAAATGATCTCGAGGGAAATATCACTTCCTTGCTGTCCAAAATATGATACATTACACACACACTTCCAGTCATGTTATATTTGATAGCCTTGATTAATGATTACAATTTGTTATACATAATTCATGGGTAATTGTGATCTCACCATTCTCATGCTTTTTTCTAGTCTTTTTTTCCTCCTCGAGCCGTCTAGCCTTCAGCCTCAAATGCGCGCGACTCAAACAGTAGGATGTTTTCGCAACCGGCGACGCGGTCTTCTACAACGCTAATCTTAGCGGGGGTCGCACTCAGAAAAAAAACAACGACAACAACGAAGTTGTGAACAAATATGTCCCAATTATTGGGGGGAAAATGCCTATTATTTAAGGTTTACTTCTATCAGAAATGTTTAATCTCGTTAAATGATTGAAATAGACAACATAGGAGGTCTAACAATAAACAACTAGAAAAACTGGTATGTCATCTACTTTATATAAAACTTGGAATTCATTCATTTAAACATTACGGAATGCAACTATATTAGATCAGAAGGATATATGATGTGAAATTTGTTAATGGAGCATGCTCTTTGGTTACTGAACAATCTTCGACAGTATTCAGATTTTGGTTTTGGGAGGGCTAGGTTTCCAGTTGAGCGAAGGCAATATATTGTGGTGTTGAAATTAAAAACATCTCATGTAAATAGGATGCAGTCAAGTTATGAATTGATTTAAAGGTCATGAGAGTCAAACGTTATTTTCGTCGTGATCGGTGATTCTTGTTTTGTTTGTAATAGAGCATTACAGAGGGCAGCTAGTCACAATACTATTTTAAGTTTTGGAGTATGAGGCTATGTTACATTTACAAACCTCGTGCATTTGGTGAATAATGGCGTACATGTTTTTTAGCTGTAAAAGTGGATTCTTCAGAAAGATCTATAAGGTCTTTCAGATTAATCAGAACTTACCTCCGTAAATTCCTTTAACGAAGTAGCCCCTTTAGTTTTGACGATCATCCTATCCTTTCAGTTACAGGCATCGAGAAGTACTTCTACGCCGTTGGCCACTGACGTTTCTTATCGTGAAACTAGAGACGAGGTAAATATCGATGTTACATACAAATAATTTCCAAAGTTTGTTGTAAGTACAGATATACCATGAAACTAAAACCTAATTTGGGACTAACTCACGTTTTTAAGGCATCCATGGATTTTTTTTATATGGCACCAAAAATACATTAAACGTTTAATTACCTTCTAAATCACTTGATATGAGAGAAGAGAAAAATTGGGAATTGTATTCGCCTCCAGTGGCGGATCCAGGGGAGGGCCGGGGCCCGGGCCCTCCCTAGCAAAAAAAACAGGTAAAAACACCCTTTTTTGAAAAAAAAAGTTGGGCCCCCTCCCCTGGCGCCCAAGGGGGGGGAGTGGCGGTGGAAAAAGAAATAACCCTTCCCGTTGGAAAAAAAAATTTCGGGTGCCAAAAAAAAAATTGTGCTCACTACCCCTGGCGCCCAAGGGGTGGTGGTGGAAAAAAATTACCCTTCAAATTTTTTTTTCGGGTGCCAAATTTTTTTTTTTGCTCACTACCCCACTGAGCGAAAAATTGACCGGCACGATTTTCAAATTTTCGCACGAAGTGGGCCCCTTTTTAGGCCCCCTCCCTTGCCGCCGGCTGGATCCACCCCTGTTCGCCTCTACATTAATAAATAAATTAATAAATACATAGGAGGTACGTTTATTTAAATTAAGAACCAAAGGTCCACATCAAACAATCGTCCTTTTCATATCCAGGATTGCCTCAATGATTTTGTATGAAAATATACCATGCACTGAGAGGCTCCAGTTAAAATTGTGGATTCCATGAGGTGACTGACAAAGTACTCCCCTCACTCATTACGTCGAAAAGATCCATAATTTTACCGAATCCTAAAAAAGAGCACATATGGTATGTTTAAATTTACATCCCTGATCTATAAATTGAAATCTTATAAGTAGGCCTACTTTAATAATTGAAAAAAAAATGATATGAAAATGTACATATTCATATCCTTTCTAAGCTTTATGAGAGTCTACTGTATAATTTGTATGTGACATTGAAATTTGGAAAATAATAAAAGGCATTTCTAAGTCTAAGAGATTGAGATGGGGGAATCAATTTTGTTTGCCATTTTCATTTTCAATCTTTGCCATGAATAACTCGTTAAAATATTAGATGCGCAGTTAAATGTGGCGATACTGATATCTTCGAAATATGGCGTCATGGTATACCCGGGATATCATTAAAAAATACGTCGCCTTTTCTTATATTCTCGTGGTGGTAATATTTTATGTCACATTAACCATCCCTGCACAGGATTCTTTTTTAAACAGGGTTACTAAACCGTATAGTTCAAAATATTTTCCATCTGTGGTGACAAATTCCTTGTGGATGAGGGCGTTTCATTCTCTAAAGCTTGGCTATATTCTATTTCATTTTTTTAAATAGGAAGGTACACTCACTAATTTACTCGGCTCAGAAACGCATGGCAGATATGATGTAGACGTGGATGACAGGCCAGAAGAAAATTCAAATAAATCCCATGCATTGGTAAGTACACTCTTTTCATATGCCTACGCTGATTTACGCTGATTTAATGCTTTTTAAACTTTTGCCCTGTTTGTAGCTACTATTTTTTAAACATCAAATCTTCTAACGAGAAAAAGGGTGTGTCTCAAATATCAACATCTGAGAAGAAAAAACAGTACTTTGTTCACAAAAATACAGCATTGCCATTTCGACATCAAGTCGGGGTAGATAATGTTTTCTTTGTCAAGTCGGGGAGATAATATTATCTTTGTCAAGTCGGGGTAGATAATGTTTTCTTTGTCAAGTCGGGGAGATAATATTATCTTTGTCAAGTCAAGGTAGTTGATATTGCCAATGTCAAGTCAGATCCCATCGACACTCTCTTTTCACACTTGTTTTGCTTAACCCCCTACTTTGCTTAGCCCCGTACTATCCTTAACCCCGGACTAACTTTTTTGGCTTTTCTCACAATTCGTTAGTCACGTACTAGCCATAGCGTGAATATTCATTAATTCGCTCCAATGCGTAGTCCCGGACTATTTTTCGTTTCTGTTCTCATTCATTTTGCTTGGCACCGCAATTGCGGAGTTAGAACCACAATTGCGGGGTTAGCCCTGCTATTTTGCAGGGCCAGCTAACCCCGTACTATAGGTGGGGCTAGCTCACTTTGGTAAATACGTGTCTGAACAGAAAGTAGAATAAGCTTAACCCCGTACTATAGGTGGGGCTAAGACCCCCTTTAACCCCACCTATAGTCCGGGGTTAAGCAAATTTTTTCCAGTGTGAAAAGAAAGTGGAATAAGATTAACCCCGGACTTTAGGTTGGGCTAAACCCCCTTTAACCCCACCTATAGTACGGGGTTAAGCAACATTTTGCCAGTGTGAAAAGAAAGTGGAATAAGCTTAAACCCGGACTATAGGTGGGGCTAAGACCCCCCTTTAGCCCCACCTATAGTAGGGGGTTAAGCAAAATGTACCCAGTGTGAAAACAGACAGACGATGCGGTTCTCCTCGCAGCTGATTGACGATGACCCACTGGAATGGCAGACTGATCGGCAATCCCTTTCTGTAGAGTCCAGCTCCCCGGTCCGTCCTGCTGCTCGAGGTCCTACTTCGCACGTGCCGCTCCCATGTTTTCAAGTTCTGATTCGTTGCATTGGAAAAATGGAGTTTACAGTCTAGAAATCAGGGCAACTCTGTCTTTTGAAGAAATATAAATCTAACATACACCTCTATCTGTCATTTAATCAGCTTCTAAATAAATATCAATCATATCCCATCATAAACCAGTTGATACAATTTGGAAACCCGTAGAAATACCCATATATGAACAAATTTCGGGCATCTGCTCAAGCGGTCTCGCTCCGCGGTCTACAATACGTGAAATCGTCTTTGAAAATGCGCTAAGTGTGTAAAGAAATGCTCCTACAAGAAAAACAAACTATGATTACACACCATCTCGGGTTGAAATCACATATTCAAATACTGTTCTTTCCACTGATACCAATTTCGAAGTGATTGGTAGACTGGAAAATAGGGTCTTCTCGTCTTCAAAAGTGGACAACAATCATTCAATTTGTGACTTCTCTATGGAGGTCAGAGGAAAATTCGTCTTTTTCACTTGGGGTTGTGTACTTCAAGGGGATAATGCTCGTAACTACGACTTGTTATTGGGTGGTCTCGGCCGCCAAAACATAGGGTATATAATCCCCTGCCGTCTGATGTAACACATAATATGATTGGTTGTCGAGAAAGTAGGGCCAATTTCAATCCAATAAAAAGCAGCTTTTATAAATTTACGCATGACCTCTATAATGCAAGTGCGTAAGCGAAATTTTTACACAGCGGACAATGAGGCTTACACACCGTGCTCGCAGCCGTGCGTATATCGACCACCAAATTTGACTCAGCTCTGGCGACGGAGATGACGCATTTTACGTTGATTTCAGCAATTTACTGAAGGGAATTTAGACATTATGGGCGATATTTTACGAAAAAAGTGTGTAGGGATTAGATTATATCTCTCACGAGACACTGGATTCTTTAGTTTACCTGAAATTTAGCAAATTAATGGCACTCTGAACTCGCTGCATGAGCAGATCAAAATCTTCACGGATCGATCTGCTTGTGAAGGAATCGCGTATTCATATTGCAGGGTGATCCCGCCCATCTTAGACGGAGGGATGACAATGGAGTTATGCGTGGTGATGTGCATCTGCATCTATTAGACTTACATATATAATTTCCTGATTTTTTCCCCTTTTTTCGGCAGAAGAAGAGGGGGGAGAGAGAGAGAGAGAGTTGACAAGTCACGCATGCACAGCGGTGTTGACATTCACACTCTCACCAGTATTCTACGATAAACCCCTATTTTATAAAAATCGAAGAGTCCTGTAAACTGGTGTTACGCTCCAGTGCACTCGAACGTTCGTCGTCTGTGTGGGAGGTACACAAATGACTCGCTGATCTTTTGGCCGAATATAGGTCAAATTTGTTCATATGAGTGAGTGAGTTGAAGTGAGTGAGTGAGTGATGCGGCGGCGGGCGAGCGGGCAGTGAGTGACGGGCGGGCGGATGTTTAAAGTCGGACAAATAGAATACCAGTTGTTACTGCATGGGACCAGTAGATAATTGGTCTCAATTTGTAACAGTTGAAAACCAGTAGAAAAAATACAAGTTTGAATTAGGACCAGTAGAATACCAGTTTAACTGGGACCAGTAGATTACTGGTTTTTAACTTGTACCAGTTGAAACCAGTAGTCAACTGGTATCAGTTGAAACCCTTATATTTATAATGATCTTTGTGATGGGGCAATTGAAAGAGTCTATATAATGGTTAGTTGGTGGCCAGATGCCAATATTGATTATCGACTATCAATTGATTACTGGATAAAGAACTGGTACTCAACTAGAAATATCAACTGGTATTCTTTCAAATTGGTTTTCAACTGGTAAATCTACTGTTTTTCAACTGGTAAATCAACTGAAAATATCAACTGGTCTCAGATGTCAACTGATTTTTCAACTGGGCCCAGTTAGCGTTGTTTCAATTTTTATAGTAATAACCAGTTTAATATTATGGTTTCAGCTGGTACCAGTTGACTACTGGTTTTAACTGGTTTTCGACCTGCAATGATCGAGAGGATTCGCTGAGGTGACTGACAAAGTACCCCTATAATATTCACTATATACGTCACCCACCGAAAAGGATTCATACTTTTACTGAATCCTAAAAAAAAGCACATGGTATGTTTAAATTTACATCCTTGATCTAAGGATCGAAATTATTTAGGTACTTTAATAATTAGAAAAAATTAATATGAAAAAAGTAAATATTCATATTCCTCATAAGCTTTATGAGAGTCTATTTACTGTATAAGTTTTTATGTGACATTGGAATTTGGAAAATAATGAGATGCATTTTTAAGGCGTAGTTTGAGAAGAGGAAGAATACAAATTTTGCCATTTTCATTTAAAAACTTTGCCTTGAATTACTCGTTAAAATATTAGATGGGAAGTGAAATGTGGCGATATCGATATCTTCGAAATATGACGTCACGGTATAGAAGTAGTAGTAGTAGTAGACTTTATTGGATAACTTGTTTAGCACAGGGCTAATCTGCCACAAGGTACCCGGGATATCATTAATAAATACGTCGCCTTTTTTTTTTTTTTATCGTGGTGGTTTTTTTTATGTCACATTAACCATCACTGCACAGGATTCTTTTTGACATGGGGTATTGTTTAAAAAATTCCATCAACGGTGCCTTATTCCTTGTGGATGAGGACGTTTCATTCTCCCAGGCTTGGCTATATTCTATATTTTTTTTAATAGGAAGGTACACGCACTAATTTACTCGGCTCAGACACACATGGCAGATATGATGTAGACGTGGATGACAGGCCAGAAGAAAATTCAAATGAATCCCAGGTATTGGTAAGTACACTCTTTTGATATGCCTACGCTGATCTTCTAACAAGAAAAAGGTTGTGTCACAAATATATTTGAGATAAAAAAAAAACAATGCTTTTTTTACAAAAATAAAATAGTGCCATTTCGACATCAAGTCGGGTTTTATCTTTGCCAAGTCGGGGAGGATATATTATCTTTGTCAAGTCAAGGTCAATTATATTATCTTTGTCAAGTCGGGGCAGATAATATTATCTTTGTCAAGTCTGGATAGATAATATTATCTTTGTCAAGTCCGGGTAGATTATATTTTCTTTGTCAAGTCGGGGAGATGAAAAGTCAGGGTAGATGATGTTATCTTTGTCAAGTCGGGGAGATAATATTATCTTTTTCAAGTCAGGGCAGAAAAATTATCTTTGTCAAGTCCTCTATCTATCTAAGTATCTTCTCCCGGTTTGGAGGTTGATTGCAACATCTCTCCATTTCACTTTATCTTCTGCCATTCTGGTGCTATCTTGCAGTTTTAGCCCACGCAAGTTCTTGACATTCTCTTCCCAGTTGATTCTGGGTCTCCCTCTCGGTATAGTTTCTTCCACTCTTCCCTCCAACACATCCTTTAAGAGGCTTTGGTGCCCTTTAACATGACCAAAGTATTTGAGTTTCTCCCCTGAACTAATCCTACCAGTGCATTTTGTTTACGCCCTGCCCTGTGCAATATCTTTTTGTTGGTTTCCACGATATGTTCATCATTCTTCTGTAAATCCACATTTCATTTATAGTTATTCTATTTTGCATGGCCTTGCTTATTGTCCATGTTTCTGCTCCATACAATAGGACAGACCATACATAACAGTTTACTAGTCTTAAACTAAGCGCAAATTTCACCTTTCTATCTGTGAATAAGTCTTTCATTGCCAGAAATGTATTCCGAGCAATTTCTATTCTTCTTTTTATTTCTGCTTCGCATCTAGCATCATCTGTGATATTTTGTCCTAAGTAGATGTAATTACTGACCTGCTCAATTATATGTCCATCGAGTTTCAAACAGATTCTAGGCTTATTCTCTGTTCTACTAAATATCATAGACTTAGTTTTCTTGACATTCTGTCGTAGACCAAACTCTTTACTTTTGACTTTTACAATATCCAATACATTTACTTACTTGTTTACTTGTTTGTTGAGGCTTGAAGCATCAGCTTATGAGCCCATCTTGACAATCACAGCATTATTACGTAGATAAGGGTTATATTTGAGAGGATGGTGATGCCAATGCTTTTCTAGTTCATATTTGAAGCTGTTAAGAGATGGTGCTTGGACTGTCGATTTGGGTAGCCCGTTCCAGTTGTTAATTGATCGAACAGCAAGGGACCTCTGTCTAACACTTGTCTTACAATGTCGCTTCTCAACTTTGAAGATATGACCTCTCGTCCGACTTTCTTTGCTCATAGAGAATAATCCCTCTTTCTGTACATCTTCTCGTCCAGTCATGATTTTGTATAGTTGGATATGGTCAGCCCTTTGCCTTCGATACTCTAGTGTTGGAAGCTTAAGTGCTTGGAGTCTTTCCGGGTAACTAAGATGGTTAATCTCTGGTATGAGTTTAGTAGCTCGTTGCTGGACTTTCTCCAGGTTGTCTTCATCTTTGATTAGCTTAGGCTTCCAGACAGTGTTGCAGTATTCTAGAGTGGGGCGTACTATGGTCTTGTACAGTTGAAGCAATCCTTTGGTTCCTAAAGATAAGAAGGACCTCTTAATTATCCCAAGCTTCATGTTTGCTCGTTTGGTAGCGTCCGATACATGTTTACTGAATGATAGGTTGGAATCGAAGATCACTCCAAGATCCTTTTCACCGGCAGAGTCATCTGGTGTTGATACTTGATTTCTAACATTGCCACATTTCATTGTATAAGTGAAGTTCTTGTTATTCTTGCCAAAATGCATCACCTTACACTTCTCTTCATTGAATGGCAGCTGCCATTTTTGTGACCATTCCACTATCCTGTCTAAGTCCTTTTGGAGTAGAGTGGCATCATCTTGATTGTCCACTATTCGATAGAGCTTGGTATCATCTGCAAATATTTTGATGGAGCAATTACTCACAGCCAACGGTAGGTCATTAATGAAGATGTTGAACAGGGTCGGGCCGAGTATACTACCTTGGGGGTATTCCACTTGTCACCTCACATGTTGCAGAGGTTTTCCCATTGACTGAACCTCTCTGGACACGTCCATTCAAGTACTGTTTAGTCCAATTGATGAAGTGTCCTCCAATTCCATATGCTAAAAGTTTTGTTAGCAGGCGGTGGTGCGGAACACTATCGAAGGCCTTTCGGAAATCCATATACAAACAGTCTAGATGATGCCCGTTGTCAATGCATTTGGACCACTGATCAAGTACAATCGTAAGTTGGGTTGAACAAGATCTTCCACTTCTGAAACCGTACTGGTCATCGGATAAGAGTTTGTTTTGGTCAAGATGGTTGTTCAATTCTTTCCTGATGATCTTTTCCATCAGTTTACACACAATTGAGGTTAGGCTCACTGGTCTGTAGTTCCCTGGAACACTCTTCTTCCCCTTTTGAAGATGGGAACGACAATAGCCTCTTTCCATGATGAAGGAACATCACCATCCTCGAAAAGTCGAGTGAAGATGATCTTGAGTGGTTTACCAATCTCGTTACTGGTTTCTTTCAAGACCCTGGAGTGGAGACCATCAGGTCCAGGTGATTTATTGATGTCTAATCCAGCTAGAAGTTCTACAATATCTTCCTCCTTAAACTTTACATCATTGAGTGGAGTGACAATTTGAGGAGTTGTGATACGTGGAACGTTATTTAAGTCCTCCTTTACGAAAACACTCCCAAAGTATGAGTTCAGGGTATCTGCTTTGTCTTGGTCATTTTTGACCCATGGTCCATCTGCTGCCTGAAGATCAGGTATTCCTGAACGTGAGTTAGTGGTGCTTTTCACATACTTCCAGAATGACTTAGGATTGACTTTAACCTCCTCAGCTATCTTACTCTCAAAGTCAGATTTTGCTTGCTTTAACATACGAGCGATGATTGTTCTTATTCTTATTCTTTTGGTAGGTTTTCCATGCTTTGTTGAAATGTAAATCTGCTTCATTCTCTGCGTAAATTACAGTGTCATCAGCATAACGTAAATTATTACACCCCCAATACTAACACCTTTCATATCTGAAATTTCCCTGAATACAAACTCTGTGCAAAGGTTGAACAGAGATGGGGACATTACGCATCCCTGACGTACTCATCTTTTGATTTTTTTTGAAGTCCGGGTAGATAATATTATCTTTGTCAAGTCAAGTCAGTTAATAATGTCACTGTCATACTGATCAGTAATCCCTTTTCTGTAGAGTCCAGCTCGCCGTCCCGTTCTGCTGCTCGAGGTCCTACTTTGCACGTTCCGCTCTCATGTTTTCAAGTTCCAATTCGTTGCGTTTGAAAGATGGAGTTCACAGTCTAGAAATCAGGGCAAATCTGTGTTTTGAAAAAATATAAATCAAACATACACCTCTATCTGTCATTTAGCGACTAAATAAATATCATTAATAACCAACAAGCCTAAGTTAACGAAAATTTACAGCGAGCTCAAAAACTATGCATCTATTGTCATATAGTTTTTGTTTACGGAGACGCGCGTTGCGGGGTGTTTCCATTTACTGTACCACTTCTTTATGACCTAACCTGACACACTTTGATCTGATCCAATTTTTTCCTATTCATTTTCTTCACAGAGGCATTTTCATGAGACAGTTTCTGTGATTTTTTTTTTGCTAGTGAATGTTCATGACATTATGCAAAGTTTTAAGATCGTCATCATCTTTTCGTCGCCCGAAAAAAAAAATCAACTTTTTAAAAAGTTCCTGAAAATGACACTTTGAGCGAGAAAATTTTAAAATGAGTCAACTTTGTGATCTCTGAGGTATGCATGTTGATGTGGTAATATTTATTAGAAAAAGTGGGTCAGCTAGATCAAAGTGTGTCTAGTAGGTCAGAAAGAAGTGGTACAGTGAATGGAAACACCCCGCTCTGCGACACAACGCCATTGTGCCAGATTCTTTTGGTCAAGTATGGATTAAGGCTGCTTAGCTTAAATCACTCAAAGTCTGTGGTCGGTAGTATGGGTGTTGATTTTAGGGCGTAGATTTTAGATCATGTTGTTGTATCGGCATGGCATGTGTGTAAAAAAAAGGCGGGGGGTGACCGATCGGACCCAATTGGCAAAGGCCCATCAAGATACTTATACTTACATAGGCCTATAATAGCTGGCGATTAATTTATCTTTTAAAACTAGCCGAGAATAAATAGGCCTTCATTTCTAAGACATAGATAATATTTTGTCTTTACAAGAGCTATATAGAGGCAATAGTGACCTGTCACGACAAAATGAGACAAAATTGGCTCGGCTAGATTTTTTTGTTGTTGAAAAACATGGGAAATTTCGAATTTGTGAACAAAATTGTATTTTTAATGATTTTTCGGTTGTTCAATGTTTAAAGGGATTGGGTATCTTTGTCTCAGATTCTGAAACAAAATCCTGGATTTAGCTCATGCTGCAATGATAATTATAAACCTTTCGGTCAGTCAGGAACCCAATGACTTTGCAAGCCGATCGCCTGTCTGATTATCAAGATATTGTGATTGGAAATCGAAATGAAAAAAACCGTTTTCCTAACGATTTTTATAACACTACAGTCTATTGGGGAAAATGAGTATGGTAAAACCGGTCACCCAAAGATTTTAAACTTTTTTGAGGCACTTCATGATCATTTTGAAGCGCATTTTTTTTAGGGCTTCAATATTACACCATAACAAAGACACTGATACCACGTAGGGCCATGCATTTCAGATTTAACATTGTTAAACGATGCCTTTAATGAATGTTCTGTAAAAATATTCAGCAAAAGGGAACGATAATGGGAAAGGGTAACACAAAAAAAAAAATTTTCTTCGAGTGCATTTTTTTGTCTTAAAAAAAAATTTGTAAATTCTATAGCTCTTTTAAAACCCGAAAAGAAGAGAAAGAGAACATGAACTACGTCGAGAATACAAGTGCGTGATTAGGAAGGAAAGTTTAATTTTAGTTCTTAGTCTTTAAAAAGCAGTCAAATTCCAAAGGTATTTTTTAAAAGCAATTAGAAAAGAAACATAACTTTTTGAAGATAGAGAACATGAACTGTGTTAAGATTACAAACATAAGACAAACAAGGTGAGGACAAATCATGTCAATAATAAATAGTCCGGTCTATTTCATTTTCGGAATTATGAACCTTAACAAATTATATCGCTCTTTTAAAAAGTGGAATGAAAAGTTTTCAAACGAGAGACCAGGAAATGTACCGAGATTATGAAACATTCCCTTTTTAAAGGAAAGAATAAAGGTAGGGGACAAGTAAGAAATCATTATGACACTTCCCCTTTAAAAATCGAGCTAACTATAGCGGAAAAAACAATGATGATGAGGTTTTTTTCACTTCACCTCGCTGTTGGATAAAGGTAGAGAGTGAACACAAAAGAAACTTCCCTTTCACACGAAAAAATAGGTACTTTGTCGATCATAGAAGGCGAGAACAATAAACGTTCTGATCAGGGTGTGTTTACTTACTTTTTGAATTGCGGAAAATCATAAAGCTTTTTTTTTAAGAAACGAAATTAGGCATTTAACAAAGAGAAAACATTAATTTTGTCAATATTATGAGACAGATGCTATTTTCTCCTCCTTTTTAAAAGTGGAAAATAATTTAGTGGCGTATAATTCTTATACAAAAAGCAATAGTTTTTTTCACGGTTCACCAACTATTTTTTCCACAGGCCCCGGGGAACGTTTTTCAAAGTGAGGGGGCTAAAGTATTTCCGAATGCGTTTGAGCGTAGTGTGTGTGTTTGTGTGTAGATGAGGGGATGGGAGGTATGTATTATATGTTTTTACAGTTCTGTGATTGTATGTACCTTCAATAATTCATTCCACGGTAGACATGATATTGCAACAGAAGTGGAGACAGCAGGGACTTTTAGATGTGCACGACGACATAGTGGACTGCTACGTGTGACGTTTAAGGCACTGCCAGTGCCTTATAAGGACGTCACGCGTAGCAGTCCACTATGTCGTCGTGCACATCTAAAAGTCCCTATTAAAACAAGATGCCCAACGGTCCTTCGGTGTATTTTACATGTTTGTAGGCTCTATACATTCTAATTAGGGGCCCTAGAAACAACGCCCCGGCCTTCAAATGCTGTCATGTACAAATCAACCATCAGTACACAACATGGAAGCTAGGTTCAGGAACATACCTTCCTGCTAGGTTGGAGAAAATTCCAGAAACAAGTTTTTTCTCTTTCGCAATACAGGCTTTTGATGACCCCATTCATAAGAGTGTTGAGATACCGCAGTATTGTCAGATTATCATCGATACACCAGAGTTTCAGAGACTACGATTCATCAAGCAGCTTGGGTGTACCTGTTATGTGTTCCCAAGCGCCGTCCATACCAGATTTGAACACTCCATAGGGTACGTTAAGTTTTCACAATTAGAGATTTAAGGGTTATTGGGTCGGGTAGAAATGGAAACGAGAAACAGTTCCCGAGTAACAGTTGTAGGGATGTAAATCAAAAAACGAATCGAAGACCAACAATCACTTCGAACTATACCTTGAGTGTTAAGAAATTGTCTCCGGTTCCAGCTATGATACTGGCCTTTGGTTTAGCCACGATATCATGAAGATTAACCAGCAGATTCTACCACAATTTATCTTTATTCGAATATAAGGTTTTCATTCTCTCAACAAAATTTCCCCCTCGGTATTAGTTATATAACGAATATAAAATTGGACAAATCTCTAAAATATCATAAATGATAAAGCACTGAAAAACAACGACCCTTATTTTTAAGCAATTCAACTTCCATGGAACAGAACAAATAATTTAGCGAGATAATAGATCTTTTAAATTGCTCCGGGCTTTCTTTCATTAAAATTACGTTTGCACTTGGGTTTTAGGTAAGATATGAGTTAAAGGGTTAGTGTTGGGCAAAGTGTTGGGTCTGTTGAAGTTAAGAAGTCGGTTTCTGTATTTGTTTCCAAATTAAATCAACTGTCAGTCTCTTTGACAATAAAAAAAAAATATATATGTAATAAAAAGAACATTAACAAAATATCATCATTTCAGACTATATTACTTTCCATTTTCAATGCAGTGTCAGCCACTTGGGGGGCAAACTGGCATCAATGCTCCAACAGAATGATCGTAACAGCAGCACCCCTATTCTGAACACTGAGGTCGCTTGTGTTGAGATTGCCTGTCTCTGCCGTAGCCTCGGACACGGTCCCTTCTCTCATGGCAAGAAATGGAAAGTGAGTTGATAATTTACAGGCACGATGGCTCAGTGGTAGAGTAGTGGTCTCGTAACCGGGAGGTCCCGCATTCGAAAACAAATCAAGGAGTAAGGTTTAATCCTCATTACCAAGTCACTAGGAGAGGACTTTTGGCCGTCGGTCCCCTTGTTGATTGCTAATAAGCATACACATGCTTTCTTAGCACTCAGATGTGTGTATCCATCTTTCATATTAGGAGCAAATTCATATCAGTCGGAGTTAAACTTGTCATAGGATTAATCCGTTTCTGGGTTTCACAATCAGCATTTCAGGAGGACAGAAGGAGGGGATGACATTTAGAAAAACTTAATATTTTAATATTGCATTGTTAGTATTAAAAAGCGGGTTACTGACCGGCAATATTTCATAAGGAATGAGTGGATGAAATATTTCGAAAAATTAAAAATTAAGTCAAAAACATAAGAAGAATAAAAAAGAATTTTAAATCATCTGCAAAATGCTCTGTTCGTAATATTTATATCAAATTTTCAACTTTAAGACAATATTATATTTTGCTAAAGAAAGTGTCAAAATTGTGCACGTTCGCTCGCAAAATTTACGAATTGAAAATTTATATTTGGGTAGGGGATATCGCCCTCTTTACAAACTATCTTGCCCCTAACACAATGGAAGAGACTATCGAAAAAAAAATTCCAGAGCAATATCAATATCTCATTGTATATCCCTTAGAAATCATACTCGTATTACATTAAACGTCAATATAATTTTCGTCCATTTTGATATGTGATGGGCAAGGCTATTGCAATTGCCTTAGGTTGATTTTTCGAAAGTCTTTGCGACCTGGTGTTCTTTACCTCTATGCATATGTGTTTAATAATTACCGAAGTCTATCATTATCTCCATAATCTTTGCAGCATGAGGAGCAGTCGGTCATAATGCTCAAATATCTCATCAAGCATAACAGCCTAGAGAAGAAGCTTGGCGAACACAAAATCTTTATCAAAGATATGGAATTCATCTGTCAGCTTATTCTTGGTGTCAAAGAGGATGAAGAAATGGTATAAATGAGTCCATCAAAGAGAGAGAGAGAGAGAGAGAGAGAGAGAGAGAAGGGGAAGAGGTTCGAGTTGTCCAAGCCTCTGATTTCCTCTTGGCAAAGTCGTGTGATTACCGTTAGCATACTTGTGTTGGTTTAGTATAAATTTGAGGACCATTTTTACTCAGAAATTTCATTATTTTGTAGGACTTTGCATGTGCGTTGGTATATGTGAGGGTATGTGTGTGGGTATGTACATGTGTGTTTAGTTGAAGCCAGGGACACTTTCGATAATTTTCTTAATCTTTGTAATCTTTATAAGTAATATTCATAATCAGAAATTATATTAAAAAGAATTGAGTAAAACAATACAACAAATCGAGAAATGAACAGCGAAAGAGATTGTAGGGTAATGTCACATGAAATTAGATTTAAAAAAAAACATAAGACAACATACCAAGAAACCATTACAAAAAGTTTGTTTCATCTCTCTTTTCTCCCCCCCCCCCATACACTCTCTCTCTCAATACCCGTCTATATGTACGTTTTTCCCACACCCTGTCTGTCTCTCTCTCTGTCTCTTTCTGTTACATACTCGGTCTGCCCCTCTCTGCCTGCCTTTCTCCGTCTCTCTCTCTCTCTCTCTCTGAGTCTCTGCCTGCCTATGTAACCTTCTCTCATAATATCCTTAAAATATATCAGCTTCGTGAGAACAAGTTCTGCCTGTATCAGATTGTGAACAACAGCGTAAACGGGGTGGACGTGAACAGATGGGACTATATTGCTCGGGACACCCACTACCTAGGCATGAAGTCTGCATTCGACTTCACTCGTATTCTACCCTTCGTGAAGGTTCTCGATGTGAAGCGAGGCAGTAACACCAGGAGAGAACTGTGCTTTAGAGACAAGGTATACACTCACATAAAAATACAGGTTCAAATCTGCACCCCCAAAACCATGGAAACGGTATTAATAGCAGAACCTCGAAAATAGGGTGCAAGCCTGAGTCTCAAAACGTATGAGTTATTACCGAATCCTATCCCTGTACTCCTACAAAACCAACTTTAACAATAAAAGTGCTACATTACGGTACTTCGTATTCGATATATGGTTAATTGAATACATCTATATTGTCCTTCTTTTGAAATATATTTGTATCTTCTTCATATTTTTTAGGAAGCGATTGATCTGAACCATATGTTTCTCACAAGACGCCGTCTTCACTATACATCTTACCAGCATAGGGTCAGCAAGATCATCACCATCATGTAATTAGATATAACTAGTTTTCACTTGATTTGATTTAAATAAATTATGTATAATACCTGGGAGAGGTATACCCAGTTGTTTCCATTGAAACTACAAATGTACATGCACTTTATATACAAAAACACAGCATGGATACATATAATTTGAGTTCAGGAGGATGATGGAGATATATGGACAATAATTCGATCTCGCAATTACTCTAATTGAAATTTTCTTTCTAGCACGATATGTATATTTGTATAAACCCCTAAACAAATATTGGGAAACTCAAGTTTCATTTTTTAAAAATGTTATTTGTTATGATTTTCCATTCATATAATGAGCTGTACATCAATATAAGGGACAGGGCCAATAGAGAAACGTTGCAAAATTCACTGGTAAGCACTGGTGTTATTTTAATGACAGTGGGGCTATTGTTCCAAATGGGTCATCCATGAATGCCAAATTGTAAAGAAACTGACAATTAAATTCATGCACTATGGTGACATGCCTGGTAGGATTCGCTACTTTGGGGGTAAAGCAGCTCTACATTCATTCACACAAATCACACTGTCTGCATTTCGCAACTTTTCTCTGTTGACCCTGGCCCTTTTTCTGATGTAATGCTCATTCCATGCGTGGAAAAGCACACATACACACACACACACGCACGCATACACACACGCACACTCACACGCACAAACACACACACATACCTACACGAAAGCGTTTGTACAAAGTTATCAAATGAATATGAAAACATTAGATTTTGTAAACTATACTTTGTAATGACTGTATTGTCACAAATTTTCAAATAGGTATTTGCGACATAGCTTTTAAAACAGGTCAAAGTTGAACTTAATTTGAAAGGAGTGGGTTCCATTTATTTACTCTAGCAACATTTAATGAATTAAGTGAAAAAGTAAGTCATACTTGGGTTGATAACAAATGGCCTTTTTGAGGAGTGGCATATGCATGAAGATTCGAATTTAGAATAACACATTATCATACTTATCGGGGAAAGTTTTATGTCTTACAGAGTAAATACCAATGAGATTATTGAATGTAATCAAATCTTATAAAGGCAAGATTTTAATCTGTTTAAAGACTGGTATAATTGGACTTTGTCTTTGGACATAGGACTTTTGACTTAAGCATATGATCGACGGTGATTGATGTAGATGTAGATGATTGATGTGGATGTCGGATATTTTGGAGACTGCCAATCGTTGTTGTTCCACTTTCCCTGACGTGATACGTGCCATTCGCTGCGATTTCTGGGTTTTTTCGGCTGGATTATTTGCCGAGTGTCGGCTCCGCCCGTTGTTGCTGGAAGCTTTGTCTCTGTTGAATTTGGGGACGATAGTTGTCAAACTTACTGTTTTGGCTGCGATGGTGTGATAAATTAATTTTGAGGTTGATGCAGTCTCTTGCTCTTGCACACTAAGAAAAAATGGTGCAAGTATGCACCTTTAGGGGTGCAAACCGATGCAACACTGGCAGCACCTTTAGGGGTTAAATCCTGCACCCTTTTTAAAGGTGCAATCCTGCACCCTTTAAAAGGGTGCCAGATTGGACCTTTTAGGGGACATGTTAGTACCCTTTAAGGTTCAATCCTGCACCTTTAGGGGTGCAAACCAATGCAACACTAGCAGCACCTTTATGGGTTCAATCCTGCACCCTTTAAGAGGGTGCCAGATTGCACCTTTTAGGAGACATGTTCAATCCTGCTTCATTAGGGGTGCAAACCGATGCAATAGCAGCACCTTTAAGGGGTTCAATCCTGTACCCTTTAAAAGGTGCAATCCTGCACCCATACTCGAGGAATACTGGTGAAATATGCTCGTACACAAATACATATTAAACATGCGTGTTGTTTCTTGGTTAGTAATCATATAATCAATATATCTATTGCTAAAACGTGAATGTAATTGTAATATGATCATACAAAACAATCTATTGGTTAATGATTGCGCAAGGAAAATACAAATCACAAAATTGATGTGCATTGTCATAATTTGCTTAACAAATCATGATAAATGTATTTTTATGTGAACACGTGTAAAGTAATCATGAATATGCATGCAATATGCAAACTTTTATTTTGCACCCTTTTTTGGTCGATAGGGTTCATTTTTGTGGGAAGGGTTCAAAATCTTATATTGCACCCTTTTTTTAACCCCTTTTCCTTCAATAGGGTTCATTTTTATGTAAAGGGTGCAAACTCTTATTTTGCACCCTTTTTTGCACCCATTTTTCTTAGAGTGTGGGATCAGTGATGGACTTGGCTGTTCTAGCTTCCACTCTCGCTTTCTCTGTCATGCCTTTAACGATCTGCTCTTTATAGCGTCGCTGATCCTCAACTATTCTTTGTCATTGTTCTCGTGGCAGCAGCTCCTTTAAAAAATCTCTTCACCTACATCCCCTTCAATCCCCTTCTGCTCTTATGGTGGTGATGGCTTGTTGCTGCCTTATTTCTCTATCGTTATCATTAACGACGTACATTTCCGTCCTTAAATTTCTAGGCTTCAGCACTGATATAACAACACTACATTACGTGTATATATAATGAAGTACAAATGGAGAAAGAGATTGTTTTTACATGATTTTGAAGATGCTGTCACAATGCATAATATGTTAGGCAAAGCACCATTTTAGCGCAATGCGCTTGTACGCATTGTTTGTATACAGTTTGTTGCACTTGTTTGTAATTTTAATTTTTAATTCACTTTCTGAGGAATTACATATATATATATATATATATACATATAACTAAGCCTTATCCAAAATATTATTGTAGGCTGAAGGACGCTTTCCAAGAAGCAGCTGATCATCTCTTATTCGTTGGTGAAGGCGGGTAAGTTTCTTTCACAAATCAGAACAACATTCCTTGCGTTGCTTATGCATTTAATTATATACATGTAATTCCGTGTTATGGATGTAAAAAAAGTAAATGGGAAAATGTTGCAGTCGTTGAATGTGGGTAGCAGGCGCGTACGCAGCGGGGGGTTTTGGGGGTTAACCCACCCCTCAATTATTTGATATGTGTGTGTATCGGAGGAAACCCCCCCCCCTCACTTTTTTTTCAGTGTAAAAAAAAAAAAAAAATTGGGGGCTAAAAGGTAAGAAAACAAAACTTACCCCCCACAGCGGCCGGCAGAGTGGTTGTGAAATTTTTCCTCAATAACTGGACCAAAACAAAGTGCTGTTACCCCCTCCCCGCTTATTCAGCGGTTGGCTGAGTCGTTGCGAAATTTTCGGCGCGATTTTCGAATGTTAACCCCGGTGAAAAAAATCCTGCGTACGCCACTGGTGGGTAGTATGTGATGATGTGATTGACTAGTTAACTGGAATTGTAACAGGCTGCCTCCTGTACTATAAATTGCATAACTTTGTTTTGATTTTGCATATTAAACTGTTTCAGAAAGGAGTACAACCTATCGGAGTCTGTGAAGGACCCCGAGGCCTTCTGCCAAGTCAATGACACCATTGTCAACTACATCATGCGATCACGATCACAAGAACCAGGAATGGTGAAGGCACGGAAGATCATTGACCGAATACACAAGAGAGAATTCTACCAGTGCATTTGGGAATGCAAGCATGCCAACGAAGAGGTATTTGACTTCTTTCAGGTATAAAATGGTTTTCAGGCAGGATATTTTACCGACATGGCTACCACTGCTGTAATGTAGTTTCAATTGCGCCATTTCTCAGTGAAGGCGTTCATAGAACGATTCTAGTTCCTGTACATCATCAAGTGCGTCAACAGTTGGTGATGCATTGTGGAACATGGCTGTCGACACGTCGATACATTGTTAGCAGCAGATGGCAGTATACGTAAATCTGAAATAGTGTCAGTAGAATAGCCTGAATTTAAATAACATTATATTCATAGTAGTAGTAGGAGTGATGGCAGTGGTAGTAGCAGCTGTTGAACAAAAGGTTAAACAATAATAATAAGTGGTAATAATGACATTATTATTACAAGTAAAAATGATTAGAACACAAAATAATAACGGTGATGACAATAATGATGATAATAAAGATAAAACAACAATAATAATTATAATGATAATATTAATAAAATAACGATAATGACAATCATAACTAGAAATTTAATTCGTCATCAGGACGAATTAGGTGGTCTGTCTTCAATTCTTATGATCATGATCATCTTCAATTCAATGATCCAATATAATGATGTATTAAGATATGAATTGATGAATGACGTACTGATGAACTGATGTGAAATGAACTGAATTGATGAGCTAAACTGATGAACTGATGAACTGATAGATTGAACTGTGACCTGAACTGAAGTGATAACTTAACTGATGAACAAAATATTGAGAAATGATTATGATCAAAATCATGATCATAATGAAATTTTATGAAAATATAGGTATAGAGAAGGAGAGAGGGAGACGGGTTATAGTCATGGAAGGAGAGAGGATAGTAATAGGAAACATGGTAGGGGTGAAATAAGAATACAAAGGGCAAAATGAAGAGCTAGAGGCAGAGACAGACAGAGGTATAGCAAGAGAGGGAGACAGAGATAGGGAGAGAGTGAAAGAGTAGAGAGAGAGAGATGCAAAAAAAAAGAGCAAGAGAAGGATAGGGGCAGAACAAGAGAGGGGAAGGGAAACAGAGCAAGAGAGAGGAGAGAGCGCGAGAGAAAAAATGCAATGGAGAACGATGCATTTAATATTTCCAGCATAAATAGAATTAAATATTTACTATATTATAGAGAAAGAGAGAAGTTTTAGACATGTAAACAATTCCATGTCCGTGGGGGAGACGTAAACATTGCATATACCTGGGCTGAATAACTGGAAAGTATAAACGTCTGGGAAGGAGACTAACATCATAAAAATTGGATGATTTGATATATTCCAACAGACTTATGAGATTAACCCTATAGGTTTAATACACGACAAGGAATCAGATTTCCCATAGGGTTGTACTCAAACGATTGACATTCTTCTCCCATAGATATAACACGCAAAATTAGGCATTTTATTACATTGTTTGTGATTGTATATGATATGTTATAATAGTCGAAGAAGATCATAAAATCAATTCTAAAACGACGGCAAAAAAAAAAAAAAACTGACCCACCAGGAATCGAACTTGGGTCGCCGGAATGGGAGGCAAGTGCTATGACCACTATACCAAAATAATCCACATAGACATTACACGTGAACGGAAAATGGAATTCTCAAATCCCACTTTGCAAGTGAAATATGAGCATGATCCCGGCATCTGATCGAAAAATAAAGGGCACATAGTGATAGCTTATTGTCTCAGCTACAACATACTCGAAGCTCAGCGAAAACGAAACTAAAACGACGGAGATATTGCTCGCGAAAGACGGGAATGTAGAATCCAGTTTTGAAAAAGTCATGTCCCATAGAGAATACACGCAAAATGTGAAAAATTGACATGCCTCCTTTAATCGCAAAATACGCCATGATGCCTTTGTCAAAATGAAAAATCGTGGCAACTGCATTTGTAGAAATTGTCTCAGCTAGAACATATCAAAATTTGGAAGAAAATCGATCAATATTTACAGAGATACAATCAATTTTCCAAAAATATGCTGACGTCATAATATGCAAATTGAAATTTTGAGTTCGGAGGCCATTATGATGACGTCATGAGTTAATTGAGGGTCAAATGAGACATAAAATCATATTTCCGACTCATACTCTATCCAAATATTAAAAAAAATATGGGGGTCCCCTGCATCCCAAAGAGCTATAATGGATTGTGTATAGGTATGTTTTTGCCCATGTATGTGCGTGTGCTGTCAACTTTGACGGACGCTCATTGCGTTATTATTGGTCAGAAAAAGGTGAACAAGGTATTAAAAGGCTTGGAAAAAATGTGCCAAACATGATGACAGAAAAAAATTTGGCGATTCTATTTTTCAAAATGCCAGTACGCGCGAAAACGCGCGCGCATGCGCGTGTGTGCGTTCTTTTGCAAAATGCCTGAAAGGTCCTGAAACGTATCCAAAATGAATTTGAGACGATTGAGAGCATTTTGAAATTTTGCGCGCACGTTTTTTGACCTGAAATTAACCTTAATCATGATAAATATGAATGAGAAATGACTTTCCGTTATGAAGATATGATCATAAGTTGATTTTTAGAAAAATTCACAGAATGGCGCCTGGATGACGTCATGAAGACTTGATGACCTTGAAAATGTTCCTGTCACGTCTCATGACAATGACCTATAACTGTGCAAAATTGAAAACAAATTGTCTAGACCAATCTTGAGTTATCCTCTACACAAAAAGTGGGTGCTAATAAATACAAATAAAGAATAAAAAAGAATGAAAATATTGACGAAATTAATAGGTGATCTGTCGACAGACCACCTAATAATCATACTAATGATAATGGTGATGGTAATAATGATAATAATAGTAATAGTAATATTAATAATAATAATATTAACAATAATGATAATAATATTAACAATAATTAGTAGGCCAGCCAACGATAAAAAAGGGCTATATAAAAAGATTACATTGCATTTTGGGGTAATAAATGGCAGCTATGCTAAAACTTTTGCAAAATTACTAGGGAATAAGTTATGGGTTGATGCCATGCACATTTGTTACTAAAAATGTGTGTGTTTGTCTGTGTGTATGTGTGTGTGTATATATATATATATATATATATATATATATATATGTGTGTATGTGTGCGTGTGTATGTATATGTATATATATATTTTTTTTAATTCTATTTATTTCAATTGTTTTGAGTATTATTCATATTATATATAAATATAAAATGATTAATACTCACTACAATATTCAGAGGAACAAGGTCCAACGAAATGCAGAGTGAATATATTATATAGAAGGATATAAATATGATCACGATAATTTTTGTTCTAATTAAAGATGGGTACAGTGGATCCAGCTGTGATTAAGCGAATCATCGTAACTGATGCTGACGAACTCTCATCACCATCGTCTTCCTCTTCAAGTGAGATATGGCGAGCTCACAATATCGAAGTCGAGGTATTACTAGTTGTATCATTTTTATATGAGAACAGTTACATGTTATTCCAAGGGTTCGTAAGAATCGTAATTGAATATCTTGAAATGAAATACGGTTCCTTACATAATTTGTTTTCCTTCAAATTTCGAATGTTCATTTGTCATATTCGGACTTATTAACTGTATTTCGTTTTCAGGATTATGAACCTTATTGAATTTTCGGAATTACGGACCTTTGTTACAATGAACCCTACTTCATTTTCCGAATTCTGACCTTCAGATGAGGGAACATTCAAAGTAATGCAACAAAATAATGTTAGGAGTAAGGAATCCCCCTAATATGGGGATTTTGTGTTTCGAAATTATGAGCTATCGGAAAAATAAAAGCCCCCTGCCCCCTTACGGGAAAAGGTCACTGCATATTTCGTAATCTGGTAGGGCGCATGCTCGTCCCTAAATAGTTTTTTTTTTTGTTAAACGCATTTTACTCTTGTGAGGAATTTGCATTGGCTAAATTATCGGCAAATCTGGCATGCTACCCCCTCCCATTTCAAGTGGTTCGAGCGACACTCTTAAGTGTTTCATCGGTTATATATTAATCTCAAATAATTTCAGCTACAAAAAATAGTGTATTGCGGAGGGAAAAAAATAAAAATAGTTTTCTTCTATGAAAACAGTTTCGAACACAATGCTGTATTGGCTTTGATAAATCAAAATATGTAAAATAAAATTATCAACAAATTATTTTGCTTATTCCGATTATTTCCTAAGATTCTAATTTTTCTCAATTACTGATAGGCATCACACTTTGACTACGGAAGTGGAGACAGAAACCCTCTCCTCGATATCCCGTTCTACAAGAAATCAAGTGATGGTAAATTTGTTGCCAAGTTCCTACCAAAGGACAAGGTTAGTGTACTCAGAAATGACCTATGCAAACTAAACAAACATTTACAAACCTACCGACTATCGACGGGGAGGAGTCGTGGTATAGTGGTTCATTCGTTTGACTCTCAATCCAAGAGTCTAGGGTTTGAATTCCAGCCCGGCACTCTTAGAGATATATCAATTGTACGTACTGGAGGTGTCGTGGTATAGTTTTTCATTCACTTTGGCAGGATAACTTTAGTACAATGGTTTTATTAGAACAACTGCAAAATGGTAGCCCGAGAGCTAGATTACACTACAAGTTTTACAAGCTCAGTTTTAAAAAGCATTGCAACAAAACTTAGATATAGACAAGTACAAATAATACACTGTAAAATAGATCACAACTTATTACATATTCCATACTTGCAAACAAATTGATGATACAAATAGAATAGATTCGTCATTATTATTATTTTGGTAATTATTGTTAAGTGAGGAATATTCATATTTGAAATAGAAATTGATGCTGATTAAATGACTTTATGACAAGTAAATACCGAAGATTTGTTTGATTTCGAACCAAAATAAAATGCAAATTAAAAGCCTATTCATAATGCTACTCGATAATGTATTTCAACACAGTCACACACAATATAATGAGGATTTATCATGGAAACATAATTAAACAATACTGAAAGAGAGAGAAAGTGTCTGGGAGAGAACAATTTAAAGAGAGAGGGTTAAGTTAGAAAAAAAGAAGAAGGAAGAAATGCAGAAGAGATATAGAGGGAGTGGTATGAGAAGAATGGAACAGGTGGAACTGTGAGGACATGGAGAAGAAGAATGATGATGAAAGTAAGTCTGATGGTAAGTTTGAAAGATTAATCTGCAAACAAATTTCTAGACTAACGAAATTCCCCAATGATAATGTTGTTCATACTAAAACAATGCGACTACAGCAACGGCCCTTTTCTCTGCTCTAAAAAAGCCCTGGACAAAGCAAAATATCGACACCACTATCGTCGAGATATAAAGCAACCTTCGGATTTTCGATCAAAGAACCATATACTGGCAAAGTTAAACCGAAAATATTTTTGCAATGAAGAAATTTTTGACAAAAAAAAATTGGACTAAACCTTATAAACTTCAGACTAACAAAAAAGGAGAAGAAATTTTCTGAAATGGGCAGCAATTATATTACTTCGCTGTATCTTTGCACCAAATGGTCTTCAAACAATTCCATATCAAAGAACCTTAAAATAAAGATTGGGATACAGCAACCATATGACCACAAATATTAAGATCAATAAAACTGGGGAGCGTTGATCCTTCAAAAGTTCCTGATGCAGCTGTTGTTAAATTCTTAAACCATAGACCCTGCATGTATAGGCCTAATTATGCAAGGGTTATGCTCAAATGTTTATTAGTCATCAATTAGATTAATAAAATCTTTGCTGAAGGCAGCACCTAAGTAAATACAATTTATAATAAGCCTACTGATCATTGCATCGTTCATCTTTAACCAGCTCCCAGCCGACCTGCCGCAGCGACTGCTAGACGTCATCATCCGCATCTACACCAAGGTACCAAATTTAGATCGAGAGACCATCAACAAGGCCGAGGAGAGATGCAAGACCAGGCTTAAAAATCTTGGGAGGGGAAGCTCGGTCCCGCCCAGACCCTTCAAGCAGAAGGTCAAGAGTCCACCAATTGGACCAATGGCTCCTAGCCCGCCCATAAGCGCCGTTAGCCTTCTTACCAGCCCCAGCTCCGGTTCAGGTAAGACCTCCTTTGCAGGGATAATCGATGGTTTCATCCCATGAGCCTGAGCCCCCGGGGGCTCTTAGGCCAGTTGCCCCCCCCCAAAAAAAAATGAAATTCAAACATAGTTTATTTCTAATTCGATACCAGTGATTTACAAATGTTGCTGAAATGATATGATTTTCCAGGATTTTTTTCTCACTTTTTTGTTAATAATACTTTTTTATGCGTTTGTTGGACAGTTTCAAATTTCAAAATTTACAGCCAGTTCCAAAAATCTTTTTTTTTTAGAAGCTTACATGTCAGGGCTCGAGGCCCCCCCCCACGCTTAAAACAAAAGGATGTTAAAGAAAAATAGAAAGAAAAGAAAGAAAGGTGACCTGCTAACATCACAAATGAGGTATCAAAGTATGCTCATCTGACCGTAATTAAATGCCTAAAACACCTGAGCTAACGGGGGTCTCGCCCCTGAATCCCACCACGCCAATTAGTGACCTGCCAGTGTCGCAAATAAGTTATCAAAATATGCTTATCTGACATTAATTAACTGCCTAATAAAACCCCTGAGCTTCCGGAGGCTCTGCCCCCTTGACCCCCATGGACCCCACGGCAATTTACTATTTACTATGCAGTCTCTATCTAAGGCTTTATATAATATATATATATATATATATATATTCTCATTTCATTGGTTTATCTAGTTCTGAATACATAATAAATATCGGTATACATTAAAACATATATGAAGAAATGTTAACAGATTTTAAACAGAATTGGCTAGCGCTCAAAGATGAAACATTATAGATATTTGTTTTTGTAACTAAATGACATTTTAATGAAGCTAGCTACTTTTAGGGAATTTTCACAATTCTTATTATTGTAATGAATTTCTTTAACTATTGTCGTCAGTAAATCACCATGACGTATGTGTGTTGGTACATGAACAATACACATTCTGACAAAATTTCCAACGTTAATGAAAGAGTGTGCATAATGGGGTTCTAGCTCACATCATAATGTCTACTTTCGTTCCCACACTCACCACTTATGTGTATTTTTTGTAATATACTTATTCATTGTATTATGTTTTGCATGAGAAATAAATTCATTTGGATAATATACACATTGTGTTGCCAAGTTGGTTTCAACTAAAAGTAAACAAAACGCAATACCATGGTTTAGAAAACTTTCATATTTTCGCAAAAGACATATGG
This sequence comes from Mesocentrotus franciscanus, assembly GCA_037976565.1. Classification (NCBI taxonomy): domain Eukaryota; kingdom Metazoa; phylum Echinodermata; class Echinoidea; order Camarodonta; family Strongylocentrotidae; genus Mesocentrotus; species Mesocentrotus franciscanus. The sequence continues at coordinate 26,556,962 of CP137671.1, forward strand.
TATTTCCTCAATGTTTTTGTGGGTAATGATACTTAAGCTTTGTATAAATATTTTAGATAAATTTGAAATAAAAGTAGGAAAAACAAAAAAAGGGTGCGAAAATATCGGATATTTTGGGGAAAGTAGGAGTATTGTAAAAAAAAAAAAGGGGGGGGGGAGGAGATAGCAGGAAAAGTAGGATAGGTTGGAAGCCTGTAATAGTCTTATTTCTACTCATAATAACAGCATACGAATGTTGTTTTTAATCCCTTGAAACAGGTTCGGTTGTCAGTACTGATGGGGACGCAGGTATTCCAAGTGTGATGTCGGCTAAAGTCAAACTAGATTCCACCAAGCGCCAGATCACTTTCTAAAAAGCACCCTCAACGACTGACTTTTTAGCCTAAAAGTAAAAGTGTTTTCACAAGATTTTAAAATCCTATCGTACCCTCTGCAGCTCTGCTCCCAGCAGGGGATATCAAATTTCCTACCCTTTCATGTATCTTCTTCTCACCGGTGAATTTTTTGATACCCATTTTCCTGATATTTCCTGATTTGTTATACCTAAAAGCTTGGCGCACACTACACGATGTGACTACGATCCGATTTTGAAATTTGTTGATACCATTTTATATGACCATTCAACATGTAAAATCTTAATGACCGAGGATCTGAATAGTTGTATGATTAATGAAATCTAAATCTCAAGGGATTGCACGATTCCTTGGAGGGGGAAAGGCTAAATCGGCTCAGAATCGTAGTGACCTAAGACCAGTAGTACGATTATGTACGATTTCAAGCCAATTCGGCTTTTATTCTGACTAGAAACGTTCAATACACTAAAATTTCTATTGTTAATATTTTATCATTCTTTAGAACCTAAATCAGGAAGATAGTGGTTTAGATTTCCATATTTTAAACAACCGCCCTTTCTACGAAAATCGGATCACAGGAGGATTCCGCTTTTTTACGCGTTTTCGTGTACGCGAATGATTTTACAAGCCCATTCATTCAACCCCCAGTAATTTAGAATTTTTTTTTCTGTAGACAAAATATGATTGACTTTCAGTAGTTATTTCTAACTCTCATATACATAATGTATAGTGTACTCATGTCACACTTGTGATTAGCACACTACCAAGACTCCAATTTCAATACCTTTTAATACTTTTAATACTTATTATGTCATCTTAATGGAATTTGTATTGCTTTTTATCCCAATTTTTCCTATGTTACAGTTAATTGAGTTCACGTATGTATACGTTTTATTTGCCTATGGCAATTATTCTTTCAGTAACAAAACAGAAGCCCTTAATTTCTCATAAGGCTATTCACTCAATTTTGTACTTACTTTTTTGTCAGTACACTCACCTAGCATGCTAGCAATATACTGTTTTTGTATATTTTTGTTAATGCTTTTGATGTTTTGATGTTAAAATTTATTTCCCATTCTATGTTTTTCTTTATATATGAAGAGTTTCATTCCAAAAGGAGCTAAATCCACTTTGGGTACTTCTGAGTAAATCGCCCTTTTTTTTTTCTTCTCCACTTCCCTTTAGCCATGTACCTTCATGTTGTTATATATGTTAAAGGTGTCACCCTGGACCAATAATATATGATCAGAAAAAATCTACCAGTTATTTGTGATTTTTACTAAATGTTTAGATTTTGTTTTTTCGTGAATTTAGATCCTTTTGGAATGAAACATGGATTTAGCTCCTTTTGGAATGAAACATGATATTTTTTTCATACTTCCTGGTAAAATTTTTGGAATATTTTCTCAATAAAGTCACTGAAATTTATTCAAATTTAGTAGCAAAACTTTCCTTATGATTAACAATAGTGAAATCACAACTAAAAAAACCTTTTGAAAAGAAAGTAAACAACATCACAGTTTCATTCCATAACGAGCTAAATCCGTTTTATTCCAAAATGAGCTAAACTCACGTTTCATTCCAAAAGGAACTAAATCCACAAAATCTAAAAATGTAATAAAAATCAGAAATAACTGTTCGATTTTTTTCTTATCATATATTATTGGTCCAGGGTGACACCTTTAACATATATAACAACATGAAGGTACATGGCTAAATGGAAAGTGGAGAAAAAAGTGATTTACTGAGAAGTACCCACAGTGGATTTAATTCCTTTTGGAATGAAACCGATTTGGATTTAGCTCCTTTTAGAATGAAACATGATATTGTACCTAAAATTTTTCATACTTCCTGGTGAAATTTTAGAATGTGATATAGTGCATTTTGTCCCCATGTAGGAAATCATTATTTTAAGAAAAAAACTCACTTTTGATAAAATATGGATTTAACTCCTTGAAATCACAAATTAACCTACAGAAAACAAGCTATATGATTATAATCCAAAGTTAGATCAATAGACAAAAAAGGATCTGTGAGAATAGCAAGATCAGATATTAGAGAGGTATCTGTTGCATCATATGTAGGAATTGAAACTGATTGTCACCTTTCATTGAAAGAACGTATTCAGACAATACACAAATGCATACGGAAGAAAGTAGGCATTCTGTTTAAACTGAGACATTTTGTTCCCAAAAATATACTTGTGTTATTATATAAAGCTTTTATACAGCCTCACCTCTCTTATGGAGTAGAAATATGGGGGAGCACTTACAAAAGTAATCTAAATTGTATATATTTAAGTCCAAAAATAGCAATGAGAGCAATTACATTCAGTCCACTTTAATAGAACAGACTCCAAACCTCTTTGTCAAAGTCTAGAAATATTACAATATTTTTAAACTTCACAAACTTCTTGTATCAACATTTATGCATGATTTAGAAAAAGGTGTATTACCACACTCTTTATTCGATTATTGTCAGATGATACAGCACAGATATGCAATAAGGAGAAAAGAAAGTTGCCTTCTCTATCAACCAAAATGTAAGACAACACAAGGACAGTTTTTGTATTCCGTTTGTAGGAACAAAGCATGTGGAATGATCTCCCAGATGAAATTAGATTAAAAACATCGATGTTATCTCTTCGGAAACATCTTTCCACCTACCTTCTATGTAAATGATGTAGGCTAAACCCCACCCCCTTTCGATTTTCCTCTGATTTCACGTGTCTTCTTTTTATATAGGTATACACTTGCTTGTTAACGATTATAGTTGCGTTTAAGCTTTTACAGCATTTGTGCTTGTACGCACATCTGTATGATATTTTTATTTATAAATCCTTTTCATTTTATGAATATAGTGATGATTGTATTTGTTCAAAGATTTGTTATCTTTCATTATAATGCTTAAGTACTTAAATTTTTTTCTTTCTTTTCTTTTAGAAATGTAAAAAAGTTACATGATACTGTATTATTATTTTGGTATAAATTACAGGTAAATACAAAACAAAGAAGTTTTACATAATATGTATAACAAATTTAAAAACAAAATCTTGCCAAAGAACTTGAACTAGGCTCGATTAGTACTTCAGCTAACTTCTAGTTCCCATCCACAACTTCACCTAAATATAGTAATACACATATTTACGTGTATATCTTTTGTACATTTAATAGTATGCTGATCTATGTCTAAATATCGTTTTAAAACCATTACTGTTCAATCAACATTACTCTTCTGTTATGTATACATGTATCGGTGTTATTCTTTGCATTGTGTTCTGTCTTAATTGTGATGTTTTGTTGTTAATAAATTCAATTCGCTTTCAATTCAAATTCAAGTTTATATATATATATATTATTGATATATAATCATTTCATAATATAATTTATTTAAATAATTATACCTTTAAAAAATAACACTTGACAAATCTTTTCAAAATTAAAAACGCGGGAGACCGCCATCTTAAAGATTCTATGTCCCTTTTGCAGCCATCATCAAATTCCGTAGAACTTTGCAAGAATTATGAATATGTCATGTATGTCCTATCTGTGAAATTTAAACGTTAGCAGTGTCCTAATATTCAAATTATGCAAGGAAACCCGTTTTCTTGCTAGACTTCACTGTCAGACACTATTGAGTGACTGACTGGCTTTTTCTTCTTTGGTAATAACATACATATAATGGGCTGTAAAGAGTACATGAGCATTTGTCTACATCAATAACCCACTTCTTGTAATTTTCAAAATTAAATTTGCGCAGCAAGAAACGTACGACCATTTGGTACAATGGTCTGAAAATCAGACTATTACTTACTGTCTTGGTAGCACTTAAGTCGATTCGAAAACTAATAGTCGTTATTTTCCCACTTAAAGACATTTTTAAGCCCCCTGTTGTTTAGGGAGGTTCTAAATTAGTATTATCTTTCAAATGCCGTTGGAATTTAACCCTTTCATTTTTTATTTTGGCCTGCAAATGGGACATAGTACCTTTAAGCTAGAGCTTGAACGTGATGCCGGCCTCAGTAAAAGGAACTATAATGGGCGACCAAACCTATAACATTATAGTATAATCCGAAATAAATTAATTATAACAGCCAATCAATGAAGTAAATCATTTTGTTCATGCATAACATGAAATGCGTTAGGTGTAAATGTGTATATTTTGTAAGTGTATGTCTTTTGTAAAACGTTTTATTTATGTTCTTATTTATGTATGTGCATGCAAGTGTGTGTGTGAGTGCATGTGTTTGGAGCAATTATTCAATTATGACTTGTATGCTGATACAAATGTACGCTTCATGGCAGCCTTAACAGAATATATCATACTACATGATTTAACAGTAGTTGGGAGACTTTCCATACATCAGGGCCATTTTGTCGTATAGATTGATGCACAATTAGCAATTTGCGGTTTATGGAATGAAAATTCTGAGAGTTTCGTGTCGGATAAGAATGGATTGTGTTATTTATAACTAACAGGTTGTGGAATGCCAGAGGAAGTAGGTTATTGGAGTATTTGAACATGAAGATTGCAACCTGCAAAGTATTGCTATAACAAATTGTTAATGTTTTCAGTGAGGTGGGACAGACGTCTGTTTCCCAAGTATCAACTTTACATTTCGCGTGCAAGCAAGGCGAGTGATCAACAGTTTATAAATAATATATAGACATATTTTTTAACCGAAAAGCGAAATCATCAAACTTGTTATATATTAAAAACACAATAACAAACATTGTTTATCCTCCACCTAAAAAAGTAGTAATTCGTAGATATAGCTTTTTTTCAATCCATATGATTTTATTTTGAATGTACTTTAGTCCTTTTTTTGGTTTGTTTATTTGTTTTACCTGTCAGTGACTGCTCAGAAAGCATGTGCTTGTAAGTAAGTGACCAGGGGATCAACGGCTTTACGTTCTCTCTGAAGAACTTGGTAATGAGGATTAATGCCTTAATTAAGCCGCCATCACACCAAACTAGTTCTCACTGAGTTCTGATAACGTCCTAGAAAATCGTAAAACGGGTTGTGGTCGGGGTAAAATGTGTAAATAACGTTTAGAATACGATCCTAGTTCGTTCATAAACAGTCCTCAATTCTTCCATCTCGTCTGCACCCCGTCCACAGTCAGTTCATTTCAAGTTCAGATCGGGTAAATTTGCCATTTCCAGGCAGTCCAAGCCAGTCCGTGTTACACCCACAAATGTAATAACGCCCACAAATGTAATAACACTTTACCCACAAATGTAATAACACCCACAAATGTAATAACACTTTACCCACAAATGTAATAAATGGGTTTAGAGCGTAGTCTTTACTCCAGACCCGTTTAATTAAAAAAAAAATCTTCAAAACTAAGACCCCATCATCTTATTCATGTGGAATAACATGAGTATTGAACGTAGTCTTTCCTCTAGACTCGGTTATTTCAAAAACAAAACAAAACAAAAACAAAAACAAAAACTTTAAAATTAAGACCCACCATCTTCCAAACTAAGATCCTGTAATAAAGCATGGGTTTAGAGCATAGTTGTTCTTCCAGACCCGGTTATTTCAAAAATAAAAAAACAATAAAAAACAAAACAAAAAATTCAAATCTAAGACCCAACAATCCTCAAAACTAAGCTTCATTTCATCGAAATCGGTTATGAAGAAATTAGCACATTGATTCTTCTGACTAATCAGTAATTAATTATCTAGTAATGATGATATTGAGAGACATGAGCGCTATACAAGAAACCACTACTATGATGATGATGACGACGACGATGATGATGATAGGAAAATGAATTTGAAAATATTTCCTCAATTAGGTTTGTCTGAGAATGTTGTGAAAAATATGTAGTAAAATGATTGATATTACTATACACTGTATAAGATTAAAATAGAACAAGTAATAATAATAATATTCCGCTTTTATATAGCGCTTAAAGGCATTGTTTAACAATGCCAAATCTGAGATGCATGGGATTCCTGACTGACCTAAAGGTTTATAATTATGATTGCAGCATGAGCTAAATCCAGGAGTTTGTTTAGAATCTGATACAAAGATACCCAATCCTTTTAATACATCTACGATGTCTCCAAGCGCTTTACAGATATACTATTACCCTAGTCATTGAATTCAATACTCGCCCACACACACTGTGTGCACAATCTCCACTCCCTGTGGTGCATTCCAGCCAGGCGTTACTTGACGCTCAAATACTACGCATCCTACCGGGTATCCATTTAACACCTGGGTGGAGAGTAGCAAGTTGAGTTGAGTTGAGTTTAAGTTTATTAACAACAAAAATAATAACAAGTAAAACATAATGTATCAAGCATGATTACATCAAATATAACAATCTAACACAATGTAAATAACATTACACATGAAAAGATAAACATTGTTTTACAAATAATGTTATATACAAATGAAATAAAAGATTATGTGTACACTTTTGTTGTTAAAGGGGGTACCAGAAGTTAGCACAATTGCTAGTCGAGTCTGGTTCCCTGTCTTTGGCAAGAATTGTTAAAACTATTTTTTACTATTTTATATATTATATAGGCGGTACGCGGGGGAATGCGCAGTCGCCTGCGCCCAAGGTTTGTTTTGGATGTGGCGAGGAGTGTCATTTCCGGAAAAAGAAAAAAAGAGAGAAGGAAGGAAAGGGAAAGAAAGAAAGAAAAGAGGAGATAAAGGGAAGGAAAAAAGAGGAAGAAGAAAAGAAAAGAAGGGGCGGATATCAGCTGCAATTTCCCCGCCAACAAGTTGTGGATCGGGAGGGGACCAAAGGGCCCTCCCCCGGCCAAAAAAGAGAGAAGGAAATGGAAAGAGGATAGCAAAAGGGAACAAAAAAAGAGGAAGAAGAAAAGAAAAGGGTGAAAAGAAGGGGAGATCAGTTGCGATTAATATCGCCAACAACATGTGGATCGGGGGCGAAAGGCCCTTAATTGCCTCCCCCCTAGCAAACCTAAAAGAGAGAGAAGGAAGGGAAGGGAAAGGGAAGGGGGAGGGAAAGGTAAGGAAAGAAGAGAGAAAGAAGATAGGTAAGGGAGATCAGTTGCGATTTTTCCCGCCAACGAGGTGTAGATCGGGGGCCACTGGCGTACTGATGGGGATCCAATTAGTGTCTAGCCAGTGTCACAATAAACTTCAAACGTGGTTCATTTCTAATTCGATACCGGTGATTTACAAATGTTGCTGAAATGACATAATTTTTCGAGATTTTCCCTCACTTTTTAGTAAATTATACTTTTTTATGCGTTTGTTGGAAAATTACAAATTCCTTAATTTACAGTCAGGCAAGAAATATGCTTATTTAGAGGCCTACATGGCAGGGCCCGCAGAACGACGGGACTCCGGGGCCTCGAGCTCCGCCCCCCTACTTTTGGAAAAAGTATACTTAATAGAATTAGAAAGAAAGAGAGAAGGAAAAAAAGAATAGTGACCTGCCAGTGTCACAAAATTATGAGGTATCAAAATATGCTCATCTGACCGTGATTAAATGCCTAAAACCCTGAGCTTCCGGGGCTCTGTCCCTGGATTCCACCTACGGCCCTAACGCGGGCCCCTGAATGCTTATCTAACGGTAATTTAATGCCTAAAACCCTGAGCTTCCGGGGCTACGCCCCTGGACCCTACGCCAATTAGTGACCTGCCAGTGTCACAAATATAGGTTATCAAAATATGCTCATCTGACCGTGATTAAATGCCTAAAACCCCTGAGCTACCAGGGGCTCTGCCCTCTGGACCCCACCTAGGGCCCTAAAACGGGCCCCTAGATGCTCATCTGACGGTAATTTAATGCCTAAAACCCCTGAACTTCCGGTGGCTCTGCCCCCTTGACCCCACCAGCGGCCCTAAGGCGGGCCCCTGAATGCTTATCTGACCGTTATAAAATGCCTAAAACCCTGATCTTCTGGGGGCTCCGCCCCCTGGACCCCACGCCAATTAGTGTCGCCAGTGTCACAAATAAGGTATCAAAATATGCTCATCTGACCGTAATTAAACGCCTAAAACCCTGGACCCAACCAATGGCCCTAAGTCAGACCCCTGGATACTCATCTGACAGTAATTTATTGCCTAAAACCCTGAGCTTCCGGGGCTCCGCCCCCTGGACCCCACGCCAATTAGTGACCTGCCAGTGTCACAAATAGGTTATCAAAATATGCTCATCTGACCGTAATTAAATGCCTAAAACCCCTGAGCTTCCGGGGGCTCCGCCCCCTCGACCCCACCAGGGGGCCTACGGCGGGCCCCTGAATGCTCAATGACCGTTATAAAATGCCTCAAATCCCTGAGTTTCAGGAGGCTCAGCCCCCTGGACCCCTCGCCAATTAGTGACCGGCCAGTGTCAGGCGCGGAGCTACAGGGGGGGGGGTTAGGGGTTTAAACCTCCCCCCTTGGGCCGCCAAAAAAGAAAAAAAAGAAAAAAAACGCACACTGGAGAGAAACTTTTCAAGTGCAAATATTGTGAAAAGATATTCAACTCATCTGGGGGGTGTTTCATAAAGCTGTTCGTAAAGTTACGCATGACTTTACGAATGACTTAAATATGAAAAGCCAAATGGGATGCTCAATCAATTTTAACTGCATCAACTAAAGTTGAACTGTGCAGATGTAGATTAACATTCTTATTATAACAAACATTTTAATGCAAAGTATATTTTTTGCCATAATTTAATTGAGATTATTGGAAATATAGTCACACTTTGTTAAAACATCAGGAAAAACTTTGGGCATCCTTTCTGGCACTTCATATTCAAGTCGTTCGTAAAGTCATGCGTAACTTTACGAACAGCTTTATCAAACACCCCCCTGGTAACTTAACCAAACACATTATAACTCTGGATATAACTGTGTATTAAACTGTTACTTGATTTAAAAGACGTTATCATGCACTGCTTTTTATGGCCTCCATTGTGTTAGTAGATGCCAGGAAAACATCACTTACGGGCCGGGGTTCAAAATAGCAACAACAAAAATCGCCTCGCCGCTACGTGGCTCGTGGACGATCCTCTGCATCGTCATTGGGTCAAACAGATACTGTTAAAAAGTTACTTGATTTAAAAGACGTTATCATGCACTGCTTTTTATGGTCTCCATTGTGTTAGTAGATGCCAGGAAAACATCACTTACGGGGGTTCAAAATAGCCCCCAAAAAAAATCGCCTCGCCGCTACGTGGCTCGTGGACGATGCTCTGCAACGTCATTGGGTCAAACTGTTTAAACTGTTACTTGATTTAAAAGACGTTATCATGCACTGCTTTCTATGGTCTCCATTGTGTTAGTAGATGCCAGGAAAACATCACTTACGGGCCGGGGGGTTCAAAATAGCAACAACAAAAAAATCGCTTCGCCGCTATGCGGCTCGTGGACGATGCTCCGCATCGTCATTGGGTCAAACTGTTTAAACTGTTACTTGATTTAAAAAGACGTTATCATGCACTGCTTTTTATGGTCTCCATTGTGTTAGTAGATGCCAGGAAAACATCACTTAATAAATAGCCAGACACAAAAAAATCGCCTCGCCGCTTCGCGGCTTGTGGACGATGCTCCGCATCGTCATTTGGTCACCCCTTGGCAAAAAGCTAGATCCGCCCCTGAGTGGCATGAATATGGTATCAAAATATGCTCATCTGACCGTAATTAAATGCCAATACCCCCTGAGCTTCCGGGGACTCTGCCCCTTGACCCCTGCCGGGGCTTTGCCCCTAGACCCCGCGCCAATTTACACTTTACGCTCTACCTGATCGTAAATACTTTAGCCTCCCCCCACCCACTTTGAAAAACGTTCAGCGGGGCCTGCATGTAAGAGTGGGGTGATGCGGATTTTTTGTCTGCCAGCCCCCAAAAAAAAAAAAAAAAAAAAAAAACATTTTTGCTCATTACACCACTGGTACTCACTGTCGTCATTATCGTCGTCGTCTTCGTTGGTTTCGTCAGGTTTACTGTCAATTGCGGCAGGACACGTTTCCAAGTCAGTTCCTCTACTTTCGCAGACGATCACACCCTCAACTTTCCGGTTAGCACCATGACGTAGATGGGTCAAGTATTTTCCTTCAGAATGGTTGGTGTCCATTGGGAGGTAACCTTGGTCGTCACGAGGCATAACTGACAGTAATGAGGATTAATGCCTCACAAAGAGCACAAATATAGCACATCGACACGGTTTTGATCCTGAGGCCTCACAGTTACGAGGCCATTGCTTTTGCCACTGAATCATAACTGTGTAGGTCTAATTAGGTTTTGACAGACGTGTATCAATCAGATATGATTATTTACGTCTGGGGACCGACCTTTAACTTGATCATCCGATAGACGTGACTCAGTTTCGAACCTGTGTCCTCGGCTGAATCAGTTTGTAACTTCCATTGTTGGCTGGATTACAGGCGCACGCCACAACGCCCCGGGGGCTAACGCAGCGGGGGCTAGGGTAGGGGGCAGCCCCCACAAATAAAAAACAAAAACAAAGAAAATGCAATAAATTATCAATCATTCTCTGCATTTTCTATGTTTTAATAGCATACACATGCTTTAGCAGTCACGCAAAACAAACACTCGCAAATATTATTCAACAAAATCTGAGAATGAAAATCATTTCATCAATTGGGGTAAAACAAAATTATTCCTTTATTACCTGTATGACCAACAGTGTATTTAATGTGTGTCTTTGGGTAAGCGGACATCTTGTAAATATTGACTTATCTCACTCATTGTTGCTCTAAATACACCCCAATATGGTCTGACCTCATGTTTCCTACTCCACGAGGTTGGGCAAGTGGTGTTGGCAGAATCCTTGTAGAGGGTTCAACTGTCTTTAGATCATATGCTGTAAAATAATAACGCCAAAACAGTGAAAATTAATAAGGCTACCCCTGGTAAAGAAGACAATATCATTACCATTATTACCATTATTACCATCATTATTATCCTTATTATCATTATTATCATAATTATTATTATGATAGATATGATGATGCTGGTAGTGATGATAATGATTATTATGATTATTATTATTATGATTATAATTACTATTATTATTATTCTATTTATACAGTAGTCTTGCGGTTGCACCAGAGAGGGAGGATAGGGGAGTCCTGAAAAGGACTCTCGGTAATCTATTTCTTTCTTGAGGGTGTTTAGTCCTGAAAAAGACTGTTGGTTATCTTTCTTAGCTTATAGTTCTAAGGAGAACTATAGCGCCGGTTGGAGGGGATGGATGGTAGGAGTGGCCCGACGTTTCGAACAGGTTGACAATCCGGTGTTGGTGGTGATAGTGATGTTTGTGTTGGTGGTGGTTAGTGACTGTGGTGATGGTTGTGATGGTAGTGGAGGTGCCGCTGATATAGTACTAGTAACGTTAACAGTGGTGGTGATGGTGATGATGGTCATGGTAATGGTGATGGTGGTGGAGGATGAGATGGTGGTGGTGGTAGTGATGTTCGTGATGGTGCTGGTAGTGATAGTGAGTGTGGTTGTGAAAAAGATCTCAAGTTCAATGATAATTTTCTCCGTTCCGTTGTTCTGTTTTAGACTGACATGAGTCCAGTTCTGTAATGTCTATATTCCAATGTTCTGTGGCAGCCTAGTCTGCCGCCCTAATACTTGGAGGCAGATCAGTCTTGCTTGTTACTGCCGTCGCCCCCTGGATCCGCGCCTGTTTTCACCCAATATCTCTTTTGTTGCCTGTGAACCTTTTTACCTTGTCGCCTCACTTCGTCAATTCTTACGGTTGTCCGTGTGTTCGATAAATAATGAAGAGTAGGTGGGGTGTATAGCGATGAAAAGCGATGGCATTCCAACATTCGTCATAACTCATTATGAATACATTTCTCCTATTGTCAACTTTTCAGTTCATTGGGTTTTAGGCTATTCAATCTTGGCCTCCTGCGCTATATCGCTGCACGTTGGGTTTTTCGTTGTCTCACGCTGTATTGTCTTTTAACAGACAATACAAATATGTATCGTTCCCACAATACACCACAGGCATAGAGGCAAACACCGTGTAATACTGATATCAATACAATCTATGGGCCCGCTGCGGACAGCAAAAAAGTTGTCGTGAACTTTACCATGTTATAAACCATGTCCGGTCGTGTCGCACCCTCTTGATTCTGAGCATATTAATAGCATATTACTCTAATAATTTACTTTACTTACATCTGAGAAGAAGCAGAACAAGGTAAACAAATATAAAATGAAGATTTGACAGTAAAGAGGTTTTCTGCCAGTTTTTATGAACTATCAGTGATTGGCGCCATTCTTAGATTCGGGCGTGACCCATGTTTGCGTTCTATATACATACACGCCTAGCAATCATCCTACGATGGACTTGTACAACTGGAATTCATTGTTGTAACGTCACATCATCATATAACGGGGATTAATATATGTGAAACTGGTGAGTATGTTGTTTTTGAATCAATGTATCAATATCTTGTTATTGATGATTTGAAGCATAGTGTATCTGTACAGTCAATACTACCATGGGTAACAGTACAGTGCCCTTTTAGACAGATAACCTTATAATATACAGCTTAGACTCACCTCTCTTCATTGCATTGGATTTTTGTATACAATTATTGGTATATGGGAGCCTATATTACGAAAGCATTGCTTTTTAATAGGTTCCTCATATTTCACGTTACTGATTATTTACTGCCATCGTTGTTTTTTGTCATAATGCTTTATCTTGCCGACCTTTAATAATATATATATGTAAACTGTAACTTTGTGGAATGTGAAACAAGAAAATCAATCAAATCAATCTTAATTAATTCTAAATAATTTGTGCATGTTATGATGCCTATATCCAAGTATTTTGTATCTATCGCTACCACAAGAACTTGACAGTTAAAGTTCTTGTGGTTGTTACGTAGTTGTCACCATTATTACCTACTAAAATTAGCAGAAGTTTTACAAAATATTTCTTTATTCTATATGGTCTCTTTATTCAGTTTTTTTAAATATAAATCTCTTGTGAGACCATTTAAAGGTCAACTTTATACAACATACAGTACTTTTTCTCATGGTGGAAAGACAGAAGTGATATTATTGTAGACAATTTAGATTAAGATTGCTAGCAAGGTGATATAAACTTTAGTTAGGACCCATACTTTTTGTTTTAGATCCTGATTCTGTTAACTAATGACAAAAATGATAATACTTTAATTGCGTATCAAATAATTTTAATAATAAAACAAGTGCTATCGAAATACATTGATATATGGAATGTGGCTAAAGAAAATAGAAAGATAAAAAGTACAGTACATGTATCACTGCTGAACAATCGAGGAGGCTTAAAGAACTCGTAAGGAGAGGAATTATATTATAAAAGACTGTTAATTCAAGATATGCGGTACATGTACACATACATAATTCTGAAGTATGTGATTTTATACATGTTTTAATTGTACGAGATATTTTAGAATAGTCTTCGATGAAAAAATGAAAATATGTTTTTCATAGAAGCTTGAATTATTGTGGAAACTTCCAAATTCCAATACCTCTTCTAATCATAAAATTTACATGACATTGTACGGAGTGCATAATAAAATGTATAATGGAACTTATGGCAGCGTATGATGAAATTCACTGATATCATTTAAGACTCTGAAATGCATTGCATGTGAAAAGGGTTATCTGATTTTTTTAATTGTTCCAATATCTCTCTGCTAAGTTCGAGATGAGCCATATAAAACCAAGTTGTGTCAAAGCCCAATTCTCGAAGAAGAGGACGAAACGAAAAATGATGTTGTTGTCCTATTGCAGTAATAGAAGCTTGGATAAACGTATTGCGATTTTTTTTATCAAACTGTAACTTTGCTTTCCTTATCATTAAATATCAGTGGGCAGTTTTCATCTATCTGAGAAAAAATACCTTTTTGGAGAAATTGGATCATATATCAAACAATATCCCCACATTTTCTAGATAAATCTTCAACAAGTACTTACTTTCTTGATTTGCAATTACAGGATTAAATAGTTACTTTGAATAATATTTCTAGAACGAATTTTACTCTTGCTATCATCTTGAATCGGTCTTACTTTACTGTCTACATGAATATACCTCACGACATGGAGGATGAATATATATCACGTAGAATTGACCGTTCCTCATCTGTACAAAATAGTCGCGGCAGCAGAGAATTATTCATTTGCTATATCACCTTTTACTGAATTTAAACATATTTGATACTCGGCTCAAGTCACCTTTCTTTAAATCATTCATTGCTCCATTTCAAAGACCAGCTCAGTTCTCTCTTAAAGAGCAAGATAACTTCCGGGTTTTCCCATGCAAACATTTGTAAAGAGCAGGGCGCATAGTCATGGGCGTTGTGTTATATTGGACTGCATTTCAACCTCACAAACCACACATTTGTCAACCACAATACAACGGTCCGATGAATTTAAGATAATAGAACTTATCATTTGTTACCACCCTTGAAATACGACATTATTGAAATATCTCATTATGATATATATATATATATATATATATATATATATATATATATAATATATATAATATATATGTATACCATGCATATTTATATATACATGTATATATAAGAATGGCTATTTTTTTACAGCTCTTCATTGGAAGATGGCAAATAGCAAGACTTATGAAATTCCAAAAACTACTAATATACCATCAATGATTCCAGTTTGTATATTCTGATCCGTATTTCATTATTTGTATTTATTGAATTGTAATAATTGGCAAATAGTCCGGCAGAATATTATAGGTACGTACTCCAAATATCAATTTCATCATCTGTATACGTCACGGCTGATCGTGAACTGCATACGCCTCTTCCACAGACGACCAACCAGAGCTGATTTTCTTCGGCGCCATTTTGAATATATCCTGTCTGACCCGGACGTAAACATGTCTCGTTCCGGTTTCAAAATCCACCAACATGGAACTCGGCGTCAATACAAAGGTCGATTGGGAGTGGACGAAGTTCAGCAGAAAATATTTCTAGTATGCCAGATCCTATCTGTTACCTTGAAAAGAAATAACACGTAAAATCTGTAGATTCTACTTATAAATAAACAACAGACATCGGATAAGAACCGAAACAAAAATCCAATATTTTCGTCTACTATTGTCTGTGTTTGACATATACCCATAACCATTTACCATAATGGTCAGTAAAGCTCCTTAAATCATGATTATAATTATACATGTATAAAATATCATTTTTACAAACGTAAAGTCACCTGCCGATTACTTAAGTCGAAACATTTTGGACGGTAATGCAAGGCTTCTATTGTTTATAGTTATTCTCAAAATTCACAAGACACAATTCCTTTACGAGGACTGCCACCATGTTAAATTATGCCTCTGTTGTTGCTGCTCATCATACTTTTATTGGCGTTTACTTAGGCTGTAGTCACACTAGAGTGGCGACAGACCACAGAAATGTCACCGACTGGTCACACACTGTTGATCATTGCTTGTATGGTAATTCGCCTGTATGAAAGCTGATGAATCGGCGGAATAACTTTGCACATGGTTTACAAAAACAAAAAGTGAATCAACTTTTGTTTTAAACATATCGCGAAGGTCGCCAGTTAGTAGTCTATAGGTTGCAAACTGGTTGCCGATTGCGTGCTGAATGTCACATACAAAACAATGCTGCCGAAACCAGTAAAGACCCGTCACCCACTGGTCGCCTAAGCTTGGACAGTCAATTAAATATCAAAAAAACATTCTGCTGACCAGTTTTTTCGTCAAAACGCTTTTGATGTAACATCGAAATCGTCCAGCCGACCAGTGAGCAATCAGTCGCTGACCAATGACAACGAACTGGTCACCGCTATAGCGTGACAGAGGCTTTACTGAGGTGTCAGTGCATGCAAGGCATCATACTGCGCAGCAGAAATATGTACTAGAAACGTCAACAAAATGCTCATGGTAGCGAATAGTGGATTCACTCAGGCGCGGCACCAGGATTTCTTAGGGGGTCCAAATTTGAAATTATGCGAGCCAAATATTGGTACGTAATGGTAACCAGCATTGGCGTTATGAGGAAAAACGCTTGGGGGGGGGGGCAAAAAAAAAATTCGCATCATCCCCACCTTTACATGCAAGCCCCGCTGAACGTTTTTTAAAGTGGGTGGGGGAGGCTAAAGTATTTACGATCAGGTAAGGCGTAGCGTAAATTGGCGTGGGGTCTAGGGGCAAAGCCCCGACGGGGGTTAAGGGGCGGAGCCCCCGAAAGCTTAGGGACTATTGGCTTTTAATTAGGTTAAAGATGAGCATATTTTTGATACCATATTCATGACCCTGGCAGGTCACTGATTGGCGTGGCGTCCAGGGGGCTCAGCCCCCTGAAACTCAGGGATTTGAGGCATTTTATAACGGTCAGATAAGCATTTAGGGGCCCGCCTTATGCCTCCTGGTGGGGTCGAGAGGGCGAAGCCCCCGGATGCACAGGGGTTTTAGGCATTTAATTACGGTCAGATGATAATCCATGGGGCCCGCCTTGGGGCCCTTGGTTAGGTCCAGGGGGCTCTGCCCCCGGAAGCTCAGGGGTTTTAGGCATTTAAAGGGATCCGGTAACTTTGTCTCAGATTCTGAAACAAAATCCTGGATTTAGCTCATGCTGCAATAATAAATTATAAACCTTTAGGACAGTCAGGAACCCCATGAATTTTACAAGCCGATCGCCTGTCTGATTATCAAGATATTTATTAGAAATCGAAACCAAATTTTGCGTTTTCCTAACGGTTTTCATAACACTACAGTCTATTGGGAAAAACGAGTATGGTAAAACCGGTCACTCAAAGATTTTTACTATTTTGAGGCACTTCTTGATTATTTTGAAACGCGGTTTTTTTAGGGCTTCAATATTACACCATATCACAAACACTGATAACACGTAAGGTCGTGCATCTCAGATTTAACATTGTTAAACGATGCCTTTAATTACCGTCAGATGTGCATATTTTGATACCTTATTTGTGACACTGGCAGGTCACTAGTTGACGTGGGGTCCAGGGGCGGATCCAGCCGGCGGCAAGGGAGGGGGCCTAAAAAGGGGCCCACTTCGTGCGAAAATTTGAAAATCGTGCAGGTCGATTTTTCGCTCAGTGGGGGGGGGGGGTAGTGGGCAAAATGTTTATTTTTGGCACCCGAAAAAAAATTTCCCTACGGTAAGGGTTATTTCTTTCCCACTGCCACCCTCCTTGGGCGCCAGGGAGGGGCCCAACTTGTTTGTTTTTCAAAAAGGGTGTTTTACCTGTTTTTTTGCTATGGGGGGCCCGTGCCCCCGGCCCCGGGATCCGCCACTGGGCGGAGCCCCCAGAAGCTCATGGGTTTTAGGCATTTTATAACGGTCGGATAAGCATTCAGGTGCCCGCCTTTGGGCCCCTGGTGGGGTCGAGGGGGCGGAGCCCCCGTAAGCTCAGGGGTTTCGGGCAATTAATTACGGTCAGATGAGCATAATATTTTGATACCTTATTTGTGACACTGGAAGGTCACTAGTCGGCGTGGGGTCCAGGGGTGGAGCCCCCAGAAGCTCAGGGGTTTTAGGCAATAAGTTACGATCAGATGAGCATCCAGGGGCCCGCCTTAGGGCCATTAGTTGGGTCCAGGGGAAGAGCCCCGGAAGCTCAGGGTTTTTAGGCGTTTAATTACCGTCAGATGAGCATATTTTGATACCTTATTTGTAACACTGGCAGGTCACTAGTTGGCGTGGGGTCAAGGGGTGGAGCCCCCGGAAGCTCAGGGGTTTTAGGCAATAAGTTACGGTCAGATGAGCATCCAGGGGCCCGCCTTAGGGCCATTAGTTGGGTCCAGGGGGAAGAGCCCCCGGAAGCTCAGGGTTTTAGGCGTTTAATTACCGTCAGATGAGCATATTTTGAAACCTTTTTGTAACACTGGCAGGTCACTAGTTGGCGTGGGGTCAAGGGGGGGGGGAGCCCCCAGAAGCTCAGGGGTTTTTAGGCAATAAGTTACGGTCAGATGAGCATCAAGGGGCCCGCCTTTGGGCCCCTGGTGGGGTCGAGGGGGCGGAGCCCCCGTAAGCTCAGGGGTTTCGGGCAATTAATTACGGTCAGATGAGCATAATATTTTGATACCTTATTTGTGACACTGGCAGGTCACTAGTCGGCGTGGGGTCCAGGGGTGGAGCCCCAGAAGCTCAGGGGTTTTAGGCAATAAGTTACGATCAGATGAGCATCCAGGGGCCCGCCTTAGGGCCATTAGTTGGGTCCAGGGGAAGAGCCCCGGAAGCTCAGGGTTTTAGGCGTTTAATTACCGTCAGATGAGCATATTTTGATACCTTATTTGTAACACTGGCAGGTCACTAGTTGGCGTGGGGTCAAGGGGTGGAGCCCCCGGAAGCTCAGGGGTTTTAGGCAATAAGTTACGGTCAGATGAGCATCCAGGGGCCTGCCTTAGGGCCATTAGTTGGGTCCAGGGGGAAGAGCCCCCGGAAGCTCAGGGTTTTAGGCGTTTAATTACCGTCAGATGAGCATATTTTGGTACCTTATTTGTGACACTGGCAGGTCACTAGTCGGCGTGGGGTCCAGGGGTGCAGCCCCCAGAAGCTCAGGGGTTTTAGGCAATAAGTTACGGTCAGATGAGCATCCAGGGGCCCGCCTTAGGGCCATTAGTTGGGTCCAGGGGGGAAGAGCCCCCGGAAGCTCAGGGTTTTTAGGCGTTTAATTACCGTCAGATGAGCATATTTTGAAACCTTATTTGTAACACTGGCAGGTCACTAGTTGGCCTGGGGTCAAGGGGGGGGGGAGCCCCCAGAAGCTCAGGGGTTTTAGGCAATAAGTTACGGTCAGATGAGCATCAAGGGGCCCGCCTTATAGGGCCATTAGTTGTGTCCAGGAGGCAGAGCCCCTGGAAACTTAGGGGTTTTAGGTGTTTAATTACGGTCAGATGAGCATATTGTTATACCTTATTTGTGACACTAGCAGGACATTAATTGGCGTGGGGTCAAGGAGGCTGGGCCCCCAGAAGATAACGGGTTTTAGGCATTTAATAACGGTCGGATAAGCATTCAGGGGCCCGCCATAGGGCCCAGGGGGTGATTCACTAAGAGCTAAAATCGATCCCAAATGAGATAAAATCACTCTTATGCTCAATATCACTCCTAAGAGCAATATCGCTATTAGGAACTGATTCACTCAGGCATTTGGGATTAATGCTAGCATTAAAATCGCTATTAAGGCTAAGGTTGATCGTGATCACTCTTAGCAACACTTTCTGGCAAAGTCAAAGACAAAGCTGTCAAACTGAAGCTAAATTAGAGCAAACACGAGGAAGATAGATATTGTTAGTCACTGTTAAAGTGATTTATCGAATCGTTTTGATTTATACTATGATAGGGTAGGCCTAACTTAGTGCCAACAACATGTAAAACACTAAAGACTAACGTTAGTCCGCTTTCGAGAATACCACCCAGGATTCTACATCAAGACTGCAAGAATGCTACATGCTAACTGCATGCATGGGGACGGTACAGTTGGCATAACGTCCGTATACTGGTATACGGACTATACTGGTCCAACTTACGTACATCATTACGTACGTTCTGCATTTTACTCGAAACAAGCGTAAAGAAAGACAAACTATACCCACAGAAAATCGTAATAATCCTCACACTGCTACATGAGAAAGTCATGAATGATTGTTTTTTCTGTCTTATGCGAAATTTCACTCAGTTTTCTTCTAATGTTAGCTAGCTAATTATCGTTATGTCGATCGGCCGCGTGATTGATTGATGCACAGTGACCAAAATTTGAGTCTGTTGATTGGTTGGATTGATCGCGTACATCAATATTCATATGCGCGCATGATAATTCACGCTGGGATTGATCCCAGCCTAAAAGCGATTTAGTGAACCAGACAGGTATAATCGATTTTAAGCTGGGATTAAAATCAATCCCCAAAATTGCTCTTAAGAACGATATCGTTCCCAGTTAGTGAATCACCCCCTGGTGGAGTCGAGGGGGCGGAGCCCCCGGAAGCTCAGGGGTTTCAGGCATTTAATTACGTTCAGATGAACATATTTTGATGCCTTATTTGTGACACTGGCAGGACACTAATAGACGTGGGGTCCGCCCCCGGAAGCCCAAAGGTTTTAGGCATTAAATTACGGTCAGATGAGCATCCAGGAGACCGCCTAAGGGCCCTAGGTAGAGTCAAGGGCAGAGCCCCCGGAAGCTCAGGGGTTTTAGGCATTTAATCACGGTCAGATGACCATATTTTGATACCTCATTATTTGTGTACACTGGCAGGTCACTATTCTTTCTTTTTTTCTCTCTTTCTTTTTATTGCTCTTAAATATACTTTTTCCACAAAAAGTGGGGGGGCGGGGGGCTGAAGCCCCGCTGTTCCGCGGGCCCTTACATGTAGGCCTCTAGAAAGGCATATTCTTGCCTGACTGTAAATTTAGGAAATTGTCATTTCGCATAAAAAGTATAATTTACTAAAAAGTGAGGAAAAAGCGAGGAAAATTATGTAATTTCAGCAACATTTGTAAATCACCGGTATTTAGTGGTAATTAGGGGGGGGTGGGGGCAACTGCCCCCGATATACACCTTGATGGCGGGAAAAATCGCAACTGATTTCCCCTTCTTTTCACCCTTTTCTTTTCTTCTTCCTCTTTTTTGTTCCCTTTTAGCTCTCCTCTTTCCCTTTCCCTTCCTTCTCTCTTTTTCTTTGCGGGGGCGGGGGGAGGGGGACCCCTGATCCACAACTTGTTGGCGGGACAATTGCAACTGATATCCCCATTCTTTTCTTCTCTTCTTCCTCTTTTTTTCCTTCCCTTTATCTCCTCTTTTCCTTCTTTCTCTCTTATATTTTTGATGGGGAGGCAAGGCCCTTTCGGTCTCCCTCTCCTTCTTCCCCTATTCTTTCTTCTTCCTCTTCTTTCTTTCACTTTCTCTCCGCTTTCCCTTTCCCTTCTTTTCCTTCTGTCTGTCTCTCTCTATCTGTTTTTTTTGCGGGGTAAGGCCAGCTCGGCCACCCCATACCCCCTGGATCCGCGCCTGGATTCACTTACCATACATTTCCATAGTTTCCGCTGTAAGAAGGATAATACAAAGAAATTGCAATCATAATTTTACGTTTTACCAGATAAAATATATACACACATGTTAAAAATTTGTTTGCTTTAAAAGGATTTGTGCAGCGTTTGATGCACGCATATGATGGTCTAGTACTTAATTTATACTGGGAATCTCGCTCAACAAGCCTAGCTTTTCTGAGATTCCCTTTTTTCCCCTCTCAGTTAAATCAAGCAATATAAAATATTTTGTCTTATTCTGAAACTTAAATGTACTCTGTAAACATATTTTATTACGTACATACTTACATACTTATTTCGTTACTTGTATAATTCATCTGTTCTATTATATATTGAAATACTGTATGGTTTATATATGTCATTTTAATTTGTGTGGTAAAGAAAGGAAAAAAAAGAGAAAGAAGAAGAAGAAAAAAGTGTATTTATATAAAAACAGACCCCGTTCCCTCTTAAATGAATACACTAGCATCAATTTTAGACTGTACAAAATATTAGGGACTGTGGCATTAAAGACTTACACTGTTCATAACTTACGTGGAAGTGAGATATGAATGCGCGCGTGACCCAGATGGGAAGCTGACCCGCTTTAAGACAGGACGGAGATTTTTCTTTCTGGAAACGCCTAAAACTCCGCTTCCGCTCACCCTCATGATATCTGGTTTTCTAGCCAGAATCTACCACAAGGAGCAGAAGACAGAGGGAATGGAACAAAAAAAGGAGAATGCAAAGTGCAAAATATGTCTAAAAATTGCTTTGATTGTGGTCTGTTAGGCCACAAGAGGGGGGACCCCCGGTGCGGCAAACCACTTGAAAGTGACCTTGATTCTACCGACAGCGAGACAGCCGAGGCATTTCAACCATCGAAGCCAACAAAGCCAACGACGCCATCGGCATGTAACAATTCGGAGCCGAGCGCACAAGAGCACGACAAGAATCGCGACTCAGACCAAGGAATGACGAGCGAGCCAGGTGCAGCAAGCAAGCAGAAAGGTAAACAGGTGACCCTAGCCGAGCTCCTACAGCGTGCTCGTCTCCATAGCAACGAGACCAGTCGACAGCGGCGTCCGACAAAGCGTCGCAGACGCTCCAAAGTCAGTCCTGCTAAAGAGAATAATCAAGAAGAAAGTGAAAAGAGCCGTATAACACAGCATAGAGAAATAAACAAAGAACATCAAGAATAGGATATTAGTAATGTCTCAACACTCTTGATGAGCTCGATGTATCTTAGCATACTCTCGCTAAACTGTCAAGGACTGAGAAACAGAAAAAAACGATTGAAAATATATAAATGGGCAAAGGATATTGATGCGCATATCATATTTCTTCAGGAGACACATTTCACAGATGACATTATAAAGAAACATGATAAATATGATTGGTCAGGTCGAGCCTTTCATTCAGTGGGCACTTCGCAAAGCTGCGGAACAAGTATTTTACTCCGCAACAAGGCTATCGTTGTTCAGGAAAAAATTGCTTTTAAGAATGGCAGGTTGTTTGGAATAAAAGTATCTTTTGCAGGTGAAACTATCTGGTTTAATAATTTATATGCACCAAATGTATTAAGCAACAGAAAGGCTTTTTTCCAAGAATGTTTTCATTTATTTCATGAACATGTACTTCCAGGAGAAGGAGTTGTTTTAGCTGGTGATTTTAACACGGTCCTGAATCGTAAAAAGGACAAAATGGAGGAATAACCAAAGATGGTAATGATGCTTTTTATTTGCGTAACCAAATCTCTTTAAAAACTTAATTGATATATGGAGAGTTAGAAACCCTGAAGCAAGGGAATTTACACATGAACAATCTTATCCATGCTTTGTACAGTCTCGAATTGATTTCCTCCTGTTATCCGAATGGTTGAATGATTTTGCTAAAGATATAGTAATTTTAGGTCGCTTTATGTCAGACCATAATGCGGTGTATTTAAAATTCGAATTTAAGGCCGCAAAAAAAGGCAAAGGCATTTGGAAACTGAATAACTCACTTTTGCAAGATGATGTTTATCAGAAAAATGTCATTTCTCTTATTAATGACTTAGAAGACAAATTACAATTAAAAAAAGAAAATATATCGGTTTTGTGGGACATTTTCAAACAGAAAATAAGACACATGTCAATTAACTATTGTATTAATAAGGCAAGGGTAAAAAAAGGTTAACAGTTTTTCTTACAAGATAGATTAAATCATTTATCAAGTCTTGGTATATTAAATGAAGACCAAGATAACGAATTGTCTCATGTTAGAAGACAATTGTCAGAATTTTATGAATATGAAATACATGGTGCACAAATACGGTCCAAAATCAAGTGGTATGAAGATGGTGAGCGAAATAATAAATATTTTTAGGCTTAGAAAAAAGAAACTTTAAGTTAAAGAATATGTTTAAAGTAAATGTTAATGGTATAATATACAGAAATATGAAAGATATAATTGTAGCTGAAGTTGAATATTTTTCTCGTTTGTATTCGGCTAGAGGAAAAGAGAATGAAGTAAATGATTATCTTAAGAACATCAAGGTTGATAATGTATTAAGTGAAAAACAAAAGAGATACTGTGATTCAGAAATAACACTTACAGAATGTAATGACGCCCTAAATGGGACTAAAAAAGGAAAAAGTCCAGGCTCAGATGGTTTGACTTTTGAGTTTTACCAATGTTTTGGAATAAGCTGAAATATATTATGTTAAAGTTATTCAAAAATCATTGTTAGTAGGAAATTTACCCATTTCACAAACTAGAGTTGTCATAAACCTTCTACATAAGAAAGGCGACAAAGAAAATATTTCAAATTGGAGGCCGATAAGTCTCCTAAATACTGATTATAAAATATTAGCATCTGCTTTAGCAGGAAGGTTGAAAAAAGTGTTAAATGTTTGTATTGATTCAGATCAAAATGCATATCTTAAAGGACGTTTTATTGGGAACAATATTCGTTTGATCGATGATGTAATATGTTATTTTGAAGAAAAGAGAAATCCGGAGCTGTTATCTTTTGGATCTAGAAAAGGCTTTCGATCAAATAAGTTGGGATTTTCTTTATAAAAGTTTAGAAAATTTTAATTTTGGTAGTATACTTATTGGATATATAAAAACTCTTTATACAAATGTTCAAAGTTGTATTGTTAATAATAATTGGCAATCATTATTTTTTTCTCTGCAAAGAGGTCTTCGGCAAGGTTGCCCAGTGTCCGCTCTATTGTTCCTAGTTGTCATTGAAATATTAGCAATTGATATTAGATCAGATCAAGCTATTCAAGGTGTTCAATTACCGGGATCAGGAGATATGCCTGGCACTCAAGTGAAAATTAGCTTGTTAGCAGATGACACAACAATTTTCGTTGCGAACGAAATTTCTTTGAAAAATGCCATGCGTAAAATAAAAACGTTTGGTTGTGTAGCAGGACCTACTTTAAATGTATCAAAATCAAAAGGTTTTCATTTTGGTGAATTTAATATAGAACAATATAAATAAATCACATGGTCTAATCAGTTTATAAAAACACTCGGGGTTTATTTTAGTTAGAACATGAAACTAGCTTATGAAAAAACATGGAAGGAAAAGGTAGAACAAATTGAAAACCAAATTAAACAGTTGAAATGTAGAAAGTTGACATACTTTGGTAAAATAACTGTATTGAAATCATTTGTATTGTCAAATATTACTTATATTATGTCAGTTTTTCAGAAAAACGATTTGATAAATAAACAAATTGAAAAACTAATTTACAATTTTGTATGGGATGGTTTAGATAGAGTAAAGAGAAAAACTATAATCGGGTCAACTGATAAAGGAGGTTCGAATATGCCAGATTTTGTTTTGCAAAGTTTTGCTTTAAAAGTAAACTGGCTTTTTAAGATAATGGAAAATAAAGATCATAATTTTAGATGGAAGATTCTCCCATATTATTATTTAAACTATCTTGGCCCCAACTTTTTAGTCCTCAAGATGAGTTTCCTTAAACACGAAGATTTAAAATGTTCTAAAAGATATACCTTTATTTTATCAACAATGTATTTCGGCATGGAAAAAATGTCAATGTGTAAATAAATCATGTAATGAGATCACTAATATTAGAATGCAGCTGTTATGGGGAAACACATATATAAAAGACAAAAAATTATGTTTATGGTGGAAACATTGGCTAAAATCTGGAATATTATTTATTGGGGACATCACAGACGCCAAAGGGGATGTGGATATAAATCGGGCAAAAGAATTACTTTGTATTAAAAACAATTATTTATGTCAGGTTAAATTGCTTTGGAGTTGTATACCTCGTGACTGGAAAAGAAAATTAAAATTTGAAAGTGGCTTTTGTTCATATGAAAATACACGTCTTCATTATTTTGAATTGACACCAAAAGTATGTCACAATATATCAGTTACAAAAATAAAGATGTTACAAGTTATATATAAGGTATTAGTTGATAGAACTTTTATAAATTCAAATGTTCAAATTTATTGGGAATATTTTTGGGAAAAAGTTATCCTGGACAAATATTTGGAAAATTAATTTGACATACGTCAAAGAAATACGATTAAAAAAGTTTAATTTCAAACTACTCTATAAGTTACTAGCATGTGAAGAATATATATATCGTTTCAAAAAATCTGATCGTGATTATTGTTTGAAGTGCAAATGCACAGAAAATTATTATCATTTATTTTATGATTGTGTTTACTCAAAAATATTTTGGAACAAGGTCTTAATTTTTCTCAGAAAAAACAGAAGTATTGTTTGATAATGAACAAATTGATTAAAGTGATATAATTGTAGGTAAGCAATGTGATTATATAAATTCAAAATATGTAGTTTTTAAAAACCTATTAATTAATTTAGTTTATGTTTTATATACACAAACAAGAAAATGTAATTTTATAAACATATTCGACATTTATGTAAAGGAAATATTATGGAGGGCAAATTTTGAAAAGTTTCACCTCTGGAAAAAAATGTTAACTATGTTAAAAAAAGTATAATTATTTTTTGTGATATATAATTCATGTGTTTTTCTTTGTAATGAATATAATTATGTCAGTATTAATTATTCAATTAATAAATGATGGAAAAAAACTTACGTGGGCTTGACATATAGTCATGAGATCATGATAACGATAACAATCGTTTACAGGGTTCTAATGATTAATTCATTAATTGGTTAATTAATTTATGATGATATCTGCTTATGAAGTGCTGTGGTAGGTGTGATGCAAGCAACCGTCTTTTCGACGTTATTTTCATGTTTTCATGTTTTGATTTGCCAAAGAAAATTGTTATTCAATCTTTCTTGAGCACTAACAAAGCAATAGATTTGAACAAAGTACATGATGTGACATATCGGTAAAACAAACAATGTTACATCACTTGCACATGTCTCCATTTATCCAGTAATACAACAAATTTATTGCGTTTGAAAGAAAGAACCCGCTCAACTCCATAAAAAACGTTTAAACATCTTCTTAAAAGAATTCAAAGATAGCCTTTCCCTTTTGCATTTCGCAAAGAATATATAGTGTTTTGCATATTAAGTGACAAAATTAAATACCATCTGGAAAACCGAACGAAAATGAATTTTTATTCAAAAGCACTTCATTGTTTAGAATAAAGCTTTGAAAGTCTTGAATGAATTGATGCGTAACAGGGCATTCCCAAAACAAGTGTGAAATACTTTCAAGAGAGGATAAGCAAAATGCACGTAAATTAGAATTAACTATATTCCCGTAATGTTAAGATATTTGTTGATCCCTAGTATTCGATGTAAAATTCTGAACTGAAAATAACGAAGTTTCGTAGAAAGCAGGAAGCTGTAATGAATGGAGATCCCGACCAAGAGGCCCCGTAAAAGTTATCCGTGGCACCGCGCGTCTTTTGTTTATCCCTACCGTAAACCCCTTAACCCCCTCCGAGACCGCACCAGTCTCTGGTAGCACTAAGTCCTCCCTTTCCACCTACTGTCCAGCCCAGCGAGCACGGCGGCTTATGCGTTGCCGGTGTCGTGGCGAGATGTGTCTTAGCGAAATCACGTCTGTATAGACGCATCTCGCCGCATTCCCCGGCGAGATGTGTCTCCTAGATCGGCGAGATGAGTCTGCGATTGGCGAAAAGTGTCCACTGGCCGATCGGTGAGATGAGTCTGCTAGCGATTGGCTAAAAGTGTCTAATGGCCGATTTTGTTTCTTTCCGGATACCTAGGAGTTGCTGTTATTAATTGCTTTCGGTTGAAAGATTCCATTTTCTCCGTTTGTTTTGGGTTTAGACTCAAACGCATTGTAGAGCCGAATATGGAGTTCTTTACTAATGTAAGTATGTTGCAGCCACGGTGTCCTCATCTGATGACACACTTTATTGCTCAACTGCTTGATGAGGGCAATATCTTCACCATCTCAAACTACTCAAAGGATCAGACGAAGTTCTTCGCCATTCCCAATCTCCCCACCCCCTCGTCGGCGGTCTAGATGTAGTATGACCAATGTATGCTCAATCTTAATTGTGCTTGCATTATGAAACAACTCTTTCGGGCTTCCCAATGCTGTCCCTTTCACTGTCTGGACAAATGATCATGAGTAGCTCACAACTTCAGTATCATCCACACACGTTACATACAGAGGAGTTGCTTTATCTCTGATATTTCTTGTTTGCAAAATCTGCATAGATCACGAAGCGCTCCTTTGTGATACACTACTAATAGTACTAGGGGCAGTCTGTCTCCTTGTAGGGTGTCGATAGTGGTGTTAAAGGGGTCACTTAATCCTGTCTGAAGCCGTAGTTTTGATAGTTTTGATTTGTCCAGGAAGGTCTCAAGAACTCCCATCAAGCAGACTCTTCTGATTTGGAGGCATATCAAAAGCCTGACTCATATCCAGTCCGAGGATTTCTGCACTCTGTTTGCACTGTTGGTACAAGTCCAGCTGTAACCAAACATCTTCTGTTATCCAGGTTTTCTGCAGAAAAGTACTTTCTCCAACCAGGCCCGATGTTTTTGGTCAGTGTAGTCACTAGATAATAAGTTCGAGGGTTACTGGGGATTTTGAGGCTCCTCTGGCTTCTGCAACGGTATGAGGATACTATAACGAATACAGGTTTGGTGGTGCCTGGTGAATATGTCATCTATGGGTTGAACTTTATTTCTGCAGCATATTTCAGCAGGTGAGGAGCAATAGCAACAGGCCCAGTCATTATCTAGCTTCTTTACTAGTATTGGTGGCTCCTCTTCCTCATGCTGTAAATGAACCTGAATAGTCTAATGTAAGTTCAGGATGTCCTTCACAAGTGATGGTTACATCAAGTTCGTGAAAGAACATTAGTATTATATTCTCTGACATCGAAAACCATGATATAGCATTAGTACAGTAATCTGGATATTATATATTGAACTTCATTACTACCTTTAAACAAATCTTAACATGAAGATCCCCTACAGGCCTAAAAGAAAGGCCCCTGGGTAGCAACGTAGGACATCCCGGAGATGCAGGTTCTGGTAAATACATGGCCATTATAGTAGCCCAATTGTGATATCCCAATAATTTATCGATTACATGGCAGCATAAGTGGATTCCCTGACCCTGAAAATGTAATGAAGGCACAAAATTGGAGGGGGAATCACATAAATAAAAAAATGAATTCAGAATCAGATTATCTGTACCTGTAAATAGTATCGTTTTAGAAACTTTCATTCTTCAAACCCTATCTGTTCACTTTCAGTTCAAACAACAGCAATTTTTATGTTACCAAATGGTAGTCTAGGGGGCCTCCTACTTGACATCACATGGATGAAATATGAATGAATCAGATTCTCTGTAGGCTACCTGTTAACTTCATAGTTATGCAAACTTTCATTATTCTAGAACTTTTCGTTTTGAAAATACACTGACTTTGAGCCCGTAGGCCTATTGTGACGGCCACATTAGATTTTATCAAAATTGGGGCCACAGGGGGCACCCTTCTTGATATCAAATACATGGGATAACATCATATTAATCAGATTCTTTATATCTGTAAATCCCATAACTATAGAAATTTTATTATTTTATAAGACCACAAGCTCACATTGTGGCCATTTTGGATTTACCGAAATGGCGACCCAGGGGGCACCCTTCTTTACATTGAATCGATGAAATAACATCAGAATCAGATTATTTAAACCGAATTTGGTGCTTTTGGAAGAATGTGAACCAAAATATCACTTACTGTACATCCCCCACTACTACTTCTACTAAAACCATTATTACTACTAGAACTACTACTAGAACTACTACTACGACTCGCACTACTACGTACTACTACTACTACTACTACTACTACTACTACTACTACTACTACTACTACTACTACTAATAATAATAATGATAACAATAAAATGTTATTAATAATAGGCCATGATGATAATATTGATAATAATACTATAACTACTCCTACTACTACTAATAAAAGTAATTTTAACAAAACTATCACTGTGTCTTGGCCGTAGTAGTTGCTACCCCCATGGTGTCCCAGAACATGTGTGCAGGGTATAATCATCAGTTTCTGTGCTTGTATTCTCATTTATACATTGTAAGAATAAACTAAGTCTGCAAATTATTTCTATGCTCACTTACATGTATCTGCATAATCTATCACCACTGAATTTGCCACTTTAGTGCCTGCATGATGTGTCCTTTCACATACCAATATACCTGTCATAATAATGACTTATTTAATCAAACTCTGTAACTACATACTTTCTCGAGAGCGTCTTGCTTGGTGAGATAACTATCAGCACACTGACATTGTTTTGCATTGACTTAAGTCTTATTTCGTATGCATCCTTACTGATGAGAGGAATTCCAGTTGCCGTTATGATTAAAGGCTTACCATTTCCTCCTATCTTTCTGATTGGCACTCTGTACTTCTGCGTCTGCAGGACTTCTTGTGATCCTCCAACCATACATTCAATTTCTTTTGCAGGAACTCGGGCTTTAAAGGAAAACATTCCTAGTGACTGGCATGTTGCATTTCAAGCCGATTCCTATGGGCAATTATACAAACTTGAGGGTTTCCTAGCGGACAACCGCACCTGAACGTTATTCATATGACACACACTAAATACAAGGTAATATTAATAATGGTATATCATTTATGTTTTAAAGATAACATTAAGTAGGGTATCTTCCATTTCAATGAAGCGAAAATATGTTATCATAATTATATCAATCATATACAATATCATGCTACTTGAACATTCATGAACAAGTACAGTTTATATTTATTCAATGAAACATCTCCCCCCCCCCCAATGAGAACATCCTCAGATTCTTGTTCCAGACTCTTATAGAGTTTTCCAATATTTAATTTGTGTTATTTAACTGTTCAGTCTTCATATTTCTGTACTGGATAGATTACCGCTAGCTTGCTGATTGGCCTGCGATATTCGCCTGATGCAGTCTTCAGCTTTATGTTTCTCACTTAGCCGTCTGCACCCGGATACACTTGGATTACGCGAGCTATGGTCCAATTACCGCGAATCGCGTTAACTTCCGCTGTCATTGCTATGTCGCCTACGGGTACATTTCTTCTCTTACTGTTCCATTCTCTACAAGAAACTAAAAATGGGAGCACATCTTGTGCCCAGCGCTTCCAAAACGAATCAAAAATATTTTGCAGAAATTCGACCCTATGTCTGGGATTCCGGGTCTCACGGAACGGACCGTGAGGCACCTTGCTCGTAGATCTCCCTAACAACAACTCATTCGGACAGGTATCCTCCGTCATCTGGATCATTGCCAACGCGCCCTATTGGTCGTTCATTCACAAGATTCGCGACTTCCAAGAAACAGGTATACAACTCTAATGGTGTGAGCTCTTGCTCACCTATTGCCCTTTACAAAGCAAACTTGCAAATTTTCAACATGGCTTCCGCATAACCATTCTGATGAGGCGCTTCTGGAGTAACAAACTTCCACACTACACGTTTCTCGGCACCAAAATCTTTGAGCTCGCTCTCGCTCCACCCTTTAATCATCTCGCGAAGCTTGCGTTCCGCTCCAACGAACTGCGTCCCGTTGTCGCTCAGAAACTGTGCAGGCTGCCCTATCAGTGCGATGTATCTGCGTAATGCTTGGAGAAATTTCATCGTTGAACAGTCTGTCACCACCTCCAGATGTACGGCTCTGGTATTCAAACATATGAAGATGATGCCGTAATGCTTGGCCTTCTTGTTGCGACTCACCATTATGAATTAATATGGGCCAAAGTATTCGCACGATAGTCGCACGATTTCACCGTCTTTGCAAGTAGGTAACCTTGGAGTATCCAAAACTTTATCCGTGTCTTGGCCGTAGTCGTTGCTACCTCATGATGTCCCAGTTCATGTGTGCAGCTAATAATCATCAGTGATATGTGATGGCTGGCAGAAAGTAGAGCTGGATGCTTCGACTCGTATGACGTCACCAGGTTTTTGACTCTACCACCTACCCTGAGCACACCGTCTTCGTTAACAAAAGGAGTGAGCACCTTGAATTCTCCCTTTTCAAGTCTGGGCAGTGGACTGATCTGTGCTCTCTTTACTTAGTACTTCTCTGCACTATCTCACTTTGCTGGGCTTAGAGTAACTTTTTCATCTGGTGGGGGTCCCTTCTGGATCTAAGCCTTCAGGATTTTGATAAATGTGAAGACATATGCGGTTATTCTCAACAGCTTTCTCCAACTAAATGTTCTCTTACAGTCTGTCAGTTCAGTCGTCTCTGTTGTCATCAAGACTGATTGTGCCTTTCCCTTCTCTTCATTTTGACACATTTACGATTTACTACTGCCTTGTCTCTTGGTCAGTCCAATTCATCAGTGCGTAGAAAGATGGGTCCTTCTTTCCACTCATCCGTCAGCGTTTCTACAACTGTCCCTCTTTAGACCTTGTCAGCAACATTCACTTCTCCGGGGATGTGTTTCCAGTCTGCTTGGTCTGTTAGGGTCTGGATTTCTCCTACCCTGCTTGATACAAATGCCTTGTATGTTCTGGCAGTAGACTTTATCCACTGGAGCACAATCATACTATCAGTGAAGAAAACGACCTACTCCACCTGTAGCCTGATCTCATTGCTGATTGCTTCGTGCATTTTGGCTGCTAGTACCCCTGCTAGCATTTCAAGTCGAGAAATAGTGAGAACTTTGATAGGTGCGACCTCCGACTTGGCTGATACGAGGCGCACTTCATACTTGTCACCATCTGTCTTCCACCTCAGATATGCGCATGCACCATATTCACTCTCAGAAGCATCACAGAAAATACATAAGACTGGTTCTCCCTGGCATTCTATGGTTTCAGACATCTCTCAAGACTGATGTCATTGGGCCAACTAATTTCTTTGAATATACCTCTCCATTCATCTCCTTCTGTTAGCTCCTCATCCCAGTCGTAACCACTCTACCACAGCTTCTGGATGCCAGTCTTCGCCTTGATGATAATTGGTGCAGCAAAACCAACAGGAGTCAACTTTCCTGTCTTTCTATCTGTTTCTTGTAGGTAGGCCTTGTACGAGAATGCATCACTTCGTCTGTCCCATACTACACCAAGCACCTTAGATTTGTAGGCTTCTGCATGCTCTGGAGTCTTTCTGAGTTTTTTTTCTGCAGCAACGAGCATCCGCTAAGATCTAGTTATTGGGTGA
This sequence comes from Mesocentrotus franciscanus, assembly GCA_037976565.1. Lineage (NCBI taxonomy): Eukaryota > Metazoa > Echinodermata > Echinoidea > Camarodonta > Strongylocentrotidae > Mesocentrotus > Mesocentrotus franciscanus. The sequence goes on from CP137671.1 coordinate 26,589,996, forward strand.
CAGATCAGGATCTTTCTCCCTCGGATACGCTATTTCCCACTGCTTTCCTTCTTTCCTTGTCGAACCAGATCATCTGTTCCTCCAGAGCGTCTTGCTTGGTGAGACCACCATCGGCACACTGACATTGTTTTGCATTGATTTCCTCTGCCTCTATCGTACAAAAATCAGTGAGATCTACATGATTAGCCAACTTCACATGCAGCACTTCCTTGCTCATTTATTATGACAGGTACATTAGTATGTGAAAGAACACATCATGCAGGCACTAAAGTAATTATTCAGTGGTGATAGATTATGCAGATTAGTGAGCATAGAAATACTTTGTAGACTTAGTTTGTTCTTACAAGGTATAAATGAAAACACGAGCGCAGAAATTTAAGTGCAATACACAAGTATTTACTTACATGTGCTAAATGTCTGTATGTATTCTTGTTATTTATTTCATACAAACTGAATTGTTACTACGATTTTTAAAGAATAAAACACTCCAGAAGTCAAATCTAGTTTAATGCAGGATGAGTTCTATGGTGGTATTCGCTGGGTGTGTGAGCCAACCAAGAGATGTTGAAAATATTAATATCATAAATTGTGCATCAGGTTTGTGAAGATTAAATGGACTTCGCGAGATAAGTGAAGAATTCTTAAAGAGAAGGTTGAGTTCTGGGGAGAGTTGAATAGTAATTTGTGAGTTTTTTCATTGTTATTATGCAAATGTGGAAGAATATCAGAGAAAAAAATGTTCCCTGAAAAGCACGGATCTTCCAATGCCTCATTATTCTAAATATGACATGTAACAGCTTAAAAATGTGAGCCTTAGATTTTTTGCTTCATTTTTGTGAAGTCCCATATGCATCTTTCTGTGTACAGTGCTAATTGTTACTTTTACCAAGACTGGGCCAAATTTCCTATCTTGTTGATGATTCCAGAACCTTGCAGTACACACCAATACTTACATGTATATGCTACATGATCAACTTTTTTCTGATCGATTCCACACCTTTTCTTAATTCACAATGCAATCGCATTACCAGAGCTCAACTTTATCTTTAACTGAATTGATAGCATTTTCTTCTGGGGAAGGACAAAATCAATATGTTTGGCCAGGACCCATTTTACCTGTTATGCTTATATTCAAATATATGATCATATTTTTCTATTCCACAGGAATTACAGAATGAAAGTCGACATTATTTACTGCATGGCCTGTTCATGTGTGTTCGCAATTTCTTTGACGATGGGAGGGACAGCCAGAAGCCAAGTCTTTCACTCAGGTATATTGATTTTCAATGCATGTTTTATAAAATATAAGTAAGACAGTACAACGTCACCATTGCTGGTTGGAGCCTAAGCAAATATGTATTAATTCCAGCCCACTCTCGCTCTCTCTCTCTATATATATATATTTGTATAAATATGTACTTGTATCTTTCTCTCTATCAATTCCCCCCTCTCTCTCTCTTTACACACAAACACACATATACACACACGCACGCACGCCCACACAAACAATAACAACTATATGACCTCACGAATGTTTGGAACAAGGGAAGACAGTAACAGATCTAGATCCACGAGGGGGAAGGGGCCAATCACTTGCTCCTATTTCATCAGTATCCTATTTGTTTTGAGCGCCCCCTCCTTTGGGCCCTATGGTTTGGGCCAACCCTCATTAAATGCGTGTATAAGTTAAAGGAAGATGGTAGTCAGGTGCCGTAGTTCATATCTCGCTGAGACCAGACTTGGGGAAAATACCATAAGTTGGGTGTACAAGTCTCGCACAAAGCAAATCTGCATGTGGTACGGGCAAGGTATATTACCGTATACAGTTCCTCCAATAAAAAACGAAACCGAGAATTATCGATGCTTTATCATAAATTAATCACGATTTTAATTAATAAATGACATATATTTGTAAAGCTTAGATCCTCCTCCTTTATTTGATGCAACTCATATGATGCATATTACACGCATGAGTGATTAAAACAATTTGAAGAGAGGGTACCAACAAGTCATTTGGCGGGCGGTATCTGAATTACAAAGAGAAAATCACATTTCTAGAAAGTTTATTTTTTTGCCCTTTCATATGACACCTCAATCAGGAAAAATGAGCCAGGAATAATAAAGTTCTGTTTGTTTAAAGTAATGATTGCATTTCCATTATTTGATTAAACGAATTTGTTTTCAATGGCTGCCTGCCGTAGCAACAAACAGAGTTGACAAACGATTTAACTCCGTTTCTTTGACGATCAGCCATGCACAAAGAAGACGAAAGACTTGATGCATGACTGATCATATGAGTTGTATCAAATGAAAGAGGAGGATCTAAGCTTTACAAATATGTGTCATTTATTGAATATAATTGTGTTTAAGTTATGATAAAACATCGATAATTCTCTGTTTCGTTTTTTTCTGGGAAGCCCTGAATAGTCTCTCGGAGAGTCTTCGGGTGAATGAAATGAACAATGATTTGGGGCGATTGGTAGCAAATGCAGAGCATTACATACTGCTACGGTCACAAAGGTCCGTACGAACGATAATTTCGTACAAATCTCCCTTTTTTCCTTTGTCTTACCGAATTTCCATTGTCTGAAAATCGTTCGTACGGCGTTCGTAGCAGTTCGTAATGGCATTTGTGACCGAGGCTTAAGGCCCGTTGGTCATAAAATTAAAGGCTTATCCTTGTTATTGACAGGACCTGTTATTGGGTAAACACCCGAATGGTGTCGAATCACACTGGGAGCCCACTACTATACATCTTTAAAGGCTCCTTCCATTTATATAGAATTATGTCAAAATGTTACTGCCACTGGATTTGTTTTTGGTTTGTGTATAGGTATGGCAATGAGATTATACAAATTAAATGATAGACTTTTAAAGATAAACACATACAACTTTAGTAGCTTCTAGTAAAAAAGTTATAACCTACAGTATGTGACCTTGAATCATATATCATGGTAAAGTGTAACGAATACCCTGTCAAATGATATCATATTCATATTTGTGTTGCCATGGATGACTAAAAAGCAGGCTTTTCGAAAAATATTATCAAAATCCCCTTGTACAAAGTTTGGGCTTAAGCAATGAATGTGGGTCAAAAGCCATTATGTGTGTGTTATCACATCAAAAAAACAATTATTCACTTTTTTACATTGCCTATTAGACAGATGAAAAGGCAAGGTATTAAGATCAATTAAAATTCAAGGAAGTGCTTATTACTAGCAAGATCTATGATATTTTCTTTGTTATGATGATTTAACCTTAACTTAATTCGCATCCCTTGTATTGAGTGATACAAAAATGGATAAAGTTTATTTGGGATTTTATCGTTTTTATGAAAGTCTACTATCAATTTCTTTGCTACATACCATCATATGTGTTCTTTCTTGCTGTTTTGGGTGTAGTCACCTTTGATTTTTCATTCGCTATTCGAGATAAACGCCCTATGCTCCTTGCGCTTGTGAAATGGCACAGCGGACAAGTGAGCAGAAAGAACTTACGGGTAGATATCATGAGACAAGAAGTTTAGTAGGCTGTTCAAAAAAACTAAAGGTTATCACATGGATTGGAACAAGGTTCTGTGAAAGCCTAAATATATTGCATTACTTTAAACGAAGAAGTTATCTTTATGTTATGGCAAGCTGTATAGATGACTAGAGAGTAGAGTATTTTCTTATTTTATTTTGTATTATATAGAGCCTTTCATCAAGTAAAAGCTCGTTCGCATATCATGCATAGTTTTGGGTGTACAACAGTAAATGGCAAATGGAGATTTGGGAAAAGTAGCTGTGCGCAACAAAGATGTTACGCATACCCACTTATATATGTGCTATAGCAGCCTATACAAAAATGTATGATTAAAAAAAAAAAAAAAATAAAATAAAATAAAAAACCTGATAAACCGCAGCAGTTTACTACGGCATATTTTGATCAAGCGTCGATGTATAAAATCGTACAATAGAAGTGACATTGGATCTATATGATATGATTTTCTTCAATAGAGATAACTGTCCCCATTGGAGGAAATGTCACCATGCAGTGTCCCATTGTCCCAGACGATATATGGAAGTCGGTGTACTGGGAGAAGAACAATCACCCTATCTACTCTCTCGAAGTCAAGAGTAATACCACAATGACAAACGACCCAAGATATGAGGGCAGCAACCATGCTACAAGTTTAACGATCAAGGACCTCAAGAAGACAGACAGTGGAATCTACCACTGTGCAGTGGTGACTCTTATCTCCATTATCGAACGTGGCCATGTATTGCTATCTGTTACAGGTAAATTAAAATATCATATAACTTCGAAAGCAATATCCCAAAATAACAACCACAAAATTAGCTTGGCTACGTCTTACGTTACTCAATAGCTTGTACGTGCATTTCATTTTTCATAAGTCGTTAATTTATTACCTAACTGTACTATCATATTTATAATTACCTTGATTACCTGAAATTAGTAACTAGTATAGATATACTGACTGTTATGAGAGGCCTAGCTGTTTATAAAGGCTTCCACTGCGGTGCGCCTCGGGGTCATGGCAGGATGCAACGTCCCCGAGAGCCAGTATAGAAACAGCTATGTCTCGAATATTAAAGCAGTACATATATCTTTTATATACCGAATTCACAATACAATCTACAAAGAATTCTTACCTTATCCTTTTGTTGACTAAAGATTTGTTAAAACATCACAGAAAATATGTGACACTGTTTGTTAATCTTTGCTAGAAAGTTGCCTGAATGTTACGATCATTTGGGAATCGCACACACTAATCGACCAACTCGCACACCTACAGACTGTATGGTATCCGCGCTTGCACAAAGAAACTTTTACACGTAAACCAATGGGGATCTCAGCAAACGGGAGTCTTTCTCATCAACTATTGGCCGTTACTGGTATTGTTCGTTTCTTTACGGGCATGGATAAAATCACGACTCCAATTTCGACCATTCAGAAAGCTAGATTTCTAAAGAGAGTTATATAATTCTATTTATTTACTTTAATGTTAATTTTGTTATTATTTATATTTGTTCACATAAATACTTTTTTATTTAAAAAAAATAACAATATTCCTTTACTAGTAAATAAAACAATTAATTTGTCTAATAATATTGCGGTATAATCATGATAATAGTAAAGCATACAAACGTTTCATTATTCATAGTATGGCTATATAATGTGGATGGGCCTAAATTTAATCAAGGCCTGTCGCGGATAGGCACGGTAAATAAATAATTTAAAGGCAGGTAGAAAAAAAAGAATAAGAGAAGGGAGGAAGAAGGAATTAAAGACAGAAAGGGGCTAAAAGAATATATGAGAAAAAAGGAGAAAATTAGAAGACAAAACAAACACCGCCACAGGAATGGGTATACACAGTAACAATAACAGTAACAGTAACAGTAACTAGACAAGACAAGACAAGAAAGGATGGAAAAAAAGTTATATTGTTATTGTTGAAATTTATGTTTTTAAATATAAAGAGAAATGGTATGGTACAAATAAAACGGCGCTGCACCTCTGTATTTATCTTATCGCCCGCCACCATATCTGTTTTGTAAATGTTTTGTCAGACCCTGGTCTTTAAAAAAGTACACCCCCATTCAAACCCAACAACAGCAGCAATAATAACGAAGCCGACAAAGAAAAACTACAAAATCAACGATAACAACAAACAAATAAATAACGCACCTCGAGTAGGTGTTCATAAAAATATACCAAATCATATCGTCAACAATTTGGAAATAGCTGAGCAGTATTGATAATCTCTTTAAATCAAAATATACATGTATATTAGCCTCAACTTTCTCAAAATAAAATAGCGATAAATTAATGATTATTTTTAATGATTTATCCATAGACCAAAAGGTGGGACTTTCTACCACTTCTCCAAGTGTTCCCTTTTCAGATTCTACAACGATACCACCGCAACCTGCTAAAGATAATACAATCTTCTTAGTCTTCTTAATACCTATCATCATCATCTTCATCACCGTGTGTTGTGTTTTCAAGTACAGGGAACGTAAGCATATTTGTTCTATTACCTTCTCAAAAGCTATTTACATTGAATAATTATGATAAGATAATATATGTGTTTTGTAGGATTGCACAGTGACACAAATGTTGCCCTCAGGATTTTTGAAATTAAAATCCAAAGTGATATCAATGTTGTTTCTTAGAAAATAAATGGGAACTATAACACTCAAACATAATGACTTGCCCAAATTTTAAGTTCATATAGAAATGTTAACAATATTTGTATGTAGACATATTGAGCCGATAACCAAAGTCCACAATTTCTTTTGTTTCTTAATTTATTTTTGTATTCCTCATTTCATCCTATTTTATTATTATTATTTAATATATGAATTAATTTATTTATCTATTTATTTATCTATTTATTATTAATATTTTTATTATTATTATTATTATTATTTATTTATTTATTTATTTTTTATTTTTATTTTTTTATTTATTTTTTTATTTTTTTTCAAATATTTATTTATTTATTTATATATATATATATATATATATATATATTTTTTTTTCGGGGAGGATATTGTATTCGCAGGGGCGGTTGGGTTTGGTTACAATGTTGGCGGGGGTGGGGGAGATGGTACATCAGGGAAATTCCATGTGCTATGGACTTAATGTAAATGTCATACTTATATTCTTATTAATATTCTTATTATTGTTATAGTCCAGATTCTGTCCTGTCCACACATCAATTCTATGCACACACAGCGCGGTGTCTCCACTCATCGCGCGATTCCCCAAATCAACCGTAAAAAACAAACAAACATAGAAAGGAATGGCAAGGTTTACTGTCAACGTTGAGGGGTGTATTGTATTAGCTGATTGGGCGCGCGACACGGACACGGTACAGAGGCTGAACTATTAGTATTATTGTTAATTAAGGGGGTTATAGACTTCTTATATACGCAGGATATATCATATCTGAATCGAATTCGAGAAACATTTTCACTTGATTTTGATTTGATTTGATTTGATTATTATTTACAAACATTCATGTCACATAGATATAACAAAAGATAAACAATATACACTTACAAAATCAAGCATACTGCTAATCAAGGTTAGTCCTATCAACGTAATAAAACTACTTGATGTAATAAACACAGTCGTTTTGTGTGTATGTTTTAATTTAGATCGCAGAACCCCATAACTTTTCGTACAAAAAAAGGAATTTAATTTAAACTGATCCATACCGTGAAATGTTCTTTTTGCTTTAGGAATTAAGGCTTCCAGATTCAAGGGAGCCTGCAGAAGACTGGTAAGGAAGTTCCATGTTCTATTCTGTTCTAATTTGTTGTAAGTAGAAACGGACCATGAAACTGGTACATAAATTGGGGACGAACCCCCGTTAAATCACGCTTAATCATGTGGCGCGTCGTTACGAAGTCTTCTTTTAAACAAAGGACCAAAAGTCAAGGGTCAAAGGTCGTCCTTCCCATATCCAGTATTTTCTCAATGATTTGAATATATGTATCAGAATATACCATGCACTGAATGCATGTAGAGGCTCCGGTTGAAATTTTGGCATAGTACTATTTTCTGAGGGATATGGACTCCGAAGAAAGTAGTAACTATGCCACTCACCGAAATAATTTACCGAAATCTTTAAAAAGAGTGCATGGAATGTTTGATTTATTACCCTCATCAAAATATTAAAATCTATAAAGTAATTTAATCCCCACCCCCACCCCCACTCAGTGTTATTTAGGGTACGCGTATGCACGTTTCCTCCCTTTGAAAGCACCCCCTATCTCCGGTGTGTAAAGTCAATATAGGCCGAATTTTTGAAATCACGTACCCCCTTTAAAATCTCCGGTGTGTATAAGTCAATACGGGGCGGAATTCGTTGCGTGAAAAGTACCCCTTTACCGGAGATTTTATGAACACTATTGCGGTCCCTCCGACCCCGGAGTGGGGGCTTTAATCGAAAATAAATTATGCTCTGCTAAAGCCGGGGTAATAATGTGATTGCAGGGCCCTCAGTGAGAACAGTATTAATACTGATGAGGCTACCCTGGGTAAACAAGACATTATTATTTTTTATTATTATCATTGTTATTATTGTTGATATGTGACATAGAAGTTTATCCTAACGGTGAAGCATTTACGATAAAAGTTCGCAACTAGAACATGTTTATAGAAAGTTAATTTATTCTACTCTTCTTTAAAAACAAAAATTCCTCTTAACGTTCCCTTAAGAATGTGAAACAGGTTATCTTGACGAAAGATTATATCAACAGCCTTTTCCCGAAGGCTACTATATGGTGTTACTGAAAGCATTCAAATGTGCACATTTACTGTGTGTATAGAGTACCGAAGTATTAACGTTATATTCGCTCGTAGTCCGGGTAACTGGTTCCAAACAATAGAGCCTGGGCATGAGGTTCATTCAAGCAACGGGCGAGAGCAGGATAAAGTCAGCGTTTCGCGCTGGTGTGACCACTACGCCATTGTTTGGGACAAAATTGTTTGGAAACAGCAACCTTGGCAACTTGGCTAGTATGACGGCACTGTACAGTACACGATAGTTATTTGTTTGATATCTAGCGTTGGCAATGTAAGCTGTTATCTGCGTAAATCATGACAGTTGTACATATAATTACATATACAGAATGCACTAACACTCACGCTGGAGTGGAGAGCGCGGCCACATTGACTTCTACCAGAGTGTTGTTTACATTTGAATTGGTCTGTTTTTTATTTGGCTGGCTTCTTCAACATTTCATACTTTTACTAAACAAGGTCTTAGCCTGCATGTCTAGGGCAGAGGATGAGATAGGGAGAACTACAAATTTTGAAAGATACTTCTTAACATTTTCTCAGGTGGCAGTTAGCTATCTGGCACACTCTATACGAACATGGTCTGACATTGACAGTGTCTGGTCAAAATGAACACATATATATTTAACATTAGTAGATACAACGACAGTGGTGTTTCCAATCTGAAGGCCCGGATCTCCTACGGGACGAAATCTATCAGGTTCTAAGGCTTAACTATATATATTTTGTGTTTTTAATAGGACGATACACGTACTAGATTACTTAGCTCTGACACACATGACAGGGATTGTGTGAATAGCAGGCCAGAAGAAGTAAGTACATTTTATCATACCCTTATTTATTGTATTTCAACTTTGCATTTAAAAGTACTGTATCTCTTTAGCAGTCAACATCAAATTCTGTAGAACTTTGCAGGAATTATGAATATGTCACGTATGTCCTATCTGTAAAATTTAAACGTTAGCAGTGTCCTAGTATTCAAATTATGCAAGGAAACCCGTATACTTTCTAAACTTCACTGTCAGACATTATTGAGTGACTGTTAAATAATATTCCTTTTTTTTCTCCTAAATGATACACCCTCTCTTGAATTGAGCAATATATGAAATAAAAGCTCCTGAAACGGAGAATTAGAATACAAAATAAAAAAAAGAATTTGAAAAAATGCGACTTTCGTCTCATTTTAACGTCACGAGTTACATTATTAGTGCCTTATTGTAGCGTTGGCGACCAAAGGGAACTGGGGCCTGCCTGTCGGCCATGAAAATATTCAAAGGGGTCTACCCCTAAAATTGGAAGCTCACCAAGGAATGGTCTACGTAATGATTAAAATTATATTCCTATTTCACCTTGCTGCACCATGAATAAAACTTAATGTATGACATAGTTTCTTGACATCAGTTTGGCACCGTCACCCCCCGTGGATCCGCGCCTTGTATATATATATATATAGCCTTCAATTATTCATTCACGATAGAGATGATTTTTGCAACAGAAGTTGTGACATTAAAACGAGATGCCCAACGGTACGTCGGCGTACTTTGCATGTTTGTCGGCTCTAACATTCTAAGGGGGGGGGGCTCTAGCCCCCTTTAACATTTTAGAGCAGACGCCCGGCCTTCACATGCTGTAATGTAAAAATCTACCATCAGTACACAAAATGGAAGCTAGGTTCGAGAAAATTCCCCGATTGCAGGTTCCGAACTCAGTTTCTTTCTCTTTCTCAATACAGGTTTTCGATGACCTCATTCATGGCAGTGTTCAGATGCCGAAGCATTGCCTGATAATCATCGATACACCAGAGTTTCAGAGACTACGATTCATCAAACAGCTTGGCTGTACCTGTTTTGTGTTCCCAAGCGCCGTCCATACCAGATTTGAACACTCAATAGGGTACTTTAAGTTTTCATAATGAGAGATTTAAGGATTATCTGGTCGGATAGAAATGGAAACGGGTCAAAGTTCTCGAGTAGCGGTTGAAGAGATATACATCAAAAAACGAATGAAAGACCAATAGTCACTTTGAACTAAGCCTGGCTTCGATTGCACAGTTTCAAGAAATTGTCTCCGGTTACTATGATACTGTTTAATTAAATTGAATTGAATTGATAATGGTTTTCATTTAGAATAAAAGAATAACAATGCATCGCGGCCTAAACGGCCGAATTGGGCAATGTTTTACAAATATAAAAAATATATAAAAATGACATCAAATTGAATGACCAGAACGTAAATGAGTTAATTGTATAAAATGATATTTAACTTTAAAACTCTTATTTCTTGTTTGATCTCCCTAAATCATTTGATATATAAAGGAGATAAATAAAAGTGAAGAAGAACATGATGTATCGAAAATAATATCGCTAGTGATATTCGTTTGTCTCGCAATGTGGTCAATAAGGAATCTAAAAGATCTCGTCGTTTCGTGCGCCGCTGCAACACTTCGTCAGGTGATAAAAACTAATGTAAGCAAGGGTGTTTTATACTCTACGGGAGGACCGGCGCGACGGTCAATAATTCGATCGATAATTGGAACAATAACGCACAAGGCCTATTGGCCGACGCACACGGTGCTCGACCAATCAGCAGGCCGCTGGTTTGGCTAATTATGCACAAGGCCTAATATTCGACGCACACGGTGCTCGACCAATCAACAGGCCGCTGGTTCGGCTCGCCTGCTGGGCGGAAGCAATAGCGAGCTCACCCAATCAGCGGGCCGCTGGCTCGGCCCGTCTGCTAATTGGAATCGACCGGTGCTGGCCGGCTGGACGGGGAGTGTCATGGCGGCGTATCGTACGCATCCAAAATTCAGGGATATCGATCCCGTTGTCTCTGTTGAAGTTATTGGGATTGAGACGGATATTGATAGCTTCTTTTACCCTCCGTGTGTACCAATGCCGTTCCTGGGAAAGGCGCTGAACCCCGTCCCAGTCTGGTTGATGCTGGTTATCCCAAGCATGTTCGGCTACGGCTGAGTTGTCAGTTCGGCGGAGCCTGACGTCCCTCTTATGCTCAGTGATTCTTTCTTTTATCGGACGGGCAGTTTCACCGATATAGGATCTATCACATCCTTTGCAAGGGATGTTGTACACAATGCCGTCTCGTCTATGTGGAGGAATTGGGTCCTTGGGGCGTGTAAGTTGTTGACGTAGAGTGGTATCTGATCTGAAAACCGTTCGAATGCCATGGCTCTCTAGGCGGCGCTTGAGTTGTTGGGAGACACCATCAATGTACAGCAAGACTGTAAATGTTTTGTATACCTTCTGATCACTGGGTTCCGACGATCTCTTCTTGGTATTGTGTACAAAACGGCGTGGGTAACCGTTGAGACTCAGAGCACTGTGGACACGGGTCCGTTCTTTGCATGGCTGTTGTGGACTTGTCACTATGCGTGAAGCTCTGTCAAATAGACATTTCACAAAACCTCTCTTCATCGATATGGGATGGTGAGAGTCAAACGCTATGTACTGGTCTGTATGGGTAGGCTTCCTATAGACTGAGGTGGAGAGCCTATTGTTGTCGTGTCTATGAACTAAAGTGTCGAACAAGAACATGATGATGATGTAGAGTAAAGAAAACACAGAAAAGAGGATAGTAAGGTTGTAAGATAAAGAAGAAAATGAAGAGGAAGAAGGAAAGGAAGAGAAGAAGAAGAGAAAAACAGAAGAGAAGGAGGAAGAAAAATAATATTTAAATGGGAATATTAAGAGGAGACGGAGGGTAGTGCGAATAGTAACAGTATCATAAGGAATTAATATCCAACCATTACACATTATACAAGCTACAAATGATAGAGGCGAAATTATGTAGAAAACAAATACTAATATGACAAGTGAAGAAATGAAAAATATAATCTAGGTAATAGCTACTCTAAGTAAAAGGTTATGCTGGTTTATCCAGACTATACGAAGGGGACTATTAGAAGTAAAAGTAGAAGAAGAAAGAGGAAAAGAGGAGTGTTAGAGATCGAATGAGAAGGGCGAGATGAAGAAGGAGGTGGAGAAGAAGAAGTGGTAGAGGAAGACGACAAAACTGTGACATTGGCCATGGAAGATGATTTCAGTCATTTAAACAATTACAAATAAATGGTTAACACAGACTTTAAACTTTCAAACAGCAGATGTAGTGTTTCCCTTATAAAGATAGGCCTACAAAGATTAGACCCCATTATAAATATAAAAGAGGTAACCACGATACCACAAATATTGACCAACAGATTCCACCACAACTTATCTTCATTCGATTATAAGGTTTTCATTCTTAAAACCAAAGTCCCCTCGTTATTAGTTAGGCCTGTCTAATGAATATAAAATTTCAAAATCTCTAAAAGATCTTATAAAGCACTGAAAAATCAACGAACCTCATTTTCAAGCAATTCAACTTTCATGGAAGAAAACATATTAAGTTAGCGAGATGCTAATTCTTGTAAATTGCTCCGGGCTTTCTTTCATCAAAAGTATGTTTAAGGTAAGATACGGGGTAAACCGTTTGTGTTGGGCATAGTGTTGGGTATAGTGTTGAAGTTAAGAATTCAATTAGTGTATGTGATTCACGTGGATAAACTGTCGCCGGAGCATGACTTGTATAACCAGTGCGGGGATGGGTGAACTGGACATTGTCAAGTTTAATTTCTTGGTCATGTGAAGACATGCGACAGAATTTGGGTCCTGTCCAACCAAATTCACTTAGGAAGAAAGATAATACAAAATCTGTGTTTATAAATACAAGAAGACAAAATTATTCTTGTGTTTTTCCGACCTGAAGTTGATGAAATCACTGATTGTGTGTTCTTGTATTTTTTTCCAAATGAAATCAAATGTCAGTCTCTATGACAGTAAGGAGCTGTCCTACAAATTTTTTAAATAAAAGACCATTAACAAACTTTTTCAGACTATATTACTTTCCATTGTCAATGCAGTGTCAGCCACTTGGGGGGCAAACTGGCCACAATGCTCCAACAGAATGATCCTAACATCAGCACCCCTATTCAGAACACTGAGGTCGCTTGTGTCGAGATCGCCGGTCTCTGCCATGACCTCGGACAAGGCCCCTTCTCTCATGCCTTTGGAGACATCGTACCACTAGACAAGGATGGCAAGAAATGGAAAGTGAGTTGAGAAATTACAGGCACGATGGCTCCGTGGTAGAGCAGCTAGTGGTCTCGTAACCGGGAGGTCCCGCGCTCGAAACCAAATCGATGAGACAGTGCCCTTTTGTAAGGCTTTAAATGCTCATTACCAAGTCACTCGGATAGGACTTTCGGCCGTCGGTCCCCTTGTTCATTGCTAACAAGCATACAAATGCTTTCTTAGCACTCAGGTCAAACAAACCAAACATATTCAGAGGAGACTATCCATCTTTTTTTTTAGGAGCAAATGCATATCTAGAATCTTAATTCATCTGCAAAATAGTCTGTTCGTAATATTGATATCAAATTTGTATCTTTAAGACAATATTAGCTTTTGCTTAAAAAAAGTGTCAAGATTGTGCTCGTTCGCTCGAAAAATTTACGAATCAAAAATTGATATTCGGGCAGGGGATATCACCCTCTTTACAAACTATTCTGGCCTCAAACACGATGAAAAGACTTTCGAAAAATCAATTCCAGATCAATTTCAATATCTTATTGTATATCCCATAGAAATCATGTTCGTATTTCATAACACATCAATATAATGTTCGTCCATTTTGATATGTGATGGGCAAGGCTATTACAATTAACTTGCGTTGATTTTTCGAAAGTCTCTGCGATTTGTGTTCTTTACCCTATGCATATGTGTTTAACAATAACCCAAATCTATCACTATCTACACGATCTTTGCAGCATGAGAAGCAGTCGGTCACCATGTTCAAATATCTCATCAAGCATAACAGCCTAGAGAAGAAGCTCGAAGAACACAATATCTACCCCAAAGATATCGACTTCATATGTCAGCTTATTCTGGGTGTCAACGAAGATGAAGAAATGGTATAAATGAGTCTATCAACAGAGAGAGAGAGAGAGAAAGAATGGGGGAGGGGGAGGGGTTCGAGTACGTTGTCCAAGCCTCTGATTTCCTCTTGGCAAAGTCATGTGATTACTGTTGACATACTTGTGTTAGTTAGTGTGGGTGTGTATGTGTGTTTAGTTGAAGACGGGGACCTTTTCGATAATTTTTCTTAATCTGTTTAATCTTTATAACTAATATTCATATTTTGAAATTGTACGAAAAGGAAATTGAGTAAAACATTAGAAAATGTTAATCATGAACAGCGAAAAAAAAAAAACAGGGTAATGTCACATGAAATTAGATAAACAAAACATAAGACAAAAGAATAAGAAATCATAAAAAGTTTGTTTCATCTCTCTTCTCTCCCCCTCCTCATCCACTCTATCTATACCCGTCTATATGTATGGCTCTTTCCCACACTCTGTCTGTCTCTCTCTGTCTTTCTTTCTCCGTCTGTCTGATATGTCTCTCTCTTTCTGCCTTTCTCTGCCTGTATGTCTGTCTGTGAATATCTGAGTGACTCTGTAACCTTCTCTCATAATATCCTTAAAAATGTATCAGCTTCCTGAGAACAAGTTCTTCCTGTATCAGATAGTGAACAACAGCGTAAACGGGGTGGACGTGGACAGATGGGACTATATTGCCAGGGGCACCCACTCCCTAGGCATGAAGTCTGCATTCGACTTCACACGTATTCTGCCCTTCGTAAAGGTTTTCGATGTGAAGCGAGGCAGTAAGACCAGGAGAGAACTCTGCTTTAGCGACAAGGTATACACTCACATAAAAATGCAGGTTCAAATATGCACCCAAAATCATGGAAACTGTATGAATAGCAGAACCTCGAAAATAGGGTGCAAACCCGAGTCTCAAAAACGTATGAGTTATTGTCGAATCCTAGCCCTGTACCAGACCTCACCCTATAAAAACCTAACCATAACTATATTACTACATTGTGTACTTCGTATTTTGAAATATGGTTAATCGAATAAATTTATTTTGTCCTTCTTTTGAAAAGAGCTTTTATCTTCTTCATTGTTTTAGGTAGCGAGTGAACTGAACCATATGTTTCTCACAAGACGCCGTCTTAACTATCCAGCTTACCAGCATAGGGAGAGCGAGATCGTCACCATCATGTAATGAAAAAATAGTTTTCACTTGATTTGATTTGATTTGAATAAATTACGCATTATACCTGGGACAGGTATACGCAATTGTTTCCATTAAAGCTAAAATGTACATGCAGTTTATATATACAAAAACACAGCATGTGCACATAGTATTTCGGTTCATGAGGATAATGGAGTTATATGGACAATAATCCGATCTCACAACTACTCTAATTGAAATTTTCTTTCTAGCACGATATGTATATGTTTTAATAAACCCTTAAAAAAATAGTCGAAAACTCAAGTTTGAGTTTTTTTTAAATGTTTTTTTTTTTAATTTTCCATCCATCGAATGAGCTGTACATCAGAATAAGGGACTGGGTCAATAGAGAAAAGTTAAAAAATGCACTGGTAAGCACTGGTTTTGTTATTTAAATGATTGTGGGGCTATTATTCCAAACTGGACATCCATGAATGCCAAATTGTAAAGGATCTGAAAATTAAATTCATGCACTATGGTGATATGTCTGGTAAGATTCGATATTTTGGGTGTAAAGCAGCTCTACAATGATTTACAAAAATCACTTATGTCACAGAAAGATGAGTGTTCTGCATAACAACGCCAGTGCGTACTTGTGCATTTTGCAACTTTTCTCTTTTGACCCTGATCCTTGTTCTGATGTACTGCTCATTCTATGCGTGGAAAATCATAACAAAGATGGTATCAATGAAGACTTTAAATTGAATTGAATTTACTGATCTATATCCATGTAAAAGCAAAACATTGACAAGAAAATAGAATACATTAAACATACGAGATACAAAGCAAATATATGGTGATGGCAACAAAATAGCAAATCGCTTATGAATAGGGCCTCACATAAAACAAATTAAACAAAATATTAATCAATCACCATACCTGCACACTTACTTTTTTTTTGTTTTTCAACAGTTTTTTTTTATTAGAGATTTCATTCAAAATAAATCATTACATACAAATCAATGCAAATAATTCCATATAAATACAGATCTTCATTTCGTTTTCATAACATAAATAAATTATTCACAAAACAGTGAGCAAAGAAGGGGAATAATGGAATGAAATCCACTTACACCCAACATACACATACATACACACACACACACACACACACACACACGTATACCTACACGAAAGCGTTTGTACAAAGTTATCAATATGAAAATATTAGATTATGTAAACTGTACTTTGTAATGACTGTATTGTCACAAATTGTCAAATAGGGATTTGCAACGGAGCTTTTAAAAACAGGTTAAAGTTTAACTTAATTTGAAAGAAGAGGGTTCCATTTTCATCCGCCAGCAACTTGTAATGAATTAAGTGAAGAAGTAAATCTTACTTGGGTTGATGAAAATGACCTTTTTGATGAGTGGCATATGAATGAACATTTGAATTTAGAACAAACATACTATCATACTTAACGGGCAAAGTTTTATGTCCTACAATGTACATACCTATGGGAGAAATAAATGTAATCAAATCGTATAAAGGCAAATTTTGAATCTGTTTAAAGAGTGGTATACTTGGACTTTGTCTTTAAATTGAGCATATGATTGGCGATGATTGATGTTGTCTCCACTCTCACTTCTCTGTCATCCTTAGCCATTTTTTTCATTGTTCTCGTGGCAGAGCTCCTTTTTTCATATCTTCATCTACATCCCCTTCAATCTGTGTGAAGTTCTTCTTCTCTTATGGTGCTGATGGCTTGTTGCAGCCTTATTTCTCTTTCATTATCATAAACGATGTACATTTCTGTCCTTATTTTTTCTAGGCATCAGCGCTGATATAATAAAAAAAAAAATTACGCGTGTAATATAGTACAATCGGAGAAAGAAATTGTGTTGACCTGATTTTAAATATGATGTAACAATGCATAATATGTTAATTCCGTTGCCAAGCAAAGCACCATTTTAGCGCATGCGCTTGTACGCATTGTTTGTATACAGTTTGTTGCACTTGTTTATAATTTGTAATTTTGAATTCACTATCTAAAGAAATACATCTAAGCCCGTAATAGTTATTTGTTTGATATATACATATATATATATACATATCACAAGACCTTTTTCAAAATATTCTTGTAGGCTGAAGGACGCTTTCCAAGAAGCAGCTTGTCATCTCTTATTCGTTGGTGAAGGCGGGTAAGTTTCCTTTACAACTCAGAACAACATTCCTTGTGTTGCTTACACGTTCATGCAATTCTGTGTTATGGATGTAAAAAGAGTATATGGGAAAATTTTGCAGTCGGACGACTCCAGTCGTTGAATGTGGGTAGTATGTGATCATGTAATTGATCGACTGGTTAACTGGAATTTTACAGGCTGCTTCCTGTACCATAACTTTCATAACATGTTTTGCATTTGCATATGAAACTGTTTCAGAAAGGAGTACAACTTATTGGAGTCTGTGAAGGACCCCAAGGCCTTCTGCCAAGTCAATGACACCATTGTAAACGAGATCATGCGATCACCATCTCAAGAACAAGGAATGGTGAAGGCACGGGAGATCATAGACCGGATATACAAGAAAGAATTCTACGAGTCTATTGCGGAACTCAAGCATGCCAACGAAGAGGTAGTTTCAAGTCTTTCAAGTTTATTTGATGATTTAGAGGCAGGTTCTTTTTTTACCGACATGACTACCACTGCTGTAATGTAGTTCCATATCTCAGTGAAGGCGAACGACTCTGGATTCCGTACATCATCAAGCGCGTCAGCAGTTGGTGATGCATTGTCGGACATGGCTGTCGACACATTGAGACATTGTTACCGACAGATGGCAGTACACATAAATATGTAGTAGTGTCAGTTGAATAGCCTGATTTTAAAGAAAATGATAGTAATGACATTCATAGCAGTAGCAGGGGTTACGGCAGAGGTTGTAGTAGTTGTTTAAAAAAAAGTA
The DNA here is from genome assembly GCA_037976565.1 of Mesocentrotus franciscanus. Classification (NCBI taxonomy): domain Eukaryota; kingdom Metazoa; phylum Echinodermata; class Echinoidea; order Camarodonta; family Strongylocentrotidae; genus Mesocentrotus; species Mesocentrotus franciscanus. Next base: position 26,608,352 of record CP137671.1, read on the forward strand.
TTATTACAAGTAAAAAATGATTACATATACAAAAACAAAATAACGGTGATGACGATATGGTGAAAAACAATAATAATAATAATAATGATAATATCAAAAAAAAAAAATGATAATGACAATCATAATAAGTAGACCAGCCAAAAAGATTCCATGGCATTTACAGGGTTATGCATGGAATCCATGCTAAACTCTTGCAAAAATACTATGGAATAAACTACGGGTGGATGCCATGCGCATTTTTTTTACTTAAAATGTGTGCGTGTGCGTGCAAGTGTGTGTTGTATGTTGGTCATAAAGGTGGAATAAAATATTTTTGGATAAAGATCCACATTTTTGTTGGTATTTAAAAGGCAACACGTAGACAAAATGGTAATTGAGCGATTACATAATGTTGTCCCATTACACAGGTGACATTATAACATGAAAATAATAGTATTACGTAATAAATTCTTTGTTGCAGGCTATACAAGCCTGTGCATATGATATTTTGTCCCTTCCCCTGATTTAGCATTGTGTATGATAACAAAGGTTGCTTTTTTCGAGTTCCTTAAACCGTTTGCAATAACAATCGGTAGAGACGTTCCATGGACTATATCTGGTCCAACGGCAACAGCAATACGCGAGTGGTAGCCCTGCGGAAGGAGGGCCACAAGCAGACAGTTATCGCAAAAGAAGGGATATCACAGATTGCAGTCTCTAAGATTCTGTAATGTCAAGGTGAGGCGGAGAATTTGCGGCGATGGAAATCTCCAAGACGTTCCAGATTGACCACAAGGAGAGATGATCGCCAACTGTTGAATCTCAGCCGCAGAATCCGGGAATTTCCCAGGAGTCATCTTCGTCGCTTGTGGAGGAGATATCATGGGATCAACGTTTCCCGGTCAACCGTTAATCGCAGATTGCTCCAACATGGTTACCGAGCACGACGGTTGACCAACTGTCCACGTCTGTTTTGTTCGCCACAGAGTAGCCCGTTTTCTTTGGACATCCAGGACATTGGCAATATGTGGTCTTCACGGACGAGAGCCGGTTCATCCTTGACCGAAAGGATAGGAGGCAACGACTTCGTCGATTAGCTGGGGAAAACTTTCGCGATGACTGTATCCACGAGACGACTCAAGGCGGAGGAGCGATCAGTGATGATACGGGCCGGCATCCATGGAAGGAAAACGCCATTGGTGGTTCCGGACGGAAACGTCAACGCCGCCGCCTACAGGGATGTATTGGAGTTTCACCCCCCGCCTTCCATATGCAAGACGAGTGTATGGACACAATTTCCGACTGCAGGACGACAACGCCAGACCGCACAGGGCCGCTGCATTAAGGGAATTCCTGGAGTCAGAGGGCGTCGTGCAGTTGCCATGGCCAGCTTGTTCGCCGGATACGAACGCCATAGAGCATGCATGGGATGCCCTAGGCCGAGCCATTAACGACAATGAAGTTATTCTTCAAAATTTGCAGGAGTTGGCAGATGATCTGAGGGGAGAATGGGACGCTATGCCTGTTGACGTCATCAACAAGCTAGCGGACACCATGCCACGACGTTTGCATGCGCTGGTTCGTGCCAGGGGTGGACATACACGATGTTAGTGACTGAGTAAGAACAATGACTCAAAATTCTTCTACGAAATCACAAAAAAGAAGTCATCTGGACAACTGAGAGAGATTGAAAATATATATCTCATATCCTTAATTTACTGTGTATTGTCGTCATTGTTGTTCTATGCTCATGACATTCATCGCTTAGGACAAACTAGTTAAAAATCAGGGTCAAATGTGTGCCAGAGGCAGAATAATAAAGTAAAGTGGTTTTCATGCCCCATAAATACCATTTTCGAATCATATTGAAATAATTATGCTGTCAATTTTTGATGGAAAAAAATATTCCACCTTTATGACCAACAGTTTATATACACGTATATAAATTCTACATATATAAATATATATAAATATATTTCACGATAATTTGTGTTCTAATTAAAGATGGATACAGTGGATCCAGCTGTGATTAAGCGAGCAATCGTAACTGATGTTGACGAACTCTCATCACCGTCGTCCTCCTCTTCAAGTGAGATATGGAAAGCTCACAATATAGAAGTCGACCTAGTCAAGGTATTACCAATTGTACCATTTTTGTAGGGGAAGAGTTTAATACATGTCGTCATTCCGTAGGTACGTTATTCTAAGAATCGTAATTCTTGAAATGAAAACGGTTCTTTATATAATATTCTTCTTCATATTTCACACGTACGAAATGATGTTCTCTTTGTCATATTCGGACTTATGAACCGTATTTCGTTTTCGGGATTATGAACCTAAGTTTTTAAATTTTTGGAATTACGGACCTTTGTAATAATGGACCCAACCTCATTTTTAGAATTCTGAACCTTCAGATAAAGGAACCTTCAGAGTAATGCAACAAATATTTGGAATTATGAACCCCTAATAATATATAGAAAGTTTGTGTTTCGAAATTATGAGCTATCGGAAAAACAAAAGCCCCCTTTACGGGAGAAGGTCAGGTCACTGCATATTAATTTTCATAATCTGGTAGGACGCTTGCCCGTCCCACAATGTTTTCTTTAAAAAAATCTTTTTACTCTTGTGAGAAATTTGCCTGGGCTACATTGTCGGCAAATTTGACATGCTACCCCATTCAAGTAGTTCTAGCGACACCCGTATGTGTTTCATATATTATATATCAACGTCAAATATTTTCAGCGACAAAAAGAGTGTACTGCGGAGGAAAAAAAAAACGATATTTCTTCTATGAAAACAGTTCCAAACACAATGCTGTGGTGGCTTAAATAATATATAGATTTATTGACTGCTATGCCTCGAATATTAAAGCAGTCCATATATCTTTATTCACCAAATTCACAAAAAAAATCTAAAATAATTCTTGCCTTATCCTTTACTTGAGTAAAGATTGGTTAAAAAATCACAGAAAATCTGAGACACTGTCTGTTAATGTTCGCTGGAAAGTTGCCTGAATGTTACGATCGTTCGGGAATCGCACACAAACACTGTATATAGGATATCCGCGCTGGCACAAATAAACTTATTACACGTAAACCAATGGGGAGCTCAACAAAACTTAACTATGCGGCCCGTTACCCGGGGCAACGGGCATAGTTCGTTTCTTTGCGGGCATGGCTAAAATCGCGACTCCCATTTCGATCAATGAGATGACTAAATTTATTCAACAAACTTAAGAGACGTATACAAATCAAAATATGTAAAATCAAATTAAGAAATATTTTCCTTATTCCGATTATTTCCAATAAATTTCTTTTTTCTCATTTACTGATAGGTATCACGCTTTGACCGTGGAAACAGAAACCCTCTCCTCGATATCCCATTCTACAAGAAATTCAGTGATGGTAAATGTGTTGCCGAGTTCCTACCAGTGGAAGAGGTCAGTGTACTCAGAAATGACCTACGTAAAAACAAACCTTTACAAACCTACCGACTATCCACGGGGAGGTGTTGTGGTATAGTGTTTCATTCGTTTGACTCTAAATCCAAGGGTTTAGGGTTTGAATCCCAGCCCGGCACTCTTAGAGATAAGAAGCATGCTTTGTACGTACTGGAGGTGTCGTGGTATAGTGGTTCATTCACTTAATTCTCAATCCAAGGGTTGAGGGTTCGAATCCCAGCCCGGCACTAACATCCTTTGACAAGACATTAATCCATCTTTGCCACTCTCCACACAGGTGTTAATAGATACTTAGTAATTGCTAGGGTAATATTAATTGCAGGGCCCTCAGAAAGAACAGCATTGATGCTGTTGAGGCTTTCCTGGGTAAACAAATTCATTATTATCATAATTACTATAATTATTATTGTTATTATTATTATCATTATTTTTATTATTATTTTCATTCTTATTTTTATTACCATCATTACTGTTGCTTTCATCATTACTATTACTATAATCATCGATCCTTCGATCTACTAAACTGCCAAATAACTAACCTTTAGAATTAAAAAAAAAAACATCGACCCGCACTAGCGGACCGTTTTACGAATCACTCTAGGATGAAGCTCTCTAAAGGCTCGTTCAGAAATGACGCGGTAATCGCCCCCAACCCCCAAAGCCACAGTTTATATTTGTTACGTGTAAATAATGAACGGCAACTGCGCGCAAAAAAGGTCCCATGCTTATTCGCTTAATAGCTCGGTATAATGAAATGAGAAATTTTAAGCGTATGGCGTTTTACGTCATCATAAAAACCACCGCGGTTTACCGCTACATCTGAACAAGGTTTCTGAACCAATGGATTTCAAAAGTGAGTTTGATCCTGAGAATGTAATTATTAGTCTGATGGTAAGTTTGATAGATTAATCTGCAAACAAATCTCTAGGCTAACAAAACTACCCAACAACAATGCTGTTCATACAAGAACAATGCGAATACAGCAACCCTTTTCTCTGCTGTCACACAAACCTGGACAAAGCAAAACATCGACGCCACTAACGTCGAAATAACCACCCTTCAGATTTTCGATCAAACAACCATATACTGTCAAACCTATAAGATCTTCGCAATGAAGACATTTCTGACTAAAAAATCAAATCGCACTAAACTTAACAACTTATAAGCTTAGGACTAACAAAAAATAAGGATTTAACAAAATAGAAATGGGTAGCAATTATATCAATTCGATGAATCTTTGCACTAATTGGTCTTCAAACAAACAAATGTTCGAACAGGATTCCATATCAAAGAACCTTAAAATAAAGGTTAGGATACAGCAACCATAGGATCACAAATATTAAGACCAATAAAACTGGGGAGCATTGATCCTTCAAAAGTTCCTGATACAGGTGTTGTTAAATTACTAAACCATAGACCCTTTATAATCCTTTGCGAGGGTTAGGCTCAAGTGTTAATTAGTCATCAATAAGATTAATAAAATCTTTACTGAAAGCAGCACTTAAGATAATAAGCCTACTTATCGTTGTATCGCTTATCTTTAACCAGCTCCCAGCCGACCAGTCGCAGCCACTGGTAGGCGTCTCCTTCCACATCTACACCAAGGTACCCAAATTAGATCAAGAGACCATCAACAAGGCCAACTCCAGATGCAGGACCACGCTTAAAAAGATTCATGGGAAGCGACGCTCCGTCCCAACCACACCCGTCAAGCAGAAGATCAAGAGTCCACTAATAGGAACAATAGGTTCAAGTAAGACATCTCTCCTTCTATGCAGGGAAACCCGATGATTTCATCCAATGAGCCGGAAAAGAGCTTGAGAAATGTTCACGTCCTGTATGTACTGTACAATAGGAAGCCTAGAAAATATAGAGTGGTGCCAGTGCCTGAAATTGGACTATGGCCTGTAAACTGGGATCCCTGTTTTATGTCTCGCTCCATCTCTGTTTGTTACTTCCTTTCCCCGCTCTTTCCAATTTAATCTGTCTGTATCTGTCTCTGTCTATCTTTTCACCCCTCTCTCTATCAGTCTCTGTCTCTGTTTAATCCCGCCCACCTCTCTCACCCCTCTCACTATACTTTTCTGTTATAGGTCTACCTGTTTTAATTTGTCTCCCTCTTTCCCCTCTCGTTTTCAGTCTCTGCCTCTGTGTACATCGTCTAATATCTTGTTCTGTTTCTGATTCTGTCTACGCTTCCTTCTTCGCCTTTCAAGTGTCCATCCTCATGTTCTCTCCCTCTCTTTCTGTCTCCATACGTTTATTTATCCATGTCTCTTTTCAGTATATTCACCTTTCCTTATTCTGGGAAATGATATAACTCAATGCGAAGCATTAAAACAAGATGACCTGAGAAACTAGATATTAACATAAACATTTTTTCGTAAAGGTAGTGTATCCTTTTGCAGCCAACATCAAATTCTGAAGAACTTTGCATGAACTATGAATATGTCACGTATGTCCTATCTGTGAAATGTAAACGTTAGCAGTGTCCTGGTATTCAAATTATGCAAGTAAACCCGTTTACTTTCTAGAATTCACTGTCAGACACTATTGAGTGACTCACTGATCTTTTTAACGCATAATTTAAGGAGCGCGCTCACTAAATTCGTTCGAAACTAACGGTCGTTATTTTCCCACAAAAAGACAGTTTCAAGCATTTATGTTTGTAGGGAAGTTCAAAATAAGTATTATCTTTAAAATGGCATCGGAATTTAACCTTTTCCTTTTTGTTTTGCCTACAAATGGGACATACTACCTTCAATGAAAGAAAGCAAAGAATAAATGACTGCAGTACTTTTATAATTTTTCAAGAAAATATACAAATTGCCCTTGAATTGATTTTCGGAAATAGGTGTGTCCGTGCCTGACAGAAATCCATGCGTCGTCCACAATGCATATGATTTACAAAATTGTCATGATGAACGTTTTCTTTTTAACAAGGGCCTACCTTCCTAAGAAAAGTGATTGCTGACATTTCTTACCCAACCAACTTCTCAGTAATTCCTAGTCTAAATTTGTAAGGGAGCGAAGCGAGCGAGCTAACATTTGATATGAAGTACAGTACACACGACCTACTTGCTGGCCAGATGTAAGGTCACTGTTACTGACATGTAGTGATTTTGGGGGTGGGTTGGGGGTGACTATATACTGTATGCATGTAGCCTTGTGTCTTAGTATATCAAAATGTAAACAAGCGAAATTTACGAGAAATTTGTCATTATTTTGATTGCGGATATCCTAGTTGGGGACACAAAGTGCAAGTAACGAAAGCGATTTAGCATTTTTCCTAAGATATTGTTGTCCAATGGTTTATTTACATCCTTGTTGTATGGGTGAAGAGCGAGAGGTTTAATTTTCAGGAGAGAATATGCTACATGTAGATCTCCGAATTTATACATACATGCGTTTATGAAGGGAATTTTGGTGGTAAGCCGCCACCCCCTCCCAGAAGTATTACTTTAGTGTTGTCATAATTGCCATAACCTTTTTGGAAAAATAAATGATTTCCGAGAAAATTCATTTTCTGGAAGACCCACAGTTCAACTATACAGTCTCTATCTAAGGCTCTATATATGCATATACATATATATACACTGTTGCTCATAACGTTGGAATATTTTTTCCCCCAATTTATGGAATTATTTTGATAATGATTTATTCCTAATAGATCTACTGTAGATAATAGTATACATGCTCAGATTGTATTATATAATAATTTGCGAGTGTTTGTTTTGCGTGACTGCTAAATCATGTGTATGCTACTATGCTTATCAACTAGGGGACCAACGCCCTTAAGTCATAAATGACAGTAATGAGGATTAATGCCTCACAAAAGGGCACGAATAAAGCGCATCGACACGAGTTTGATCCTGGGGCCTCACAATTACAAGGTCATTGCTTTGCCACTGAATCATGACTGTACGCAGCGGGGGCTAGGGTAGGGGGCAGCCCCCACAAATAAAAAACAAAACAAAGAAAATGCAATAATTTATCAATTACACATTGAATCCCCGGTCCCCAACATAAAAATCCTCTGTGTGGCCATGCCTTGAGCCATAATGCATGACCGTACAGAGGATTTTTAATGTTGGGGACAGTAAATGCAATGAATTATTGATAATTTATTGCATTTTCTTAGTTTTTTTATTTGTGGGGCTGCCCCCTACCCTAGCCCCCGCTGCGTACAGTCACGATTCAGTGGCAAAGCAATGGCCTCGTAACTGTGAGGCCCTAGGATCAAAACCGAGTCGATGCGCCATATTAGTGCCCTTTTTTGAAGCATTAATCCTTATTACTGTCATTTATGACTTAAGGGCGGTGGTCCCCTAGTTGATAACAACAGTGTTTATGTATATATATATTCATTCCATTTGTTTATTAGTTCTGAATACAAAATTAAAATTGGTATACATTAAAACATATACTTATGAAGAAATATATACAGATGTTGAACAGAGCTGGCCAGGGCTACAAGAGAAGCAAAACTTGATGCCTTGTGATCCCTGACAATTAAAGCAAACAAATAAGAGAAAAACAGAAGAAGACATAATTAGGGGTTCCTAGTGATGCAGAAGTACAATAAGGAGAAGATAAGCATGATAGACAGAAAACTGAAGAGTGATTGAGGGAGAGAGCGCGACAGAGAGAGAGAGAGATAGATAGAGAAAGAGAGGTTGGGGTGTTATGAAGTGAGAAAGAGTAAAAGATGCTTGCACAAATCATTAATATATAAGTAGACATAATTAGGCATTGATATGAGAGAGTACAAAAGAATGGTCTCAAAGAGCATGATGCATTATGGGACTTATGTTATTAATACCTACATCATGAGCTCTGTCTGAAGAATCTCATTCCAATGCAATTGCCTAAATGAAACATTATGTAAATATATTTTTTGTTATAACTAATTTTTCTTTAGGAATTAGGAATTCACCGGCCGGATTTGTGAGTGACTTCAGAAAACTGGTAAGGAAGTTCCACGTTCATTTGTTTTTATAACAAGTCATGTAAGGATAATTACCTTTGTTATTGTTGGCAAAATTACTTTAAGACCCTATCCGATGAAAATACAACTTTTTATCAATGGAAAGCTGAAGGAACATAAAATATAAATATAAAGGAATTCAAAATATTTACCCTTTCAGTATTGCAAAAAAGTGAATCAAAACCCTTTTCGTACCTTTCCACACCTTTCCACATTACAGGTCAATTGCCTATATATAGCTGAGGAGATAAGCCGTGCTTAATTAATGCAAAGTCATTGTGAATATGCGTACTCCACATAAGATGATGTCATCAATTCGATAACTAGTTTTTAGGTCGACAACTCCCGATTTCCAAAACTTTAGATTTCGTGTTTTTAAAGAGCCGTTACTCGTCTGACAGGCACTAAAGTAGCATATAATTGGTATTATTGTAATCTATGGCTTGTAAGCTTTTTTTGTTTTTGTTTGAGCTAAAATGAGACGATCAAGAAATGTAATCAAATATTGTGCAAATATTGACTGGTATGGTGTGTAGACAATAATGTAGTATTCAAATTTTTGGAATTCCGAAGGGAGTTTATTTTCCCCAAGAGATTTTATTTTCACTAAGAGTGCAGCGCTGAGGGAAAATGATTGAGAGGGAAATATTACTCCCTTGCTGACCAAAATATGGTTTATTACACACACTACCAGCCAATATATGTTATATAAGATAGCCTTGATTATAATTTGTTATATACAATTCATGGGTAATTGTGATCTCATCATTCTCATGCGTTGCTTTTTCAATATTTTCTTCTTCTCGAGCCTTCTAGCCCTCAGCCTCAAATGCGCGCAGCTAAGACATTTTGCAAACGATGGGTACGCGCTAGTGCGCAAAAGGTTGCTTGGAAACGGTAAATTATCATTCATTTGACCAGTTGGTCAATATAACATCTTAAAATGACTGGGAGTGAAATATGGTAATTACGATCCTCGCAGTCGATGCACGTGAGCTATGTAATATAGCTCTCTACTTCAGCTTTTGTGCCGATGAATTTAGGTCTCCATAAAAATATTCAATTGGGACGCAGTTTAGCTGTTCAAAATGGCTCATCTGAAATGCTCATATCACCCCTTTGTCCATAAATTAAAACCCTTGAACTAATTTGTATCAATGACTGTGTACGATATTTTTGTAACCATTGCATCATCTTTGATACGTTCTGAAGGGACTTTTCTTGATATTCCGGACATATCAACAGGAATGTGCAGAGATCGGTGATTCATGTTTTGTTTGTAATCTGAGTTGACTGACAAAGTAATATTCACTATGTCACCCATCGAAAAGGATCCATAATTGTATTGAATCCTAAAAAAAGAGCACATGGTATGTTAAATCTACATCCCCGATCTAAAGATTGTAATTTATTCGGTAAGTTAATAATTTAAAAAAAATAATATGAAATTGTAAATATTCATATCCTTCCTAAGCTTTATATATGTCTACTTTATAGTTTATGAGGGACAGTGGAATTTGGAAAAAAATATAATGCATTTCTAAGGCGAAGATTTATATGGGGGAAAAATACAAGTTTTGCCATTTTCATTTTAAAACTTTGCCTTGAATAAATCGTTAAAATATTATATGGGTAGTGAAAATATTGCGATCTCGATAGCTTCAAAATGTAACGTCACGCTATACCTGGGATCTCATTAAGAAAAACATTGCTATTTATTTTATTATCATGGTGGGACAAATTTATGTCACATTAACCATCCCTGCACAGGATTTTTTTTGACGTGGGGTATATTTAAAAATGTTTTCCGTCTACGGTGACGAATCCCTTGTGGATGATGGCGTTTCATTCTCTAAGGCTTGGCTATATTCGGTTTCTTTTAAATAGGAAGGTACACGCACTGATTTACTCAGCTCAGACACACCTGGCATAGATGATTTAGACGTGGATTACAGGCCAGAAGAAAATTCAAATGCATCCAAGGCATTGGTAAGTACACCCTTTTCATATTCCTACGCTGATGTAATGTTTTAAAACTTTGCCCTATTTGTTAAGCTACTCTTTTTTAAACATGAAATCTTCTCACCAGAAAAAGGGTGTGTCACAAATATCAACATTTGAGAAAGAAAAAAACAATGCTATTTTCACAAAAGTACAGCAGTGCCATTTCGATATCAAGTCGGGGAGATAATATTATATTTTTCAAGTCCAGGTCAATTATATATTATCTTTGTCAAGGTGGGGCAGATACTTAGTGGCATAATGAGCAAAAAAATTTTTTTCGGGGGAACAAAAATACGCTTCACCACCACTTGCACATGTTACATGCAGGCCCCGCAGAACGTTTTTTTTTTAAAGTAGGGGGGGGGGAGGGGGCTAAAGTATTTACGATCAGGTTAGAGCAAAGCGAACGAAGCAAGAGGAGTGTAAATTGGCGTTGCGTCCAGGGGCGGAGCCCCTTGAAGCTTAGGGGTTTTAGGCATTTAATTACGTTGAGATGAGCATTCAGGGGCCCACCTTAGGGCCCCTGGTGGGGTCCTGGGGGTGGAGCCCACAGAAGCTACGGGGTTTCAGGCATTTAATTACGGTCAGATGAGCATATTTTGATACCCTTTTAATGAAACTGGCGGGTTACTCATTGGAGTGGGGTCCAGGGGGCGGAGCCTCCAGGGGTTTTAGGCATTTAATTACGATTAAATGAGCATCCAGGGGCCCGCCTTAGGCCCTTGGTGGGATCAAGGGGGCAGAACTCCCGGAAGCTCAGGGGTTTTAGGCATTCAATTACGTTAAGATGAGCATCCAGTTGCCCGCCTTAGGGCCCTAGTGGTGCCAGGGGGCGGAGCCCCCGGAAGCTCAGGGGTTTCAGGCATATAATAACGGTCAGATGAGCAAACCCTTGGTGGGGTTCAGGGGGCAGAGCCCCCGGAAGCTCATCTGACAGTCTAGAAATCAGGGCAATTCTGTCTTTTGGAGAAAATATAAATCTAAGGTTCACCTCTATCTGTCATTTGGCGACTAATACCCCATTCACAGTGGCCTCAAACACCGCGACAGCAGCGGGACTGTCCCGCTGCTGTCGCGGTGTTGTCTTCAGTGTGAAGGCTCGGACCCGTTATAAACTATCGCGGGATAACACCGCCTCGCGATAACGCCGCGACAAACTATCGCTAGGTTCGCCTAGCTACAGCAGCGGACAGTCCGCTGCTGTCGCGGTGTTTACTCAGTGTGAAGGCTCTCCGCTATAACACCGCGACAAACACGTGTGATTTGTTTACTTACCTATCACTGACCTCTTTTCTCCAGCAATGGGAACATAAAGTGAAATAGAAATAAAGTAACCAGTGGATTCAAATTGATTTTATTATTATGTAGATATTATAATTATCCAAATAAAAATATTTCACACTTCAAAAATTAAAATATTCTGACTGGAAGCAATAAAAATGCTAGTTTTTAAAAGTAATATGATCGAGGATACAAAAGCAACTTGACATTTTTACCTTGAGGAAGAGTGTAAAGTACAGCTAGCGCGCGCAATTTCAAGCAATCGAAAACCCCGCGCTGAAGTATTTCCGGTCATATCAGGGTCACTCGCGGGTCATGAGCCATGCATACACGTGTTTGTTACGGAGGTAATAAAATCACCCGCTGCAGCGTGAATGGGTACATGATATTTATCCCGCTGCTGCAGCGGGATAACTTTTCTACTGTGAATGCATTTGTAGCGGTGTTATGGCGGTGTCGCCGCTCGCTACAACGCCGCTACCAATTTTGAGGCCACTGTGAATGGGGTATAAGTTTACAAGAATTTACAGAGAGCCCAACAACGAAGCATCTATTGTCATAGAGCTTTTTATTACGTAGATGCGCGCGGCAACGCAACGCTATTGTTTGATCGCTAATGCTCGGCGTAAGTGCCAGATTCTATTGTTCAGGCCGCTTAGTTTGAATCACCCATTTGGTCGGTAGTATGGGTGTATATTTTAGGGCGTAGATTTTAGATCATGTTGTTGTATCGGCATGGCGTGTGTGTGTGTGTTTGTGTGTGTAAGGGGTGAATGATTGGATCCAATAGGCAAAGGCCCATCAGGAAACTAATACTTAAAGAGGCCTATAGCAGCTGGCGATTAATTTATCTTTTAAAAGAAGGCGAAAATAAATAGGCCTTAATTTCTAAGACATATAGATGAATTTTTTTCTTTACAAGAGCTATATAGAGGCAATAGTGACCTGTCACGACAAATTGAGACGGAATTCGCTAGGCTGGAACTCATTTTTTGGGGAAAAACATGGACAATTTTGAATTTGTGAAATCAATTTTTTAATGTTTAATGAATGTTTTGTAAAAATATTCAGTAAAAGGGAACGATAATGGGAAGGGGTAAAACAAACGGTTTTTCTTCGAGTGTACTTTTTTGTCTTAAAAAAAACTATAGCTCTTTTAAAACCCGAAAAGAAGGGAAAGAAACAGGAACTATGTATAGAATATAAGTGCCTGATTAAGAAAGGAAATTGTTATTTTTATTCTTAGTCTTTAAAAAGTGGCCAAATTGCAAAGCTCCTTTTAAAAAGCGATTGGAAAAGAAACGTAACTTTTTGAAGATACAAAACTTGAACTGTTTTAAGATTAAAAACTTGTGATAAAGAAGGTGAGGACAAATAATTTCCATAATAAATAGCCCGGTCTTTTTCATTTTCGGAATTATTCTATAATTCTTTTAAAAAGTGAAATAAAAATTTTTAAAAGAGAGACCAGGAACTGTATCGATATTATAAAACATTTTTTTTAAAGGAAAAAATAAACGTAAGTGACAAGAAAAAAAGAAATCGTTGTGACATTTTCCCCCTTAAAGATCGAGCTAACTAGGGCGGAGAAAAAAAAAAGGTGATGAGGTTCTTTTCACTTCACTTCGCTGTCGGATAAAAGTAGAGAGTAAACACAAAAGAAACTTCCCTTTTACACGAAAAAATAGGAACTTTGTCGATCAGAAGTGTGTGATTGTAGAAGGCGAGAACAATAAACGTTCTGATCAGGGTGTGTTTATATTCTTACTCTTTAAAATGCGGAAAATTATAAAGCTTTTTTGAAAAGCAAAAAGAAAAAAAAGTAGGCATTTACAAAAGAGAGGACATCTAATAGACCATTAGACTAATGGTCTATATTACAACACAGTTGCTATTTTCTTTTCCTTTTTTAAAAGGGGAAAATTATGTTAGTGGCGTATTATTTATTATACAAAAATCAATAGCTTTTTTGGAAAGCTCGGAGAAAATTCATAATAGTCTGAAAACTATTCGATTCATTTTCACTTCACTGTTCAACACGATAAAAATAGAAATGGTAGAAAGTAAAAAGAAAGATAACTGTAAAAACAAAAGTCAAACTTTGGAAGCGTTTTGTTTTCGTAAATATACGCTTTGAAAAGTTGATTATTTAAAAACAAAATTCTATTTAAAATCTTATACTGAAAGTATGTCAAGCTAATAACTGGTGTGAAACGAAATATCATAACATCATATTTGTGAATCAATACAGCTGGTACAATGTAATTCAAATATCGTTCCTACTTTGAACTTTTTAGAGACAAACAATTTGCTTCTCCAACAAGAACTTTATAAATGTATCTACATCCTTTTTTTCATGAATAAGTGCTGTAATATGGGAAGAAATTGAAGGGTCTTCCAAATTTGTTTGACATGTTTATATAAAATTCATTTAATCTCTACTTTATTACTTGACAAACTGAATAGTAAGACAAATAATTAAGCTTCAAATAAAACTTCTCCTCACATTTCTTGTGAGACAATAAGTTTCCATTACTATCCATCAAATCGTTAATAAATCAAGTACCCTTTTCATACCAGGATTTAAAAAAAAAACTCATTGCCAATTTGAATTGAGCTATTCATCCATAGAGATTCCGATAACCAATCATTCTTAGATGCTTTAACTAACAATGACATGCCCTCAAAAACTTCTTTCCAAAATGGATTGCCAGTTACATGAGATTACATGAGATTACAAAAATTATCACAAAAAAAAACTGATCATAAATGTATTTTGTAAAAATTACTGCATTAAATGACAAACATCTGTACACATACATGTATTCCAAACAGTTATTCAAACCCAGGTTAGCTTTGATGCTTTACTAAAACATTCTATGTCAACAATTTTCAAGCCACCTTTTTATATGAACCAACAACTTGTTTTCTGCTTATTTTACAAGGCTTATTTTTGCATATAAACTTTAAAAATTGTATTTTTTAATATTTTTCATTAATTCAACAGATTGGTTGGGAATTGACATAAACAAATGATTAAATTGTGGTAATATTAATGAATTAACACTTTTTGTTATTCTCCCCAAAACATTTGTCGTTTCACTTTGTCAAATATTCTATCATAATTATAATCTGGCATCTTGGTAATATCTACATGAAAGTCTGTTCCAAGATATTTATAAATAACCATTATAAACAAACTCTACATTTGATCCTTCTAATTTTAATTCATTATTATCTTTTGAAGCTCCAATCCAAATTGCTTTTGTTTTTTGTTTACTTATCCTTAGTTCAGAGTAGTTACCAAAATAATCCAAATTATTTATAGCGTTCTGAAAACTAGCATTGGAGCCGTCAATAAATAAAACTGTATCATCTGCATATTGAAGAATTTTAAATTCTTTCGAGTTAACACAAATTTCTTTCACTTCATGTGAATAACGAATTAACATACCTAAAATTTCAACACATATCAAAAACAAATATGGAGACAGAGGATCCCCTTGGCGACAGCCTCTTTATATAGGAAATCTAGAAGTTAATTGCTTATTTACCATAACACAAGAATATGCATTGCTATATAACACATGTATCCATCTCTTAAAAGAATTCCCAAAATTAAATAAGGAAAGTACCTTAAACAAAACACATGAGAAACACTATCAAATGCCTTTTCGAAATCAATCAATAAAATCATACAGTGTAATTTTTCATTATCTGCATTAGCAATTATAGCACTAATAATTCTTACATCTTCACCAATAAAACGTCCAGCAAGGAACCCTGTTTGATTTGGATGTATTATACAAGGTAATACCTTTTTTTAATCTATTAGCAATACAGCTCTATAAAATTAAAAAAACTACGTTCAACAAGGAAATAGGTCTCCAATACTTTATAAAATGTCTCACCTTTTCCCCTTTTGTGAGAAGGATAATCTTCCACAATCATAAGCACAATTCATACTACGAACCAGGAAAATACACAAATCTTGAAAGAAAAATTGAAAACATTCCACAGTAACACCATCTTGACCAGGGGTTTTTTATTTTTCATATTTCTCAATGCACTTGCAACTTCACTATGGGATATTTCTCCTTCTAAACCTAATGAATCTTCTTCTGTAAGATTCTTAACCTGATCTTTATTTAGTTTAGAAAAGAAAATATCTTTATTAGAGGTTTCGTGAAATTTACACAAGTTTTCAGAATATGACCTTATTTCACTAAAAAAAAATTCCTGCTCTTGCAATACAACCGCATTATCATCAATCAATCAATGTAACAATAGTCTTTTCAACAATCCTCTGTTTCTCCTAATTCAGAAAATACTTTGAAGGTTTTTCACCATGTTGCATTTCAACAACTATTATCTCCACAGGCCCCGCGGAACGTTTTTCAAATTGAAGGAAGGAGGGGGCTAAAGTATTACCGTTCAGGTAGAGCAAAGTGTAAATTGGCGTAGGGTCCAGGGGCAAAGCCGCGACGGGTGTCCAGGGGTCAGAGCAGTGGCGTATCTGGGGTACTCCGTCAGGGGGCAAGCGACCGAAACAAAACAAAAAGGCGATGCAAATTTTCACTTCTGGCGAGCGAGCGAGCAAAAAATATCTTTAAGTAATGTTTGGTATATAAACTGGTATTGTTGCAAGTCGGGGTGGGCACATTCATTTGTTAGCGACGTTAATTTCATTTTTGCAAGCGAGCGTAGCGAGCAAGAAAAAATCACTTCTTTTTTAATAATCGCCACTTAAACTTGGTTCAATTGTCCCATACCGGGTGCGGGAACAATATTGTGTTTAGGGTGATTTTACACCCATTTTAGCTAGCGAGCGAAAATACACCTTTCTCTCAATGAATTGCTATATAAAATTTGTTTCATTGTTGCAGGTCGGGGGCGGGCACAATCGTGTTTAAGGCAATGTCAATCCCATTTTGGCGGGCAGGCAACCCCTACATTTCTCTTTTAATGATATTGTAGCAGGTCAGTGGTGGGCACATAATTCCACGAGCTAGCTAGTGAGCGTAGCGAGCGAGCGAAAAAACACTCTTTTTATTGAGAACATGGTACATAAACTTGGTTTCATTGTTCCATGACAGGGACGTGATTATTAAAAGCGATGTTATTTCTATTTTGGCGAGCGAGCAAAATTTTTGTAATAATAATTGGTTCATAAATTTCAGGTTTTTTTGTTGCAGGTCAGGGCTTACACAATCATGTCTAAGGTGATGTTAATTCCATTTTGGCGAGCGAGCACACCAAAACTTCTTTGAATAACGTTTGGTACATAATTATTAACTGGTTGTTGCAGGTTGGGGCGGGCACGTTAGCGATGTTAATTTCATTTTGGCGAGCGAGCGTAGCGAGCAAGAAACAAAATCGCTTCTTGTTTTAATAATTGCCAATTAAACTTGGTTCAATTGTCCTCAATGAATTGGTGCAGGTCGGGGGTGGGTACAATCAGTCAATCCCATTTTGGCGGGCAGGCAAAAAAAACCCACACCTCTCTTTTTAATGATATTGTAGCAGGTCAATGGCGGGCACATTTGTTAGTAATGTAAGCATAATTCCACTTCGGCGAGCGAGCGAAAAAATCACTTCTCTTTTACTTTTAGTGAGAACATGGTACATAAACTTGGTTTCATTGTTCCATGTTGGGGCGGCACAAGCGTGATTTATAGTAAAAGCGATGTTACTTCTATTTTGCCGAGCGAGCGAGCGTAAATTTTTTTTTAATGATGATTGGTACATAATTTTCAGGTTTTTTGTTGCAGGTCGGGGCTTACACAATCATGTTTAAGGTGATGTTAATTCCATTTTGGCGAGGGAGCGTAGCTAGCGAGCAAACCAAATATTCTTTGAATAACGTTTGGTACATAATTATTAACTGGTAATTTGTTGTAGGTTTGTTGGCGATGTTAATTGTAAAGACAGCGTAGCAAGAGAGGGTAAAAAAAAAAATCAATTTTCTTTTAATGTTGATTAGTACATGAACTTGGTTTATTGTTGCAGGTCAGGGCGGGCAAAATCATAAAGGCGATGTTAATTCCATTATGGCGAGCAAGCTCGAACCAAGCTGGAAAATACACTATTCTTTCAATAATAATAATTGGTACGTAAACTTAAGTTTTTTGTTGCAGGTTGGAGTGGACACGATCATGTTTTAAGATGATGTTAATTCCATTCGGCTAGCGAGCGTAAAATATAATTGTCTTATGATGATTGGAACATAGATTAACATCTACCCTAAGCAGGTCGGGGCCTTATTTTTTTTTTTACTGATTTGCTGCAAGTTGGGGCAAGCACAATCGCGCTTAAGGCGATGTTAATTACATATTTGGGAGTGAGCGTATATAGCGAGCGAGCAAAAATACTCTTTTCTTTCAATGATAATTGGTATATAAACATAGATCTTTATGTTGCAGGTCGGGGTGACACAAATCAACTCATATATCAATCACTAAAATCAATCAATTCATCAATTCTGGCGAGCGAGGAAACAATATCTCTTAAAATAACGTTTGGTACTTATTTACTGGGATTATTGTTGCAGGCAAGGGGCGCACATATTTTGTTAGAAATGTCAATTCCATTTTGGCGAGCGAGCATAGCGAGCAAGCAAAAAAATCAATTCTCTTTTAATAGAAATTAATACATAAACTTGTTTTTATTGGTGCAGGTCGGGATGGGCGCAATCGCGTTTAACGCGATATCAATTCCTTTTTGGCGAGAGGGCGAAAAAAACACTTCCATTTTTAATGATATTGTTGCAGGTCAAGGGTGGGCACAATTGTTTTCAAAGCAATGTCTATTCCATTTATTCGCGAGCGAGCGTAGCGAGCGAGAAAAAATGAATTAGTCTCTTTTAGTAACATTTGGTTCATAAATTGGGTGTTATTGTTGCCATCGTTGAAGGTCGGGGACCGTCGGGGCAGGCATAATATTGTATTCTAGGCAATGCTAATCCTTTTCTTTTTTCAGGGGGACGAGCAAGTGGAAACAATTGATACAAAATAGGCTTGCAAGCAGCTCGCGCCAGCGAATAGTTTCGTTATTTTGTTATATCACTTATATTTTCCTATTTTCATTTGTCTTTTCAGGGCCGTATGCGGAATATTTTTCTGGTGGGGAGGGGAAAGATGCGTAAAAGTTTTCGAAGAAACTCAAAAGCGAAAGGAGTGATGAGGGAGTTCGAGCGACCGAACTGGTCATGAGGGTACTTTTGCATTTCAAAAGTAGAATTGAAGGATTTGGTATAGGCCTACACTACTTGTGAGCTTTGTTAAACATTTTCAGAAAAAAACTGTACGTTTTCAAAATATCTGGGATCAACTGCCCCCGGTGCGTACGGCCATGGTCTTTTTTTAAATTTCCCCATTTTTTCTTTCCTTTTCTTTTCCCTTTTTCTTCCCTTTCTCTTCTTCTTCCTTTTTTCTTCTTCTTCCTTTTTTCTTTCCTTTTCCTTTTTCTTTTTTTCTCTTTCTTTCTTTTCTTGTTTTTCTTTCCCCTTTTCCTTTTTTTTTCTTTCCTTTCCTTTCTTTTCTTTTCTTTCCCCTTTTTCTCTTTCCCCTTTTTTTCCTTCCCCCTTTCCCCCCTTTTTTTTTTCCCTGGAGCCCGTCAGGGGCACTCTGCCCCTGCCCCCTCAGGTACGCCAGTGGGTCAGAGCCCCTGGAAGCTCAGGGGTTTTAGGCATTTAATTATAGTCAGATGAGCATATTTTGAAACCTTATTTGTGACACTGGCATGTCACTATATTTTTGTTTAATGACGTAAATCATAGTTTAAAGCAATATTTCATTAAAATGAGACACTTGCTAAAGATTAGACAATATAACGTTGACCCTTTTTTATGTCTTCATTTTATAGGTGAAAAATACATTTTTGTTTAAAATATAATACCAGCGAGTAACATATCATCTTTTCCTCTCACATATTTCTAAAGTTTGTGGCAGATTTTTTTTTAGAGCAATATATATAGGCAAGAGTCGCGCTAAGTTGCGTTTTTGCGTTCCGGATTACCACAAGAACAAATCTCACTCACAAATTTTGCAAAAGCAGTAAGTTATTGCGCCCCGCAGGACGCAACGAAAATTCCCAGGTTGGTTTCCGGAAGCTGGAGAAGAATCATTATCGCATCGTATACTGATTATTATTTTTAATGATTTACAAATCTATACAATCTTTTCCAAATAGTGTACCAGTAACGACCCACCTGTGACACTAATAAACGATGTACTTAAAACTAATTTTGTTCCGTACAATTTGCATATATGCGCAGATTGAAAAATAAATTGACTGACAGTTCGTCTTCTGCGCACCTGTATAACTGAATTGAGTGTTTTTAGCCAGATACTAGCGATATGAGTGTGTTATTTTCGGAACAAGTTAGGCTTTTACGATTTCTTTTACGGAACTAATTTTATGAATCCCAAAACTGCCGAATTCGGAAGCTTTGCCGACATGCTTGACGATGCCTCCGTGTTTTTACTTCCCGCATTTGCTAATTTTTCGCGCTTTTTGCTAAATTATAGGGTCGCTAAATTGCGCTTATAGGTAAATGTGGTCTCGCACTTAGCAGACAATTTTTTTTTGGGGCGGGTCTTGGTTAGGACCTTCAATATAAAGATGCTCAATGATTTTAGTACCTAAACACGAGGTTTAGGTCGAGAGCACAATGTATAATTTGGTTTTTATCAATTAATATACGTAACAAAAATAATCTCTGAAAGGGATAGTTGAGTTCATGTTTAAGACCGCAAATGCGTTTAAAAATGCATGGTTATTGCTCTTAATCTTATTTATGACATTTCTAGTGCCATTATAGAACCTAAAATTGCTATGACGGTAAATTTAGACCCCAAAAATGGGTGAATTTAGATTGAATACGATCATACCAATTTAGCTCCACTTTCAAAAAAATACGGTGACCGTTAATTAATTAATTAGATAATAATAACAATACACGGGCCGGCTGGTTGTGCGTGTTATAAGCAACACGAACAAACCAACAACAAGCCAATATTGGCATTGGCTGGAATAAAACGAATAAGGCGCTCTTTTTCAACCTTGTTTTCAAGGGCTGGTTTAAAATTACCGAATGTTTGGTATCACCACAAATATTAGAAATGGTTATATTTATGGATATTTCAGCCGTCTCTGAACCGATTGTGATCAAACAGAGATGATTTTGTCATTTAAATTGTATCTTCTTTCAAATTTGACACTCAGTTTTTCATTATCTGACAAAAAATATTTTGTGTACCGCCCTCTGCAACAAAACTCAACTATCCCTTTAATGTAAAACCAACAACTAGAATTTAATGACATTCATGTCTGACATTTTCACATTTTGTCCTTGCAGTAAATTCCTTTACTCCTGAGCCATCTTAACTCTGAGGAACTGAAATTAATTTATATTCTATACGGTACATCAAGTTAGTTCAATAAAGCATGTCGGCCTCCACTCAGACCACTTTTATAGGCATTTACCATGTCTATGATTTACTATGCATACGGCCTGTACCTAATATTCCTTTGATATGCGTTCCAATTTAAGTTTTACGTTTCCAGAATCACTGTTAAGTATGATTTTACAATTTAACTATTATAGATACAGTGTCTTTCTTTTTGTTTTTCTTCCTGTCTATTTCTCTTTAACATACTTTTTTTTCAAAAAAAGTGTGGGGGGAGGAAGCTCGAGCCCCCGAGCCCGCCGTTCATCGGGTCCTGCTCCACTAATACAGTCTCTCAATAAATGAGCGAGATATCAAATAAAGTTTATGAAACGGAGAATTAGACCAACAAATGAAATAGAATTTGAAAAATGCGACTTCCGTCTCATTTTAACGTCACCAGTCACATTTTTAGTGCCTCATGTTAGTGTCGTCGACAAGAGTGGACTGGGGCCTGCCTGTCGGCCTTGAAAAATAATCAAAGGGGTCTAGCCCTAAAATTGGGAGCTCACAAAGGAATTTTCTACGTACTAATTTAAAAGCTTTCCCTATTTTAAGAAGGGATTGATGGATATTAAAATCAATTATATATATATATTTGTATATTATATCTTATATATATATATATATATATATATATATATATATATATATATTAGCAATATATATTCGTTTGTTTATGCAGCAAAAAAGCTATTACAACCGTTACTCTGTTTCTTTAGTGGTTAAGAAAATATTCCAATACGCGCTGGCTCAGCCTCCTCAATGTTTAGCTCAATTACGCCACTGCAAGGGCCTGTTGGAGTTTGGATTTTTATAAAGAACAGGTGCGTTCACTTCCAGCCCTGCATTGATCCTAATCTTCTATTTCACAGATACTTCCATTCTCAAAGCACGGTGCGCATGCTAGGAGGTATTTTATAATGACGATAATGATAATAATGATAATGGAAATAAGAGGCCCAAATAATTTACCGATAACAACAATAATGTTAAAGGTACTGGCCCGTATTCTGAAGTCGTGTGTAACTCCTGTTTAACTAAACAGTTGTCTAAAGTCCTGTCTAAGTCCCGTCTAACTTTAGACACGAAGTCGTGTCTAACTTTTTCGTATTCTGAAGTCGTGGTTTAAGGTACTGTGTCCCATTTGCAGGGAAAAAAAATGAAAAGGTTGAATTCCAACGGCATTTGAAAGACAATACTAATTTAGAACTTCCCTAAAAAAAAGGGGCTTGAAAATGTCTTTAAGTGGGAAAATAACGACTATTAGTTGTCGAATCGACTTAGGAGCTATAGAGCCAGTAAGTAATAGTCTGATTTTTCAGACCATTGTACCGAATGCATGGTCGTACGTTTTATGCTGTGCAAAGATTCAATCAGTTTAATTTTGGCCATTACAAGAAGTGGGTTATTGATGTAGACAAATGCTCATGTACCCTTTACAGCTCATTTTATGTATGTTATATACCAAAGATGAAAAAGCCAGTCAGTCACTCAATAGTGTCTGACAGTGAAGTCTAGCAAGTAAACAGGTTTCCTTGCATAATTTGAATATTAGGACACTGCTAATGTTTAAATTTCACAGATAGGACATACATGACATATTCATAATTCCTGCAAAGTTCTATAAAATTTGATGTTGGCTGCAAAAGGGACATAGTATCTTTAAGTCAAGTTAAACGCGAAGTCCTGTCTAAGTCCTGTTTAACTTTAGACAACTGCGAGGGGTTGTTTAAAGTACAGGTCCACTCCAAAAATAACTTGCCTTTAATCGAACCAACAAAATCAGCCATACCAATCAAAACAAGTTTGAGCAAAATAGGATAACTAATAAGAAAGTTATGAATTTTTGGAAAGTTTGTAAAACTAAAAACAATGGAAATCACTACACAAATTGCCAATTTGGTTATCAGTTTGTGACGTCATGTCCTTACTATTTGTCAATTGCTTTATATAGTTAAATCCCATTAATTTCCTTATTCCCCAAAATTTATTTCCCCATGCCTTTGCCCAGGTTATATGATTTGTATCATATTGCTTGCATGACATTTCACTAAAAAAGTTATGAACTTTGAAGAATTGATACTACTTTCTGAATATTGTATATTCATAATTATTGATTTTATATAAGTAGTTTATCAAAATTCAAATTTGTCATGATTTAACTGGAAAAAAAATAACTCTATATTAGTGCATCCACACAAAAACATATTACTATCAATCTAACTTGGATGCTGGTGTGAAGAAATAAGATTCTTCGGGGGAAAATAGGAAATTTATATAATCAATTTAAAGAAAATAATTAGTGGATAGTGAGGACCATACGTCACAGACTCATGATTGAGTTGCCAATTTGTGTAGTGATTTTCAAAGTTTTTCATGTCATTAAAAATTCATAACTTTCTTATTAGTTATCCGATTTTGCTCAAACTTTTTTTGATTGGTTTGTCTGATTTTTCTGGTTCTATTGAAAGAAAGGTATTTTGGAGTGGACTTGGCCTTTTAGTCCTGTTTAAGAGCGCGATTCTGCTGCTTTTCAATGTATACGGTACACTCTACTCGCTGACCCCTAACTTGCAGGGGAGAACGATGGTGTGTGCAACCTCTAAAATTTCAAATACGTTTTGCAGGATTTTTTTCGCGGAGCCATATATTTCTTTCTCGTTAATATTTAATATTCTTATCTAATGGTGACATCTTGGAAATTCCATAATCTATACTAAACTATCCATTCTGTTGGAGAACTTTATTTTCTGGATCTTCCGAGCACTGACGCACTGATATTATTAGTGAACTGTGTTTGTACTGTGCGCCAGTTCACAGTTCATGCAGTCGATATCGATATCACGATCACATCACCATGGCAGCACAGCTGTGCGCGTTATCCGGTGCGCGCACGCATGCGCATTCGGTCTATCCTCTGCAAAAATGTCAGAATTAACGCCTACTGGGCATGCGCAGAAGTCGTGACTAAAGTTAAACACCACTTCGTAGTTAAACACGACTTAGATGGGACTTAAACAGTTGTTTAGTTAGACGCGACTTAGACACGACTTCAGAATACGAAATGTTTAGTTAGACAGGGCTTTAAATAGACGCGACCTCGCGTTTAAGTCATGTCTAACTAAACAGTTGTTTAACTTTAGACATGACTAAGTTAGAAACGACTTCAGAATACGGGTCACTATGTCCCATTTGCAGGCCAAAAAAATGAAAAGGTTAAATTTCAACGGCATTTGAAAGACAAATTTAGAACTTCCCTCAAAACGAAAGGGCTGGAAAATGGGTTTTAGTGGAAAAATAACGACCATTAGTTGTCGAATCGAGTTAAGTGATTGCAATCACCTAAGTAATAGTCTAATTTTCAGACCCTGTTACCGAATGGTCGTACATTTTGTGCTGCACAAAGATTCAATCAGTTTAATTTTGGCCATTACAAGTAGTGGGTTATTGATGTAGACAAATGCCCATGTACCTGTTACAGCTCTGTTTGTATTTTATTACCGAAAAGAGATGTCAGTCAGTCACTCAATAGTGTCTGACAGTAAAGTCTAGAAGGTAAACGGGTTTCCTTGCATAATTTGAATACTAAGACACTGCTAATGTTCAATTTTCACAGATAGGACATACATGTATTTACCTTCACCTGTGGATTGCCCAATTATAGAACCGAAAGACTTGTATGATTTGTTACGTAAACTCAATTTACAAAAATCAACTATTTTAGGCGACTTACCTGTTCGAATAACACGTGAATTTGCTTATGAGTTATGTTATCCATTATGTTATATTCTTAATTTTGTACATTTAAAGAAAGGTTTTTTCCACAAGTATGAAAGTATGCTGAGATAATACCAGTACCCAAATCATATCCACCGACTCTTCTTCAATTATGACCCATAGCCCTAACTTCTTACTTTGCTAAAATAGCTGAAACTTTCATTACTAAGTGGTTGTGGGAGGATATTTTTTGATGTGATTGATAAAAACCAGTATGGAAATCGTCGTGGCCTTTCAACTTGCCATTACTTAATTGGAATGTTACATAATTTATAAAAAATGCAGATAAACAGAAAAAGATTTAAACCATAGTTTTAACCGATTTTTCTAAAGCGTTTGACCGGATTGATCATAATATTTTAATTTGTAAACTTGTTCAATTGGGTGTACGACCAGGTGTCATTTCGTTAATAGTATAATTTTTTCCAGAATGCCGCCAACAAGT
Source organism: Mesocentrotus franciscanus (assembly GCA_037976565.1). Taxonomy (NCBI): domain Eukaryota; kingdom Metazoa; phylum Echinodermata; class Echinoidea; order Camarodonta; family Strongylocentrotidae; genus Mesocentrotus; species Mesocentrotus franciscanus. The sequence goes on from CP137671.1 coordinate 26,633,737, forward strand.
AGTAAGATATAAAGGTTATATTTCAAATGTAAAAATTAACAAAGTAGAAAGCCGGACTTGTACACAAATATCAAAATTGCAATCGGCATTATTGTCATTAGAAAATTGGTCTTTACTCAATAATATGAAACTTAACCCAACTAAATGCATTGTTATGACGGTCTCTTTTATGAAAAAATCAAACTCACCAACTGTTGTGTATTGATGGGACACTTCTAAATGAAGAAAATGTAATTAAAGTTTTTGGAGTTTATATTCAATGTGATTTAAAATGGGATACTCAAGTAAAGGAAATGATAAAGAAGTGCAATAAAAAGTTATATATGTAACGTACCTTGATCTCGTTATTGTGATCTCGTTTTTGTTTATACTGGATACATAAGACCAATATTAGAGTAGTGTGCACCACTTTTCATTCCAACCTAAACATGTAGACAAACAGATAAAATTGAACGAATACAAAAACGGGCATGTAGAATTGTGTAGGGACTTAATTATGAAACGTATTATCATGCTTTAGAATTGTACAATTTATTAACATTGGAAGAACGTAGGAATAAACTTTTTTTTTGATTTCGCCATTAACTTAGAAAAGCATGAATTTTGTTCTTTATGGCTACCAAGTCAAAGAATTTAGTTGTAAAACCAATCGATTTAAAAATAGCCCTATTCCCTATTTTGTTCGCATCTTAAATGATTATTATTCATAAAAGTAGCTTGCATGCTTGTTGTATATCTTGTATGATGTTTAATGATGCTGCCTATTATACGTACGAATGTATTTAGTATACTTATCCTTTTTTATGTGATTTATATGTCATGTTTACATGTATTATGCTGTATTTTAATCACTAGGATGTATTTTACCTTGTAAATGACTATGCAATTCAGCTTCGGCTACAAGAACGTCATTTTGAATAAACCCTTATTGAGTTGAATTGAATGAACATGACATATTCATAATTCCTGCAAAGTTCTACAGAATTTGATATTGGCTACAACAGGGACATAGTATCTTTAACAACAGTAAGCCTATTATCTCATCTCTCCCCATCAAAAGTATATATATATATATATATATATATATATATATATGTGTGTGTGTGTGTGTGTGTGGAGGATCCCCATCATACGCCCATGCTTCACCTTGCTGCACCATGAATAAAACTGAATATATGACATAGTTTATTGACATCAGTTTGGCATTGGTGATAAGAAAAAAATGACAAATGGCAAAAAGGGGAAATAAGGGAAGAGAAGGCATGAAAGAGAGATCGAGGGAGAGGTCTTTAAGCCTAGTCTGCAAGTATAGACTTTGTTTTTACACTTTAAAAGGCAGTGTAAACTCTGAAATTTCGGTATAAAAAAAACAAGTTTATTTTGTTATTTTATTTGACAACCAGTCTTGTAAGATATTGTATGTCAATTTTTTTCTTCTTCAATTCAATTCATCATTTATTTCAATCATAAAACCATTACAAAAATATATATATAAAGTAACATGAAACAATCATAATCTTACAATTCTGGAAATCATGAAGAAATAGGAGACTAAAAGGATGTTTAAAAAACTTGTAAGGAATAGTCCCCTAACAGAGATAATAAATAACAAGATTACATGGTTGTACACGTTACCAAAAGAAAATATATACATACATACATAAAATAACATACTACACATTATACACTTGTAGGTACACACAGATGAACACATACACATAAAACACACGCACACACTTACACATGCATGGTACATCGCAAGGTAAAAGTTACAATAAGTAACAATTGAGTTGATAACTGAGAGAGTTAAGGGAAATAAGAAGAGACGAACTGTCTCTTTAATTGAACCTTAAATGACGACAGAGTAGTGCATAATGTTAATTTATCAGTTAAGTCATTCCAAATACGGGGGGCATTATGCCTAACAGAGTAAAGCATTAACTGGGTAGAGACCTTTGAATAATGATATTTGATACAGGAACGAGTATTATATGAATGAACAGATTTATTGAGGATAAACATTAGACTAACTATTTTAGGTACATAATTATTGTAGACATTATACATGATAATAGCACTTTCAATTTTATGTAAATCATAAATATATCGGAGTGTTCTAAACAGGGGACGTGAATGAGCTTGATAATGGGAGTTCGTACACATTCTTAAATCTTTCTTTTGAAGTTTATAGAGAGGTTCTAGTTTAGTTGTCCCCACACCAGCCAAGCCGATATTACAGTAATGTAAATAAGGCAAAATTAAACAATCGTATAACATAAACAATACTTTTTCAGGCAGAAATATACGTAATTTACAAAGAACACCAATGTTTTTAGATATTTTGTTAGTTAAATACAATCGATGATCCTGAAAAGATAAAGTGTCATCCAAAAGGATACCAAGAAATTTAACAGAAGAGCACACGTTATAATTTACATTGTTTATACATATTTTTACATCATTAATATTGCAAGGATTAGTTTTACTATTAAAATAAAGTACACTTGTTTTGTCATAGTTTATAATCAATTCATTACCATTAAACTATTCAACAACTTTTTCATATGGAAACGTTGTACCATCCGCTCAATCTGACTTGCGTGCATAGACCAAAGGGCATTTTTCCATGAAAAAGTGAAGTTTTCTAAAATGTGCGTTTCTTTCCAGCATTGGGGTGCCGGAGTCACTCGGGTAACATTTCAAAAAGTATAATATCAAAAGACAATATGCAATTGTTCTGTACTTTTGTCGGAAAAAACAAATTTATCCAGCGGTGCCAGGTAAAAATGTCAGAGGTAAAAATGTCACAGGTAAAAATGTCAGAGGAAAAAATGTCAGAGGTAAAAATGTCAGAGGTGAAAATGTCAGAGGTAAAAATGTCAGAGGAAAAAATGTCAGAGGAAAAAATGTCAGAGGTGAAAATGTCAGAGGTAAAAATGTCAGAGGTAAAAATGTCAGAGGAAAATGTAAGAGGAAAAAATGGAAGAGGTAAAAATGTCGGAGGTAAAAATGTCAGAGATACAAAAAAAATGTCGGGTACAAAAAACTGTAGGGGTAAAAATTGGTGCCGTCATAATATCTCAGCACTTTATCACACAAAATGTCGAGACGTTAGCTACTGGGCTAGTCTATTTTATTTTATAAATGACTGTGTATTGTACTTCGTACATGTCCTGAGGATAATACAATGTGGAAAATAAATTTGAAACTCATTTTTTGTGATCAGGTTTGCATATATTAATTTCTATCATTTTTTCGATATTTTAAATTGGTTGATGTTTTAATGTTTATTTGGTTTTGAGGAAGTAGTAGGAAGTACATAGAACAATAAGATTGAATGAGATAAAACAGGGAATCAGTTGTAAAGATCGCACAGAAATTCCACAAATTCAGTAATTAGACCCATCTTCATGTCCATCCCAGCAAAGACTGTTATGACGAGAAAACATTAATAAAAAGACACGGATGCTTTGTCCCCTCATCAATACTTTAATTATTACAAAAGTTTAACAAACAATATCAAAGCTTCGCTTGAAGAATGTCAGATAGTAGGCCTACAAGTGGTAAACGTCGAGACATATCTACCTAGGTATTTTGTCATGTGCTTTCGACCATAACACTGTGTAACTTTATATTTAAAAAAAATCATGTTTGTGATTAAGAAACGTGGGAGAAAGTTCCTCAATTTCAACTGTTTTTTTTTGGCCAAATTCATGATGCATTTTGTTTAATGTGTAGACTTGTACGAATATGTACCTGCTGGAAACTGTCGTATACAGTGTATGCCAGCACACCTTTTATAAATCCTGCACCAACTATCCTTAAAACAATATTATCATGTATACAAGCAGTATCATGATGCTATAAATGTGTACAGTAAAACTATGTTTCTGATATGTTACTCATGAATAAATATTTGTCAATTTCAGAGTTTTATCTCTCACAGCAAATAATTATAGAACGATGTAGCTTAAACAGAACATCTGCAAAGCGCGCTTATCTGGAATGTGATGGTGCGGTTAGCATTTGATGTAACATTGGCGGCTTTCTGCTCTGTATCAGAGTATCAAAGCTGCTTATTGATGTTCTCCCAGACTATTTATACCGCAAAGGTGATCGACGATGAACTCTTTGCGAAGCGCGCGCTTCTCTGGAATGTGATGGTGCAGTTAGCATTAGATGTAACATGGGCGGCTTAATTCTGCTTTGTATCAAAGTATCAAAGTATCAAGCCCACAAGAAAGTGAAATTGTTGGAAATATGCATTTGTAGGAAATTACATTTTATAGTAGTCATTGCCACGCTGTTAAAATGTCCATCAATCTTCAGAAGGGACGGTGAAGTGGGGGGGGGTTCGGCGGAGGACTCACAGCGTGATATCTTATCCTCTGTGGGGGTTAAGAAGACTTTTCTTTTTATTTAACCCTAATAAGGCCGGGGGCCATGATGCCCCCTCCGCGATTTTTCAGATTGTTCGGGAACGCATACGGATGACGCCCCGCCGCTTCATGACTTTATTCTTTCGAGTCTTGCGCATCTTTTAAAACAATTTTTTTGAAAATCGGACGTACCGTTACAAAGTCACGTGACCTTTTGTCTTTACATGTCGGCCCGAAAATCGCTCATTTTCGTGATTTGTGTACAAAACAAATGGAAATATCATTTTTCCTAAAAAGAGATAAAACATTAGTTATTTGGTCTAGTTTAAAGTTTAGGTGTTTGTTTTAGGGGTCAAAATAGTTGAATTATAGTTAGAAATGAAATAAAACAACAAAATCAATAAAATACATAAGTTAAAAAAACAATGAAATACATAAGAAATTATCAAAACAAGAGATAACATAAGGAATAACCTCGCTCTTCCAAATTTTTTTGTCGCATTATTATTCCAAATGGTCTAACAAATATATCTTGTGGAAAAGAAAGCTTAAATATGAATAATATATGATTTATGGGTAAAAATATGAATTTTTTGACCTTATTTGCATAATTTACCATAAATATGCAAATGAGTAATTTTTCAAAAATTGAAATTGCTATAGTATTCTATACACTTCACTTGACATGCATGCAAATTTTCGCGGCGATCGGCCGTTTCACGGCCGAGATCTTATGGGGCCATAATCCCCCCGGCCGTATTAACGCTTTGGTGACGACGGGTTTCTACAGAAGCCGAGATATATCCCTAATATGTTGACAAAGTTTTCCAGCTTATTATTAGCTATTATGTGCTAAAGTTCTTTGAAGTATTATTTAGATATATTCATTCATCTTATCTATTAAAAAAATAATAAAGTTACGTGGAAAAAAATCGAGAAAAAGTGATATCATTTCAACTTTACCCTAAGTTAGTGTTCGGATCGAATAAAGGCCCTCGAAATACCCGTACAGCTGGAGGCGGACGCGTACGCGCGCGTCCGTTCTATATTCTTGCCAGGATTATTGCTTCGACGAGCAGGAACATAGCGCATGCGCAGATCATTTGGAAATCTGGCCCAGCTATACAGCTAAGTTACGTAAGAGGAACAATAGACGTGGCCGAGGGTAAAGGTCATTGTCATCGTTATAAACTCCAACAATAGAAGAGCGGGTATGTATAGATTTTTTCACTATGATCCTTGTATACTGTACAAGTGTACATGTATAGCGGGTTAACTCAGATAACCCTTTTTTTTTGGGGGGGGGGTCTTGTTGTTTTGCAGTTGTCGTTACTGTTTTCAAAGAATGTTTACGGGATCACGTTCCGAAGTACTCCCAAATAAAAATTGTTATGAAACAAATAACGTAGAACCAGATTTTGCCCTATTTGAAATAATAATTCAAAGATATAACAATCATGCAAGATAAAAGAATGAGCAAAAAGATGTGATGATGCAAAATGTCGCAAACAAACAGATGATTATGAGAAATTATTGTTTCTCTCTCTCTCTCTCTGTATGTCTCTCTCTCTCTCTCTTCTCTCTCTCGCTTTCCATCTTCATCTCTGGTACTGTTTTCCGTTCCGCTATTTGCTTTTATTCCGAAAGTATTCCTTTCGATCTTGAGATAAATTATTATACCGTTACCTCGATATGGAGAAGAAAAACACGGAACGAGCGCCTTTTGATATCGAAATAAGAAGAATATTACTGTACAATAATTATAAAAAGTAAAACTTTTGAATGTAAATCATGATAAAAAATGGAAACTAAAGAGGAATCCAGAGCGGGTGGGGTGGATCGGAGAGACAAAAAGCGTAATAATAAATAACAATACGCTCTACCACTCTCCCTCTCTCGTTTTCTCAATGCCTTTTTCCATCTTCATCTCTCGTAGTGTTTTCTGATCCGCGATTTTTGATGAGATCGCGTTTCGACGTACTCCTAAAACAAAATAGCTGATCATAATTATAACGTAGAACCAAATTTGACCCTATCTGAAATATTCATTCAAATATATAACAACCATGGAAAGATAAAGGAATAATACAAATGTGATTTAGTAAAATGTCACAGACGAAAAGATGACATGAGAAAGGATTGTTTTTTCTCTGTTGGCTCTTTCTTTGTCTCTCACTCTTTATAGCTTTCTTTTTTCCTTTCTCATTTCTCTCTTCTCTCTCGCTTGCTTTTCAGCTCCATTTGCCATCTTCATCTCTGGTACTGTTTTCCGTTCCGCTATTTGCTTTTATTCCGAAAGTATTCCTTTCGATCTTGAGATAAACTATTATACCATAACCTCGATATGAAGAAGGAAAGCACGGTACGAGCGCCTGATGATATCGAAATAAAAAGAATATTACTGTACAATAATTATAAAAAGTAAAATTGTTGAGTGTAAATCATGATTAAAAAAAAACTGAAGAGGAATCCACAGCGGGGGCGGTTGGTGTTGATCGGAGAGACAAATATCATACAAATAAATAACAATACGTCCAACTTTCTCTCTCTCTCTCTCTCTCTCGTTTTCTCAATGTCATTTTCTATCTTCATCTTTTCTGTTCCGCGATTTTTGATGAGATCGCGTTTTGACTTACTCCTAAATAAAATTAGATGATCATAATTATAGCGTAGAACCAGGTTTGACCCTATCTGAAATATTCGTTCAAATATATAACAATCATGGAAAGATAAAGGAATAATAAACATGTGACATAATAAAATGTCACAGACGAAAAGATGACATGAGAAATGATTTTTCTCTCTCTGTATGTCTTTCTCTATATCTCTTGCTCGCTTTCTCAGCGCCATTTTCCTTCTTCATCTTTGGTACTGTTTTCCGTCCAAAAGTATTCCTTTCGATCTTGAGATAAATTATTATACTATAACCTTGATATGGAGAAGGAAAACACAGAACGAGCGCCTGATGATTTTGATATGAGAAGAATATTACTGTACAATAATTCTAAAAAGTAAAAATCAGAGCTGGGGGGGGGGGGGATCGGATATTCGGAGAGACAAAATATCATAATAATAAATACAGTACAGACTACGTCCAACTTTCTATCCCTCCCGCCCCCTCTCTCCCTCTCTCTCTTTCTCTCTCCCACTGTCTGTATGTATGTCTGTCTTTCTCTCTCTGTCTTTCTGTCAATGTCGTTTTCCATCTTTTTCTTTCATGTTGTTTTCTATTCCGACATTTGCTAGTATGCCGGCATCATTCCTACCTTGAGACAAATTATTATAATATATCCCTGATAATGTACACAAAATTATACCTTATATTTATTATAGGGAACGAAAATAGAGAACGAGCGACTGATAATGTCGAAATGAGAAGAATACTACTGTACAAAAATTATAGAAGGTAAAGGTTGTGTTTTGAATGTAAATCTTTGTTGCGTCAAAATAAAATGATACGTTCATTTATGTTATTGACAGAAATAATATACATCGGACATTATACTTTATCACAAAAGGGTTATTTAGAAGAAGGTGGACAACATTATAAGAGAAAGAATAAAACTTTCTCTTTTATTTATAAAAAATAAATAGCATAAATACCAAAACCGAAGAAATCTTGAAGAGGGAGACAAGAAAAATAAGTATGAAAAGGACACAACAAATTACACCAAAAAAGATAGGATTCTAGAGCGGAAGATGATAGGGAAACGTAATAGTTTGTAAGTATTGGCAAATTTTGACAATTATAGTTTGTAAGTATTGACAAAGTATATACAACCAAAAAGTATTTTAGACCTATATAGAATATACGAAAAGAGTTATGTCTTAGGTCCCCTACAGCTAAGTTACGTAAGAGGAACAATGAACGTGGCCAAGGGTAAAGTTCGTTGTCATGGTTGTAAACTCCAACAATAGAAGAACGGAACGGAAGTTACGTAAGAGGAACAATGAACGTGGCCAAGGGTAAAGTTCGTTGTCATGGTTGTAAACTCCAACGGAAGTAACGAGTTAACACAGTTTTATTGACATGATAGGTTGAACGAGAACACAGATGGAGACGAAGACAAATAAATTGAATTCTCACGTTGTTTGCATTTCTTTCTTTATTGCTTCGTAACATATAATGAATTACTATATTTTCATTATCATTTATTTTCGAATAAATAAAAGACTACCAAGACTACGGCGATAAACTCCTTATTAGCCACACCCTTTCAAAAAAAAACAACGCAACAACGCGATGCGGAAATAAAACACACTGAAGCACAATTCCAATTTCACGAAATTCCTGACGTATTCAGAGAGGGAGGGGGAGGAGGGAGACAGAGAGAGAGAGAGACAGACAGACAGAGACAGACAGAGATATATAGATAAATAGATAGAAAGAGAGAGAGAGATGATTGTGATGAATTATGATTTTGTTCTAATCTCTGTCATTCATTTAGATCTTTCCATTACAAACAAAACAAATCAAATATGCGTACAAAAATTCAATAAATATTTTATTGATACAGCAACCTCATATCAAAATAAGGTTCTAAGAGATGTATAGATAGATAGATAGAAAAAATAAACAAAATCAAGCGGGAGGCAAAAACTAAAACAAAATAAATATTTCAAATTATGAGAAACGAAGTCGAAAGCATTCAAAGTAAATATTATTTTTATTTTCGAGAGTAAAACAATGTTCATCTCAAAAATTCATTTCCCAAATAGTCCTATATTTGATTTGCACATTTAAAAGAAAGGGCATTTAGTGTAGATCATGGCATAATGTTGGTCAGAATATAGTTACAAAATGTGTCGAAAACCCATGTAAAACGAAGGCCTATTATTTATGGCTCGGTTGATAATCGGCCGAGCTTTAGCAGACGACAATCATTGACAATCGGGAAATGAATGGAGGTATCGACCGATCTGCGCGTGCGGCGGTGCTTACGCAATTTGTATTGTGAGTGTATTGAAAAGGAAAGACGTGAAGCTTCAGCAAAATAAGACGGCAATTTACCTCAAAAATAACAGACCTTATGTTTCGTATTGATGAACAAAACTTATATTTTTAGAAAGAAAAAAGTCTGATCTTAAATTTTTACATTTACTAAAAATCACGAAAATGACTGAATGAGGCGCAATGAGCAATGAAAGTAGAAATCACCGCCAAATTTTCCATTACTGGCGATGTAACCGAAATCGCTTCGTCACAGGGGAAACAATCGCCGTGCGCAGGCTTGCTCTAAAAGGGTTAATGACATCGAAAGCTTTTGACAAATCATGAAACAAGCCTAATGTATGCAATTTATTATTTAATTTATTGAGAATGTGATCATGAATGTCAAGTAGAGCATGTCCACATGATGATATTTTTTCTAAAACCATATTGAGAAACAGTCAGAAGATTATTTTTATTAATATGATTAAAAAGCATATTGTAAATTAATTTTCCAGTATCTTAGAAATACAGGGAGTAATGTTATCGGTCAATAGTTAGAAAAAATGTGGGGATCCCATTTTTTAAATATATGTGTATGATTTTTCCAATAGAAAAAACATCAGATTCAGGTAAAAACAAGCGAAAGTTCACAGATTTCAGAGTCCACTTGTTCTCATGTCCTCAATATTCGCTCGATTGTTCCTGCAGACTATGCACATTATAGCGTGCATGCACATACACAGTTTCATAAAGTCTTCAGCAGAGTCTGATCTGGCTGTCAAACTCCGGACGACTGGCCTGGGGAACTTTGGTAGATGGCTAAGGGGGGGGTATGTATATCTATTACCTGCAATAATTCATTCCACTGTAGAGATGATATTGCAACAGGAGTTAAGACATTAAAACAAGATGCCCAACGGTACTTCGGCGTACCTTGTATGTTTGTAGGCCCTACGGTCCCATTAAGAATGTTAGAGCCAATGCACGGCCTTTACATGCTGTCGTGTAAAAATCAACTATCCGTACATAACATGGAAGCTAGGTTCCAGAAAATTAAAGGTTCTGGAATTAAGTTTCTTTCTCTTTCTCAATACAGGTTTTTAATGACCCCATTGATGACAGTGTTCAGATGCCAAAGCATTGCCAGATAATCATCAATACACCAGAGTTTCAGAGACTACGATTCATCAAGCAGCTTGGCTGTACCTGTTTTGTGTTCCCAAGCGCCGTCCATACCAGATTTGAACACTGCATAGGGTACGTAAAGCTTTTTTACAATTAGAAATTTAACGGTTATTGGGTCGGGTAGAAATGGAAACGAAAAACAGTTCTCGAGTAACGGTTGTAGGGATGTAAATCAACAAACGAATGGAAGACCAATAATCACTTCGAACTATAACTGGAGTTTTTAGGTTTTTTTTAATTGTCTCCGGTTCCAGCTATGATACTGGCCTTTGGGTTAACCATGATATTATGAAGATTGACCAGCAGATTCTACCACAACCTATCTTTATTCGAATATAAGGTTTTCATTCTTTCAACAAAAGTTCCCCTCGGTATTAGTTATCTAATGAATATACAATTGCAAAATCTCTAAAATATCACATAAAGCACTGAAAAACAACGACCCTTATTTACAAGCAATTCAACTTCCATGGAACAGAAAAAATTAGTTAGCGAGATAATAGATCTTTTAAATTGTTCCGGGCTTTCTTTCACTAAAAGAATGTTTGCAATTGGGTTTTAGGTAAGATACGCGTTAAAGGGTTAGTGTTGGGCATAGGGTTGGGTATAGTGTCGAAGTTAAGAATTCGGTTAGTGTAGGAGATTCACGCAGATAAGTTGTCGCCGGAGCATGACTCGTATAACCAATGAGGGGATGGGTGAACTGGACATTGTCAAGTTTAATTTCTTGGTCATGTGAAGACATAAGACAGAATATTGGATTCTGTCAAGACAAATTCACTTACTTAGGAAGAAAAATAATACGAAATATGTGTTTATAAAGACAATAAGACAAAATAATTTTTTTCCGACCTGAAGTTGATGAAATCCTGGACTGTGTGTTCTTGTATTTTTTCCAAATGAAATCAACCGTCAGTCTCTTTGACAATAAATGCCTGTCTTTTAATTGCCAGGAGCTTTCCTACCAAATTATAATAAGGAAAAGAACATTAAGAAACAATCATCAATTCAGACTATATTACTTGCCATTGTTAATGCAGTGTCAGCCACTTGGGGGGCAAACTGGCATCAATGCTCCAACAGAATGATAGTAACAACAGCACCTCTATTAAGAACGCCGAGGTCGCTTGTGTTGAGATCGCCGGTCTCTGCCATGGCCTCGGACACGGCCCTTTCTCTCGTGCCTTTGAAGACATCGTACCACCAGACAAGGATGGCAAGAAATGGAAAGTGAGTTAAAAAATTACAGGCACGATGGCTCAGATGTAGAGCAGTGGTCTCGTAACCGGGAGGTCCAGCGTTCGAAACCAAATCGATGAACCAGTGCCCTTCAATAAGGCTTTAAATGCTTATTACCAAGTCACTCGGATAGGACTTTCGGCCGTCGGTCCCCTTGTTGAGTGCTAACAAGCATACAATTCTTTCTTTGCACTCGGGTCAAACAAACCAAACATTCATTTTCAGAGGCAACAATCCATCTTTGTTACTATAGGAGCAAATGCATATTAGTCGAAGTTACACTTGTCATAGGATTAATCTGTTTCTGGGTTTAACAGTTAATTCAGGGTCAGTTTTTTCAGAGGGGACAGGGGGAGATGATGAAAATTAGAAAAACTCGATAATTTGATGTTTGGCTTTCATTATATGTATACACAGTATGGAAGAATATTCTTTTATGATAAAATGTGAGTATTTAAAAGCGTGTTACCTGCCTGTAATATTACATAAAGAATGGCTGGGTGAAATATATCGTAAAATCATAATTCAAAACGTTAAAAAAAGGGAGAATGTTAACTCATTAGCAAGTTGGTCTGTTCGTACTATTTCTATCAAGTTTTTATCTTCAATACAATATTAGATTTGCTAAAGAGAGTGTCAAAATTTTGCTCTTTCGCTCGCAAAATTTACGCATTGAAAATTAATATTCTGGCCGGGGATATCACCCTCTTTGCAAACTATTATGCCCTTAAAGGGATAGTTGAGTTCTTGTTTAAAGGGCAATCCAACCCTTCTGATAAGTTCATTTGAATGAAAGCAGAAAATTAGAGAAACAGAATGGCGAAAATTTGAAATAAATCGGACGAATATTAAGAAAGTTATGAGTGTTTGAAATATGAGATCACTACAATGTGCGAATCTCAAATCGGCAATTTTGTCAGTGAATTGTGACGTAGTACCGGATTACTCTCCCGTTTGTCGCGTACAAAAATATCACTTATTTCTGTTTTTCTTCGAAGTGCCTTCACCCTCGGGGCACTACTCAAAATGTATCATGGAGAGTACATTATTACAAGTCCTCTAAAAAGAAAAGACCATCCCGAGTCATAAATTTATGAAAAGTACAAATTTTAATCCTTCTGTGTATTGGAGCAAATGGGAAAGTTGTCCGCCACGAAATCACATAGACTTTATAAATTCAGCCAATTTGAAGAGCCAATACCTATAGTAATTACAACTTCAAAAATTCGTAACTTTCTAATTTGTTGTCCGATTTCATTCAAACTTTTATCAGTATGCTTCTCTGTTTGTTCTGCTTTATTCTAGACAAGATTGCTATCAAGGTTGGATTTCCCTTTAAGACCGCAAATGCCTTCAAAGTGCTCTTATTCTTAATTATGACATTTCTAGTGCCCTTTTGTACCTAAAATTGCCATGAAGATAATTTTAGACCGCAAAATGTGTAAAATTTAGATTTAATACGATCATACAATTCAGCTCCACTTTCAAAAAGATTCGTCACTGTTAATTTATTAATAAATTAATAATATCAATACACGGACCGGCTGGTTATGCATATTATTACCAACACGACAAGCCAGCAAAAAGTCGACATTGTCATTGGCTGGAATAAAACGTATAAGGCGCTATTTCATTTTGTCAACAGCTCGTTCAAAATTATCGAATTTTTGTGGGGCACCACAAATATTAGAAATGGTTATACTTCTATTTCAGCCGTCTCTGAACCGATTTTGATCAAACAAAGATGATTTTGTCATGTAAATTATATCTTCATTTAAATTTGACACTCAGTTTTACATTATCTCACAACAAAATATTTTGTGTAGCGCATTCTGCAACAATACCCAACTATCCCTTTAACACTATGGAAAATACTTTCTAAAAATCAAATCCAAAGCAATGTCAATATCTTATTGTATATCCCATAGAAATCGTGTTCGCATTACATAAAACGTCAATATAATGTTCGCCCATTTTGATATGTGATTGGCAAGGCTATTGCAATTGCCTTGATTTGATTTTTCAAAAGTTTTTGCGATCCGGTGTTCTTTACTCCTATGCATATGTGTTTAATAATAACGCAAGTCTATCATTATCTCCATGATCTGTGCAGCATGAGAAGCAGTCGGTCATCATGCTAAAATATCTCATCAAGCAGAACAGCCTAGAGAAGAAGCTCGAAGAACACAATATCTACGCCAAAGATATCGACTTCATCTGTCAGCTTATTCTGGGTGTCAAAGAGGATGAAGAAATGGTATAAATGAGACCATCAAGAGAGAGAAGAAAAAAAAAGAGAGAGAGAGGGAGAGAGAATGGGGGTTTGAGTTGTTCAAGGCTCTTATTTCCTCTTGGCAAAGTCGTGTGATTTCCGTTGGCATACTTGTGTTGGTTTAGTATAGATTTGAGGACCATTTTTACTCGGAAATTTCATTATTTTTTAGGATTTAGCAAGTGCGAAGATATGTGTGTGAGTGTGTGTTTGGGTTGTGTATGTGTGTTCAGTTGAAGACAGGAACCTTTTCGATAATTTTTCTTAATCTTTATAATCTTTATAAGTAATAATCATATTCAGAAATTCTACTAAAAAGGGAATTGAGTAAAACAATAAAAAATGTTATTTATGAACGGCGAAAGAAATTGCAGGGTAGTGTCACGACATTGTCACGAAGATGTCGTGAATTAGATGAAAAAAACATAAGCCAACAGAATAAGAAATCATTAAATAAAATTGTTTCATCTTATCTCTCTTCTCTCCCGCCCTACCACACTCTTTCTCTATACCCGTCTACATGTACGTCTTTTTCCCACACTCTGTCTTCTCTTACATACTCGGTCTGCCTCTCTCTGTCTGCCTTTCTCATTCTCTCTCTCTCTCTCTCTCTTTCTCTCTATCATCCTCTCTCTCTCTCTCTATTTCTCTCTATCATCCTCTCTCTCTCTCTCTGAGTCTCTGCCTGCCTCCGTAACCTTCTCTCATAATATCCTTAAAACTGCATCAGCTTCGTGTGAACAAGTTCTTCTTGTATCAGATAGTGAACAACAGTGTAAACGGGGTGGACGTGGACAAATGGGACTATTTAGCTCGGGACATCCGTAACCTAGGCATGAATTCTGCATTCGACTGCAATCGTATTCTGCGGATTGTGAAGGTTCTCGATGTGAAGCGAGGCAGTAAGACCAGGAGAGAACTCTGCTTTAGCAACGAGGTATACACTCACATAGCAATACAGGTTCAAGCCTGCACCCAAAACCATGGAAACGGTAAAAATAGCAGAATCTCAAAAAAGGGTGAAAGCCTGTGTTTAAAAAACGTATGAGTTTGCATCCGAGACGAAGCATGACTACGAAGTCTGCAACATCAAACCATAAGAGATTCAAATGTTCACCATATAAAGAGTGTTAGATGCAAGAAGTGAATCTGAACCCCCAAGAGTGATGCTTATTGTACCATTTTAGGTATATTAACATGACCATGGGTTATTCTCTTACAAGCATCAAATATATGTAAGGGGTTATGCTAGGGGTATCCCATACCGAATCCAAGCCCTGTACCAAACCTCGCCCTACACAAACCTTACCACAACAATATTACTACATTGCATTACTTCGTATTAGAAGTATGGTTAATTGAATGAATTTACATTGTCCTTCTTTTGAAATGAATTTTATCTTCTTCATTGTTTTAGGAAGCGACTAATCTGAACCATATGTTTCTCACAAGACGCGATCTTCACCATAAATCTCACCAGCATAGGGCCAGCAAGATCATCACCATCATGTAATCATACAAACAATGTTTTTCACTTGATTTGATTTGATTTGAATAAATTACTCATGATACTTGGGAGAGCTATACGCAATTGTTTCCATTGAAGCTAAAAATGTACATCATGATGTACTTATATACAAAAACACCGTATGGACACATATAATAACATAGTTGCTGCCTTATTTCGCTATCGTTATCATTAACGTTGTCAATTTCTGTCCTTAAATTTTCGAGGCATCAGCGCTGATATAAACAAAAACACGTTACGTTTGTATTGAAGTACCAATGGAGAAAGAGATTGTTTTGACATGATTTTGAATATGATGTAACAATGCATAATATGATTATTCCGTTGTCAAGCAAAGCGCCATTTAGCGCAATGCGCTTGTACGCATTGTTTGTATACAGTTTGTTTGTAATTTGTTATTTTGAATTCACTATCTAAGGAAATACATCTAAACCGGCAATAGTAATTTGTTTTATATATGTATATATATATATATATATATATATACATGTATATATTACCAAACCTTATTCAAAATATTCTTGTAGGCTGAAGGACGCTTTCCAAGAAGCAGGTGATCATCTCTTATTCGTTGGTGAAGGCGGGTAAGTTTCTTTTACATATCAGAACAACATTCCTTGTGTTGCTTATGCATTGAATTATATACATGTAATTCCGTGTTATGGATGTCAACAAAAGAGTAAATGGGAAAATGTTGCAGTCATCGAATGTCGGGAGTATATGATTATGTAATTGACTGGTTAACTGGAATTTTGACAGGCTGCCTCCTGTACCATAACTTTTATAACTTTGTTTGCATTTGCATATGAAACTGTTTCAGAAAGGAGTACAACCTATTTGAGTCTGTGAAGGACCCCAAGGCCTTCTGCCAAGTCAATGACACCATTTTTAACGAGATCATGCGATCACGATCTCAAGAACCAGGAATGGTGAAGGCACGGGATATCATAGACCGGATACACAAGAGAGAACTTTACCAGTGCATTGCAGAATACCAGCATGCCAACGAAGAGGTATTTGACGTCTTTCAAGTATAACTTGATTTAAAGGCAGGGTATTTTACCGACATGGCTACCACTGCTGTAATATAGTTCCAATTGCGCCATTTCTCAGTGAAGGCGGACATAGAACGATTCTTGTTCCCTTACATCATCAAGCACGTCATCAGTTGGTGATGCATTGTGGGACATGGCTGTCGACACATCAAGACATTGTTAACAGCAGATGGCAGTATACCTAAATCTGAAGTAGTGTCAGTAGCATATCCTGAATTTTAAGAAAATAATAGTAATGATATTCACAGAAGTAGCAGGAGTGATGGCAGTGGTAGTAGTAGTTGTTAACAAATAAGTGATAAGGATATTATTACAAGTAAAAATGATAACAGGAACAGAAGATTAATAGCTGTGATTGACAGTAATAATTATAATAAAACAACAACAACAACAATGGTAATATTGATGATAAAAAAACGATAATGACAATCATAGTAATCATACTAATGTTAATAATGAAGATAATAATGATAATAATAATGACCAGACTTTAATTCGTCGTTGAGACGAATTAGATGATATGTTTTGTAATTTTAAGTCGTTCCTCTCTTTTGACAAATGTGATTATTTCAGAAAAAGATCCAATTAGATCACGCGTTGGAAAGCGTGCGCCATTATCGATATGAATAGTCCAATTGGAAGAGCCGTATTATAGCCGTTTCTGTACAGCGCTGTACTGCCAATCGCATGATCACATACTGGGCATTCGCATTCATACCGTACATGTATATTATGTGTGTGCATGTGTGGACATGTGTGCTGCGTATTTGAATTCATGTGCTGCATGTATTGCGTTTCGTTCTCGAAACTTGGCAATAACATATCCAAGATCATTTGTTACTCATTTTCTTTTTCTTTTTCTGTATGGAATTGTTTAATGAGATACACAACACACTCACAAACTCATACACAAATGTTTAAACACTTTTTCATTTTATGTTTTACCTTAAGATTTTTTTTTGAGGCCGCCATCCACGTCAAGCATCGCTTATGATTGCGGTCTCCTGCACTTTTTCAACAAATAGTTTGGATAAAACTTCAAATTTATGATAATATGTTATAGAAATATTGAGTTTCGATATTTTATGTACATATGTAAAAAAAAAAAAAAAAAAAGGAAGCTTTTTGACATGAAGTAATTATTGTTTGTATATGTTGTATTATACCTTACATTTATATGTTCTTTGTAATTGAGTTATATTATATTTGGAAAAATGCAGAAATCAAATCAAATCAAATCAAATCAAAATATAAATAAACTGTATTAAGAACAAAACAATAATGTACAAAGGTTTCGCTTTCTTTGGGGGGGGGGGGGTAGGGAAAAGGGAGTTTGAGGTATTTTATGTTATATTGTTTCTATCTGTCATTATTTGTCATATTATTCAAAACGTATGAGCTTGTTTCTGTATTATCTATACATTGTAATTTTGTTTTCTATCAAATAATACTAAAAAAATGGCGTGTGTAATATGCATTATATATATATATATATATAGACATATATTTTTGTGTGTGTAAATATATATATTTCTATTTTCAATTGTTTGATCATTCTTCATATTATATATATATTATATGAATAATAATCAAAACAATGTTCAGAGGAACAAGGTCCAATGAGATGCAGAGTGAATATAGAATAGAGAAGAATATATCTTTATATAAATCGATTTTGTTTTGTTCTAATTCAAGATGGGTACAGTGGATCCAGCTGTGATTAAGCGAGCGATCGTAAATGATGCTGACGAACTCTCATCACCGCCGTCCTCTTCAAGTGAGATATGGAAAGCTCACAATATCAAAGTCGAGGTATTAATAATTGTAGCAATTTTTTATGGGAACAGTTCCGAAAGTTCGTTATTCTAAAGAATCGAAATACTGATCTTGAAATGAAATACGGATCCTTACATCATTTTTTCTTCTTCAAATTTCGAACGTTCGGAATAATATTCTCATTGGTCATATCCAGTACAGTATTTTGTTTTCGGGATTTGAACCTTATTAAATTTTCGGAATTTTTCGGACCTTCAGATAAAGGAACTTTCAGAGTAATGCAACACAATAAGATGTTCGGAATCATGAACCCCCTAAAGTTATGAGCTATCGGAAAACGAAAGACCCCTCCCCTTACGGAAAAAGGCCACAGTCAGGTCACCGCATATTTCATAATCTGGTGGGACGCATATGCTCGTCCCAAAGTAGGTGTGTTTAAACCAAAAACTTTTACTCTTGTGAACAATTTGCTTTGGCTTAATTGTCGGCAAATTTGGCATGCTACCCCCCCCCAAAAAAAAATATATATATATCATGTAATTCTAGCCACACCCTTAAAGGGATAGTTGAGTTTAGTTGCAGAGGTCGCTACAAAAAAAAGATTTTGTGAGATAAAGAAAAACCGAGTGTCAAATTTGAAAGAATATACAATATATCTGACAGAATCATCTTTGTTTGATCAAAATCCAGAGACGGCTGTAATATCCATAAATATAACAATTTCTAATATTTGTGGTGCCCCACAAATATTCGGTATTTTTGAACCAGCCGTTGAAAAACGAGATAGCACCTTATACGTTTTATTCCAGCCAATGCCAATATTGGCTTTTTGTTGGCTTTTTCGCGTTGGTTATAATACGCACAACCAGCCAACCCGTGTATTGTTATTATTAATTACTTAATTAACGGTCACCGTATTTTTTTTTAAAGTGGAGCTTGATTGGTATGATCGTTTTCAATCTAAATTCACACCTTTTGGGGAATAAAATTACCTTCATAGCAATCTTTGGTTCTATATGGGCACTAGAAATATTATGAATAAGAATAAGAGCAATAACCATGCACTTTGAAGGCATTTGCGGTCTTAAACAAGAACTATCCCTTTAAGCGTTTCATCGATCAATCTCAAATAATTTCAGCTACAAAAAAAAGTGTACTGCGGAGGAAAAAAAAACAAACTTGTTTTCTTCTATGAAAACAATTAAACACATAATAATATCTTGGATTTAATGAATCAAAATATGTATATAAAATATAACAACAAATAATTTGCTTACTCCGATTATTTTCAAACATTCTCCCTTTTTCCTCAAGGTATCACGCTTTGACTACGGAAGTGGAGACAGATACCCTCTCCTCGATATCCCATTCTACAAGGAATCAAGGGATGGTAAATTTGTTGCCGAGTTCCTACCAGTGGATGAGGTCAGTGTAATAAAAAATGACATATGTAAACTAAACAAACCTACCGACTATCCACTGGGAGGTGTCGTGGTATAGTGTCAGCCCGGCACTCTTAGAGAAAGTTCCTGATGCAGGTGTTGTTAAATTGTTAAACTATAGACCCTGTATAATTATATAGGCCTATGCGAGGGTTAGGCTCAAGTGTTTATTAGTCATCAATAAGATTAATAAAATCTTTGCTGAAAGCAGCACTTTGGTTAATATAATTTATAAAAAGCCTACTGATCATTGTATCGCTCATCTTTGAACAGCTCCCAGCAGACCTGCCGCAGCTACTGCTAGACGTCTCCTTCCGCATCTACACCAAGGTACCCAAATTAGATCAAGAGACCATCAACAAGGCCAAGTCCAGATGCAAGACCAGGCTTGAATTGATTTATAGGAGGCGACGCTCCGTCCCAACCACACCCGTCAAGCAGAATGTCCAGAGTCCACCAATTGGAACAAAGGCTCCTAGCCCGCTCATGAGCGCCGTTAGCCCCCCTACCAGCCCCAGCCCCGGTTCAAGTAAGACCTCTCTCCCTCTATGCAGGAATACCTGATGATTTCATCCAGTGAGCCGGAAAAGAGATTGAGAAATGCTTACGTCCTGTATGGATTGTACAATAGGAAGCCTCGAAAATATGGAGTGCTGCCAGTGCCTGAAATTGGACTATGGCATGAAAACGCCCCAGCTCTGTTTGTCACTCCCTGTCCCCGTTCTTTCCCACTCATTCTGGTTGGATAGCTATATATTGTATGTATGTATCCTTGTGTCTTAGGATTTCAAAATGTAAGCAAGCGAAATTTACGAGAAATTCGTCATTATTTTGAAGGCGGATATTCTAGTTTGGGACACAAAGTGCAAGTAACAAAAACGATTTAGCATTTTGTCTAAAGTATAGTTGTCCTATGGTTTATTTCCATCCTTGTTGTATAGGTGAAGAGCGAGAGGTTTAATTCTAAGGAGAGATAAGCTACATGTAGATAAGCTAATTAATACATACATTTGTTTATGAAGGTAATTCTGGTGCCCCCTCCCAGTAGTTCTACTATAGTGTTGTCACCGTATTCGGACACCTACCCATGGACATCCACCCCCGTATAACCACCCCTATAGGATAACCGCCTTCTAGGGCAACTACCCCCTAAGACAACTACCCCCTAGGTCAACCAACCTCTATGACGAATACCTTCGGGACAACTACCCCCGGACAACTACCCCAGACAACTACGCCAGACAACTACCTCCTAGGACAACTACACCCTAGGACAATTACCCTAGGATAGTTGTCCTAGAGAATGGTTTTTGTAGGTGGTCGTTGTCTGGGGGTAGTTGTTTGGGGGGGGGTGGTAGTTTTCCGGGGTTAGTTGTCCCAGGGTGGGGGGATTGTCGGGGAGTTGTTAGGGGATAGTTGTCCGGGGGTAGTTGTCCTAGGGGGTAGTTGTCCAGGGGGTAGTTGTCCCGGGGGTGATTATCCCGGAGGGTGGTTGCCCTAGGGGGTAGTTGTCCTAGGGGGTAGTTGTCCCAGAGGGTGGTTATCCTATGGGTGGTTATCCGGGAAGGTTGTCCAGGAGGAGGTGTCCTAGAACCTGTTGTCACAATTGCCTTTTTTTCTTTTAAATAATAATTGATTTTCGAGAAAATCAATTTTCTTGGAGACCCACAGTTCAATAGTCTCTATCTAAAGCTATATATATATATAAATAAATATATATATATATATATATTCACTTTATTTTCTTATTTAGTTTTTTAGATTACAAAATAAAAATCGGTATACATTAAAACATATAGGCCTATGAAGAAATATAAACATATATTAAGCAGAACTGGCCAGTGTTCCAAGATAAGCAAAGCTTGATGCTTTGTGAGCCCTAATATAAAAGAAAAGGAGAAGACAAACATAGGGGCTCCTTGTGATGCAGAAGTACAGCAAGGCGAAGAGAAGAATGATAGACAGAGACCGAACAGTGATTGAGTGAGAGAGCGTGCAACAGAAAGAGAGAGAGAGGGTGGGGTGTTGTGAAGTGAGAAAGAGATAAGTATGATTGCACATATCGTTACTATAAGTAGGCATAAATTGACATTGATATGAGAGAGTACAAAAAATGGTCTCAAAGAGCATGATACAATATGGGACTTATGTCATACATCAAAAGCTCTGTCTGAAGAATATCGTTCCTATGCAACTGCCTAAATAAAACATGTAAATATATATATTTGCTGTAACTAAATGACATTTTATTGTAGCTAGCGAGTTTAGGGAATTTTTACATTTCGTATTATTGTAATGAATTTCTTTAACTATTGTTGTCAGTAAATCACGTATACGTTAATGAAATAATGTGCATTACGGGGTTATGGCCCACTTCATATACATATATTGTGTTGCCACCTTGGTTTCAACTTAAAGCAAACAAAAACCATGGTTTAGAAAAGTTTGATATTTACGCAAAAGACATATGTTATTTCTTCAATGTTTTGTGGGTAGAGATTCTCCTTCATGTATGCTTTGTATAAATATTTCAGACAAGTAGGAAAAACGAATAGGGTAGGAAAATAAAGGATATTTTAGGGAAAAGTAGGAGCATTGTACAAAAAAAGGGGAGAAAGTAGGAAAAGTAGGAGAGCTTGGAGGCCTATAAGACTACTACTATTATTACTTCTAATAACAGCATACGTTTGTGGTTTTTAATCCCTTGAAACAGATTCGTTTGTCAGTACCGATGGGGACGCAGATATTCCAAGTCTGATGTCGAACCCTCCTGATACTGCTGCTGCTGTTGGTACGGGTTCGGCTGAGTCTAATCCCAGAGATTCTCGATCCCATGAACCAGAGGCTAAAGTCACACTAGACTCCTACAAGTGCCAGATCACTTTCTGAAAAGCACCCTCAATGAGGATCGAAGTAAAGAGTAGGTTTGATACCCCGTGACCCCCTGACAGGGAAACCCGTCTAACATCTTCGATTAATAGACCATTCACAGGTATTTTATATCTTGCATGGAACTGTACACCCCATGCGAGAATTGATTCTTCCTAGACTGTTTAGCATAAAAGGAATAGTATTTCCACGAGATTTTAAGATCCTATCAAACCCTCTGCCTGCTCTGCTCCCGACCGGGGATATTGAAATTACCTACCCTTTCACGTATCTTCTTATCACCAGTGAATTTGATACCCCTTTTCCTGGTATTCCCTGATTTTTGATACCCTAAAAGCTTGGCGCACACTACACGATGTGACTTTCATCCCGTTTTGAAAAAGACTAATAGCATTTTATATGACCATTCAACATGTCAATCCTTAACGACCGAGGATCTGAATAGTCAAATGGTTAATAAAATATAAATCTCAAGATATTGCACGCTTCCTTGGAGGGGAAAAAGCTAAATCGGCTCAGAATCGTAGTGACGTAAGACCAGTAGTGCGATTATTTACGATTTGAAGCCGATTCGGCTTTTATTCTGACTAGAAGAGTTAAATGCACTAAAGATTCAATCGTTGAATATTCTTATCATTCTTTAGAACCTAAATCAGGACGATGGTTGTTTAGATTTACATATTTAAAACAACCGCCCTTTCTATGAAAATCGGATCAGAGAGGATGTGTAATGCGCGCCTTTTTTACGTGTTTTCGTGTAGGCGGACGATATAACAGGCCCCAAACCTTTAACCCCCACCCAGTAACTTATATTATTTATTTGTGTGTGTGTGTGTGCGTGTGTGTATGTGAGTGTGGGTGCGTGTGCCTGGGTTGGTGTGTGTGTGTCCAAAGCATTTAAAAATTGTGGTACTTCTTACATGATGAATAGTATTTCAAACAAAGACACACACCCACACATTTAGACAAATACTAAATAGAGAATCGCAGAAAAATGAAACAAAATTATGGCAAATTGTATGACACTGATTGACTTATGTGTAAAGGTTATTATTTCAATATCATGTGACATGATATTCACCTTTATGCCGTAAGGGGTATTAAACAAAAGGAGTAAAAGCGAGAGTTACTAACTAAAGGAAAAAGAAAAGTTGATTTCTACGAGAAATTTAACAATTGAGTTATCACGATCATGGTATTATTTAAACAGTTTCATTATGGATGCTACTCATTTCCCAAGCGTGGATATGAATTATAAGAAACAGGGGGAAATTGAGGGACTGGGCCATTAATTAGAAGAAAAACTATTTAAAGGAAAAGGAGGAATAGAAGAAGGAGAAAATGACTTTCAAAGTGTCTTTACATTGAAATGCAATCAACATTGGGTATAATCATGCAGTTTACTAGTACTGAAATTATAACAAAAAAACATTTTTCATAACCTTTATTACCCTGTGACTTTTGACGTTTGCGCAAACTATCTAATCAATTCTTCCTTGTATGCTCATTTATACTTCATCCAAGTTTTGTATCAATTGCTTTGATGGTTTCAAGCTATCGAGGTTACAATATTTTCTGACAGCTTCTAACGCTTTTATGACCTTGTGACCTTTGACCTCTTCCACCAAAATTTAATCAGTTCATCCTTGAATACTCATTCATTCTTGAAACAAGGTTGGTTAAAATCCGCTCAACGTGTATTACGAAAAGTGGGACGGACGTACAGACGCACGAACAAACGGCACCATTTGCCATGGCGGAGGCATAAACATACCCTACCATTTCTTCTATTAGCTTATTTTTGTTGTTGTTTTTTTAGACATGTTTTAAAGTAATTTGTTAGTACTTTCCAAACTGAAAAATGTAAATTTAGTTCAGTGGTGTATCCAATATAGAGTGGCACCCTCTCCAATTTGCAGACCCAGACAAATAATATCAACAATTTCAACAGTTTGCACAGGGTCCATGCCAGACAAGTAGCCAAAGTATACCCCACCCCGATTATCGACATCCGAATACACTACCATATACACCGTAAACTCATTATAACAAGGACGTTGTGACTATGACAATTACCATGAAAATGATATCTTGATATATTAAACAGGGTAACAAAAAATAATATAGAGAAAGGGCTTCTGCTGCAATTGCTCGCTATACCTTGATTATGCTCTATATTTAATTGAATTAAAAAAGAGCCATTTGTACTAATGTACTTGGTAATAATGCAATATAAGTTACTTGTGGAGTTACAACAATGTAATAATACTCAATATGCTTTAACAATTTTTGCTTAAATTCAAGCTCTTTTTTTGTTTACAGACTAGTATCCTTGAAATGAAATGTGAAATGTATGAGCTTCTGTCGTCTTTCAAGTCGTAGAAACACATCTCTTGCGCATGATAATTTCATTGATGCTAGAAAGATTTCGGAATAAGGAACTAAAATATATTCTAATACACTTTTGATGCCAGTAAGTTAGCAGTAAGAGTAATATCTATTTAATGACGTATACATGTATGTGTGCATTGACTTGCCTTTATGCTGGAAATAAGGAAAAGTAAATATAGGAGACTAGATGGGATCAAAAGTTTGTTTGTGCGTTTGATTTTATTTCTGCATTTTTCAACATAATAGAAAGTAATATACAAACTAAGTTAAATGGTTTGAAGATCATTTGTGTAAACGATATAACACAACATAAAGACAAGATGTCTTTGAAATTGAATATAGCATGTGGTGACCTTCAAGGTTCCGTTCTTGGACCAACATTATTTTGACTATATATATATATATATGTGACTTACCCAACTCCATAAACTTTTTCAATGTCAGATTATTTGCTGATGACTCAAATCTATTTCATACTTTAAGAGGTGTTGTGGTCGAGTGGATATGTCACCGGACTGTGGATCACAAGGTCCCCGGTTCAAGTCCCGCCGTGGCACTAATGTCCTTTGGCAAGACATTGATCTACATTTGCCACTCTCCATCCAGGTGTTAAATGGGTACCCGGTAGGATGCGAAAGTTAATGTGGATAGATGAGCACGTGTGCGCTTGTAAAAAATGACGCCTGGCTGGAATGCTCCCCAGAGAGTGGAGAATGTGCATACATTGTGTGCGGGTAAGCCTTTGAGAGGACCTGCGGTCCTGAAAAGTGCTATATAAGAACGAACTATTATTATTATTAATACTAGACAAAAAGAAATCGATTTAGTAATTATAAGTGACAATTTAATGAAGGTGCAGGAATGATGTAATGCAAATGAAGTCACAATTGACCTACAGAAAACAAGCTATATGATTATGTAATCCAAAGGTAGATCAATAGACAAAAAAGGATCTGTGAGAATATCAAGATCAGATATTACAATATACTTGTGTTATTATATATGGCTTTTATACAGCCTCACCTCTCTTATAGAGTAGAAGTATGGGGGAGCACTTACAAAAGTAATCAAAATTGTATATATTTTAGTAAAAATGGTAATGAGAGCAATTACATTCAGTCCACTTAGAACAGACCTCTTTTTCAAAGTCTAGATAAATTAAATGTTGTTACACTTCATGAACTTCTTGTATCAACATTTATGTATGATTTGGTAAAAGGCGTATTACCACACTCTTTAGTCGATTATTGTCAGATGATACAGCACAGAAATGCACCAAGGAGAAAAGAAAGTGGCTCACTCTATCAACCAAAATGTAAGACAACGCAAGGACAATGTATTTTGTTTGTTGGAACAAAGCTGTGGAATGATCTCCCAGATGAAATTACATTAAAAATATTGAGATTATCTTTTTTTGGAGACATCTTTCCACCTACCTTCTATGTAAATGACGTGGGCTCAACCCCACCCCTTTCGTTTTCCCCTTTTTTTGTTTTTTTTCTATATAGGTATACACTTGCTTGTTAACGATTATAGTTGCCCTTAAGCTTTTACAGGATTTGTGCATGTACGCACATCTGTATAATTTTGCTTTTGCTAATACATCCTTTACATTTTATGAACATAGTGATGATTGTATTTGTTCAAATATTTGTTATCTTCCATTATAATGCTTTACCACTATAATTTGTTTGTTTTTCTTTCTTTTCTTTAAAAAGTTACATGATAATGTATTATTATGTTTGTATAGATTATATGTAAATGCAAAACAAACAAGTTTTACATTCATATGTATTAACAAATTTATGAAAACAATCTGTCGTTTTCCCTCAAGCAAATGTTCAATCTCACAGACACCCTGAATATAATAACTGAAATATGTTTCTGTACTACCCCTGCAAGGAAGAACTATATTCCTTCATCAATAACGAAGAATGCAAATGGAAGGAGAGCTCGCATGATACATCACAGAGTTGCCAAATTTAAAATTAATTCGCAGGTAACAAATTTGCCCATATGTCTAGCCAGTTTTGTCAAATGATTTCAACATTCTCTATTTGTAAATATGTTTCCTGACATTGATTTTAATTCGCTCAATAAAATCTGATACTTCATTTGAACAAACTGTGTCTTACACTTTTTCTTTCAGTAGCATTTACCTAGTTTTGACTCCAGAGTTCAGAGTCACACCAGTTCATTATCACAATGTCCAATTGATTTTTAATTACTTCTTCTCATTCCAAACATGTGCATTAAATCACCCTTCAACACTTGTCATGGTTCTAGTTTTACTAGAAGAAACCTAAAAATTGTACTTCTGTTACCAGACATCTAAACTCTTCAAACATTTCACTGACACCCACCCCCTTGAGCACACACACACACACACACAAACAGTAACATATTTTCCTTTTTTTTTGCCAGGGTAGGAGGCCCGTCTTCTGTTTTTTAAACAAAAAAGGTAACATTAACGTGTTTTTACCTGTTTTGGATCCACCACTGATTGAGAATACCAGCTACCATTGAGTTGAGTACATCAAGAAACCTGTACAGGTGTCGGGGTCTGGTGGTTAAGTAACCCGACGACTCCCGCCGCGGCACGAATGTCCTTTGGCGATATATTTATATATATTTGTCACACTCGACCCAGGTGAGTTAATGTCATAATGGCAGCCACGCTAAAGCCAATGTAATTGAAGTTTGGAG
Source organism: Mesocentrotus franciscanus (assembly GCA_037976565.1). Lineage (NCBI taxonomy): Eukaryota > Metazoa > Echinodermata > Echinoidea > Camarodonta > Strongylocentrotidae > Mesocentrotus > Mesocentrotus franciscanus. The sequence goes on from CP137671.1 coordinate 26,661,532, forward strand.
CGTTAAGTTTGACAGACACGAGTGCTAGACATGAATCCCATCATCATCATTATTATCATTATTATTATTATTATTTTTATTTTTATTGTTGTTGTCGTTGCTGTTATTGATATTATTACTGTATAACCATTAATATAGGCCTAATTGTTTGGCAAAGCATTTGTGGATTGGTGGTATGGATAAAATTACTTTTTTAAGGGGAAGATGTGATCGAATGTTCTGAGGTTCAATATTTTTCTAATTGGGGGTACTAATCATAAAAAGGGTAAAAATTTCCGATGGCATAGGGATCGTTCGTTTTCATCAGTCTGGGGTGTTTATTTTCTTCTTCTTTTGTTTTTCTTTTTTTTAAAGAAAAGATTAAGAGTGATTGAGTGTTCAATTCAAGCCCTAATCATGATATACAGATAACTAAAAGCTACCTGACATGAAATATGAACATAATTATATTTTGAAATTTCCTTCTGTTTGTGGTTAGGATAGAAACACTAATTGAGAAATCAATGAAATGAAAAAAATAAAATGTAAGTTTCGTATTTCATGTGACAGGAGAGAAAATCAATAACAGAGTCATCAACCCTCTCCCCTTTTGTTGATGGCCAGGGCCTCCTGGAGTCGTCATAGCTTTTATATCAATAGTTCTGCTCATCAAATTACATGTTGTTTATAATACATGTCATAAACGATTGCCACATAAATCGTATGTATTACGAAAAATTGTATTCACAAAAGAGGTCATAATACAAATCGTTCGTTCGTTGTTTATTCATTTCAAAATACAATCAAATTATAACATATATACAATATATATATAACAAATCCAAATCATTAAAGTGATGTCATGTATAGAAAAATAAACAATCCGTTAAATATGAGAAATGAAATAAGATAACTAAAAAGGCAAGGCATTTCTAACAGATTTTTTGGCAAAAGTTATTTTTACTTTCCATAAATGACATAAATGACAAAATCTAGTATTATAAGCATGAATGTCATTATTCATTGAAAACGGTGCAGCTTTCTTACATGGAAACAATTTAAGAAAAAGGTGAAGCCAACTAATGCTATGTGTGATATTTAAACAAATTAAAAATATTCAATCACTTTTAACTAAAGAATAATGGACCAGAATGAGCTGTTTAACTACTTCCTGTAAGAATGCGTAGTGCCTTTTTCTGTTACTTATAAAGAGTGCTCATTTTCATTTGACCTGAATTTCCCCAAATAACAATACAATAATTGTGAGATATGACAATATGAGTGAATTGAATAATTTAAATACTATCGAGAGACATACGTCTTTAATTTATACATTATACCTATACATTTTGACATTTTACTTATAACATTATTAATATGTGCATACCAACAAAGGTTATTATCTACATATACACAAGAAAATTAACAACTTCTTTATTAGACATACAAACAGAATCAAGTTTAAGTGATATAGGCCTATTATAAAACAAATTAAAAACAGTATGGTTTTTATTACTATACAGTAGTTGCTTTTGCTCAGATTAATAATCAATCTATTAGCTTTAAACAACAAAGCCACGTTATGCACTTCTTCACTTGCTTTCAATATTACTAGTATCAGATTGAGTTGTGTCATCGGCGTACATAAAATATTAGAACTTTTCAGAGGATTTAACTAGATCATTAATTTAAATTAGGAACATCAAGGGACCTAGTATAGCCCCTTGGGGGACTCCTTATGTCACAACAGAAAAATCGGTTGTATAATTTTAAACGTAGAATATTGGAGACGATTGTATAAATAATCTTTAAACAATTGAATATGATCCCACGTATTCCATTAAAATAAAATTTTGACAAGAGAATTGAATGATCAACTATATCGAAAGCTTTCGTAAATCCAAAAATATTCAAATACAAACATTAATATTTTCAATTAAAGCATGGGTTGTAGAATGGTTTTTCCTAAAAATCAAATCGACAATCAGGAAGTACATCATTTTTAGAAGAAAAGTTATATAAACGATTATAAACACATTTTTCTAATAGTTTGGATTTACAAGGCAACAAAGATATTTGTTGAATGAGCATGGTAAATTGTCTTCACATATGACATTTATTACAAAAAAAGGAAGTTAAATGTCATTTTCCTGACTACTACTCATTAATCTCTGCACTTCCAAAATAATGGAAACATGGTATTCTATTTACAGCACCAAGCTGAAAGCAAGACACGCCAAGAAGAATTATTGCATAACTTAAAGAAGGTTTTCAAAGTATGCAAATATGTTCATCAAATTTCTGTTGAAAAGATCCTTACAGTTCCGATTTCGGAAATGAAATGGGCTACAATTTTAACTGGAAGAAACTTAACACTATTCCTTTAAAATGTTGCCTTTCTACGAAACTTCGTTATCTTTAGTTATGAATTTTACATCAAATTCTAGGGGTCAACAAGTATCTTTACATTATGGGCATAGCTAATTCTAATTTATGTACATTTTGCTTATCCTCTGTTGAAAGTATTTCACACTTGTTTTGGGAATGCCCCGTTACGCATCAATTCATTCAAGACTTCCAAAGTTCTATTTTAAACAATGAAGTGCTTTTGAATTTAAAAAAATCCTATTTGTTTGGTTTCCCAGATAGTATGCAATCTATCTTTAATTTTGTCATTTTATATGCAAATCTATATATTCTCTGCGAAATGCAAAAGGGAACGGTTATCTTTGAATTCTTTTAAAAAGATGCTTTAACGTTTTTATGAAATTGAGCGGGTTCTTTCTATCAAACGCAATAAATTTGTTGTACTACGAGATAAATAGAGACATGTGCAACTGAATTTGCTTTACCAATATGCCACAACTTGTACTTTGTTCAAATCTACTGTTTTTTTCTTTCTCAAGAATTATTGAATACAAATTTCCCTTGGAAAAAAAGAAAAAGAATAAAAACAGAGAATAGCTTAAAGAATGATATTAGAAGGAAGAAACAAAGAAACATAAGGAAAGGAAGGTAGATTGGACCAAATGATAGAGTGATACAAAACAAAGAAAAACATACTATTAAGGAAAAGTTAGTAGAAGGAAAAACAAGGAATAACATAAGGAAAGTAAGAAAAAGAAAATGACTTGATAGAAACGAAGAATAACATGAGGAAAGATAAACAAAAAGAGGATACGATAAAAACTAAGGATAATATAACTAAAGATAGAGAGAGAAAGTGCTAGAATTATTAAAACAATGAAAGAATAACATAAGAGAAGGTGACAGAAGGAAGAAACTGGAATAACATTCAATTGTGCAATGAACCAAATATTGTTTAGAAAAGAATATTCCCAAAATTGAAAAGCACCTCCACAAGAATACCCAAACGAACCCGTGGATTAAAAAAACTCATTTTATTATCTATTTATTAAAAAAAGGAATATGTTATATAAAACTAGCCAACAAAACCTAGTGATAATACTATTAGTCCTTACAAGAAAAACAGAAACAAACTGACTACAATTAAAAGGCTGTCACGTAAACTGTACTACTCCAAAAAGCTAGAAAATGCACACTGAAATATGTCCTCTACATGGAGAGTTATTAATAAAATACTTTGTAAACAGGACAGATCTTCCAGAGTACAAACCTTTTTCCAAAATAACCATGAATTTGACAACCCCAAACATATTGCAAATGGTTTTAATACATATTTGCTTACATAGGTACAGAGCAAGATCCACAAGGTTACGATTTCGAAAAAATTCTTCCCAACTATATAAAGAGGTAGAAGAAAAAGTTATTAGTCTCCTTTTCTCCGAAAGTAGACTAGTTGATTTAGTGGAGTGACTCAATCATGAATAAACATTACTCTTCCGCTTCTTCGCCGTGCGCCCCGATAACTAATGAATAATTCATGAACCTTCAGTTGCCATCCTATTCGCGGGCGGTTAACACAGTTCTGTGTGGGAATTCCCCGTCGGAAGGTCGGTTGAGGTCGACTAGTGCGGGCGCCCTGTGTTGTCTGGAAATCCCCGCTTTTTCCACACAGCACTGCAAATAACAAAAAGGCATTGACGCACCCTAGCTTTGAACAGAGGGAAGGTAAACAAACAAAATCCTGTTTGAAGAGTTAACACGTTGCCTACTAAAGTCTTGTATCGTTATAGGCTGAATAAGGGGAACACCAAATACAAAGGTCAGTATTTCATTTATTATCTTATCTAGGTGATTGAAATACTATGTAGTTAAAAATCCGTTTTTGTTTTATGTCGGCCTAGAAATATTTGTAATATTTGTAGGCCTACATCTTATGCACAAATTATGCATTAGTAAGGAGTATGTGGAAGTACAGCTGTATCTTGTTAATACAGCTGAAAATGGGCTATCCGCCATCTCGTTGTCATATCACATTATGCATTATTTATTGTACACTGCATGTTGATTATTATGGAAATAACAGCAAACAAACAGGAAAAATACAAATCCAGTGTAGCCCTAATTTGTGTTTCACACATTGCCAACTGCAATAGAGAATGAAATATGGAATACTATTTGTTCTTGATATTAATTTCTGGTCAAGTCAACGCGATGGCATGTTGCTCCCTTATCAAATCAATACAACGATACATTATAAGATTTTGTTCCCGGGTTTATTTTTATTTCCTTTTCTCTCTGTAAAATAAAAATATTGTCTGTCTCCTTACGGCATTTTGTTTTAATGCAAGTGTGAACAGTTGTACAGAATGTTTTGTTTATATAGAATATATATAAAGTTATTAATAATCCTTCGTACGAGAAGAAATTGTTCATATTTTTACCCTTAGGCGAAATTTAGTTATTCGTGCAAAACCGTGCCCAATACATATAGTGGCGTAGCATGCGTTCAGTCATGGGAGGGGGGGTGGGGGGGTGGGGGCACCAGCCTGTAGTCTACTAGTTCAGTGTTTTCAACAGAATACATTAGATTCTGTAGATCATGAATATATTTTACTGTGCTCTTGAAGCGTTCGGTTCTAGTCCTTCTTTCATAAGATGGGTGAAAACGTTATATTATGATATAGAAGGATGTGTTCTAAATAATGGAACATCTACTGTGTACTTCCCAGCAATACGTGTAAGACATGGGGATCCCCTGTCTCAATATTTGCTTTTAATTGTTCTAGAAACTCTAGCAATTTGTCTGCGCACTTCCAAAGATAATGTAGGAATTGAAATAAATGATAACGAATTTAAATTGTCATTATATGCAGACGATTTTTGCCCCTTTCGCCATTATACTCGATCTATTAATAACGTATTTGTTATACTTGAACAGGTTAATAAATGCTCAAGACAACTCTTAAATTCAATACAGAAAAGACAGAGATCCTAAAAGTCGGACACCAAAAAAGATACAACCCCCAAACCATTTGAACAAGATATAAATCAACAGTTGAACGTAGTTGATACTATCAGAATTTTAGGAATATTTGTCTTTTGATGCAAGATGAAAAATTACGTGAACTTATATTTGGTCTTAAAAAGCTTTTATATTTATGGAAATCAAGAAAACTAACTTTGTTGGGAAGATACAAATTCTGGAAGCCTTTGGAATCTCTAAATTTACATATTTGTTTTCTTCAATTGTCATACCCCAACAAATATTAAAAGAGATAGAAAAACATTTTACGATTACCTTTTAAATGGACCGGATCGAGTTAAACGAAACTTCATGGTACAATAATTGAATAATCGAGGTTTGAAAATGATAGACGTTAAATCATTTGTAGACTCGCAACAACTAATTTGGACCAGCAACATTATGATTAGGCCTGGAAATACGAAGGTTTGGTACCATGGGGGTATCATGTCCTTAATTACTATGTAAAGAAATATGGTAGACACTTCCTGTTTAATTGCAATTATGAAGTAAATAATATTTCTTTGAATATGCCTGCATTTTAAAGATTACGCTTAGAGAAATGGCTTGTGATTTTTACAGCTAACATCTACCTGTTATTATTGAACTGATGAATACCTTATCAACTAGTTTTGTTAGTGATCGGATAAGCCCTATTATGCATAGACTAAACGTTGATTTTTAAAATTGATTTTAACTTTATGTCGAACAAATTTACTCAGCCTGTTGTTTGAAATTATTAACAGAAATACCTATCCAGGAGTTTGCAGCGTATTTCAATATAATATATATGACACGGTTGAATAATTATAATTTACTGGCGCCTATGAAGGGCTTTACATGCCATAATTCGAACAACTATACAACTATACAGCCATCGAATGGACGTATAGTTTTAACCAAGTTTTAAACCAATGTACATCCATACAACTATACAACTATGCAACTATACAACGAAGCGTCCATCAAATCACACATAAACGCATGTATAGCTTCCAGCGTGCTGGACGAAGTGCCATAAGTACATTGTGTAGATCCATGGTACACCTATACAACTATACAGCCATCGAATGAACGTAGAGTTTTAAAGGGCATATCCACTCCGATAATAACTTACTTTCAATAGAAGCAGAAAAATCTGACAAACCAATCAAAACAAGTTTGAGCAAAATCGGATAACTATTAAATAAGAAAGTTATGAATTTTTAATGACATGAAAAACTTTGAAAATCATAAGACATTTGGCAAGTCACTGATGAGTATGTGACGTCATTGCCCCACTATACATTAATTGTTTTCTTTATATTGATAATATAAATTTTCCATTTCCCCCTAATAATTTTATTTCCTCAAACCAGCATCCAAGTTATATTGACAGTAATATGTTTTTGTGATGATGCACTAATATAGAGTAATTTTTCTGTTGAATCATTAAACAATTGTGAAATTTGATAAACTATTTATATAAAAAATAATGATTATGAATATACAATATTCAGAAAATAGTATCAATTTTTCAAAGTTCATAAAAGATTCTGTGAAATGTCATGCATGCAATATGATACAAATCATATAACCTGGGCAAAGGCCTGGGGAAATCAAGTTCTTGGGGATAAAAAGGGAAATGAATATGATACAAATATAGAAAGCAATTGATTAATAGTGAGGCAATGACGTCACAAAGTGATAACCAAAATCTGCAATACGAATGTTTAGCAGTTTAATAAGGCAAACCATCGACGCAAACTGCACACACACACACACATATCTGAACATATGGGACTATAAATTCACACAGCGGAACCCACTCTCATTAGCCCACTTTACTTCGTATTATCAGCTTTATTTTTTGAAGGATCGTCATAAAAAATACATAATCACAAACTTTGGTTTCTAACCGTACAAGTTATACTGGAATGAAAGAAATTCACTGCAGAATAACGGATCCTGTACAAGATTATGATGTTGATTCGACAGGATAAAAATCCCGTTGTTGGCAATATGGAACAGCTGATCGCGACGAAGGTGAAACTCTACTGCCGGACTAGAAATCTGTCCCGGCATGCTTTGCGATGAAACAACCGTGAAGGCACGTATTTGTGTAGTGATTTTCATTGTTCCATAGTATTTCATACTGTTTAAACACTTCATAACTTCCTTTTTAGTTATCCGATTTTCCTCGAACCGTTTTTTTTGCTCGGTTTCTCTTGTTTTTCTGCATCTATTGAAAGCAAGTTATATTTGGAGTGGACTTGGCCTTTAACCATTAAGAACGCAGGAAACTGTGCAGCCATAATACCATACATTCATCGAATAGATGTGTAATTTCAACCAAATGAGGGATGACTGCTGCGAGATAAGCTACGGGGGCGGCCGTGTCTGGATAACTACATGTTTGCACGCACACCTGTCTTCCTTTGTGTAGTAGTAAAGGTCATTTTCTCTGTCTATTTTCCCTTATGTCTTCTATCGTTTACTCCTATCCCCATTTCTTTTTCTTCTCTGCTGT
>CP137671.1:26669908-26775198 GCA_037976565.1 Mesocentrotus franciscanus
AACATAGTAGAACACGAAAATGGCAAGATATTGTTATTAAACTGATACATAAAGAGAGAAATTGAAGGAAGTTAATGTCAGTTACATGGTCCTGGGAAGCGGGGGTGCTGGGGGTGCTGAGCAGCCCCTGCAAATTTTTTTGTATGATATATTTAATGTTTATCATTATGCTTCATTTACGAAATTGTCACACAGCCGACAGCCAAAAATGACGCTTTTTAAATTAAAAAAATTTCTTTCACAAAATCCTACAACATGTATCCCTAGTTGGCACGCGATCCAATAATACTCGCGACAAAAGCATACCATATATTTTTGTGTAACAAGTCAAAGATGTATATAGCACACGTTAATCATTTTCTTTAATAATGTGGAATAGGGGAAATTCGACGACATTAATAAAATAACGAGATAAGAATTCGTCACTAAAGACGAATGAGGCGGTCTGGACGTTTTTTTAATGATCTCATATGGAGAGATGGAGAGATGAGAGAGAGAGAGAGATAGGGAGAGCGATATGGCAGTAGATATATAAAACGAAGGAGAGAGGGAGACGGGGTATAGTCATGTAAAAAAAATACATGAGCTGGACAGAGAGTAAAAGAGGAATCAGAATGCATGTACTTGGAAGGAGAGAGGACAGTCAGGAAACTTGGTAGGGGTAAAATAAGAGTACAAAGGGCAAAGAGCAGAGCTATAGAAAATTAAGGAACATTACAAGACATAATAGGGACTTTTAGATTTGCACGACGAGGACGTAGCTAGACTGCTACACGGACATCCTTTTAAGGCAATGTGACGTCCTTTTAAGGCACTGGCAGTGCCCGGGAGTGTGCCTTAAAGGGAACCAAAACCTTCATCCTAAGTTGCCTTTATTGTAAAGTTTAAACGATTTGAATAAGATTAGTGAAAAATTGAACAAAATCAGGCAAGGTATAAGGAAGTTAAAGCTAAAGAAATAACTTGTCACCAGAGGGCGATATTTAATTTGATGGCATCATTTGTGGACAACTCTCCATGCCTTCTGATCATGGAATTTCATGTTTTTCATTCTTTCTTGTGATTGAGATAATCTACTCCCTTGAAAACAAGATATAGAATGCAAAATGATATATTCCACTTTACATTTTATGAAGTCGGATATTGAACACAAATGAATACGAAGAAAATGAAAGAATTGTGAAATTGCATGATCAGAAGGCATGGAGAGTTGTCCACAAATGACGCCATCAAATTAAATATCGCCCTCTGGTGACAAGTTATTTTCTTTAGCTTTAACTTCCTTTTACCTTGCCTGATTTTGTTCAATTTTTCAATAATCTTATTCAAATCGTTTAAACTTTACAATAAAGGCAACTTAGGATGAAGGTTTTGGTTCCCCTTAAAAGGACGTCACATTGCCTTAAAAGGATGTCCACGTAGCAGTCCACGTTCTCGTCGTGCAAATCTAAAAGTCCCTAATAGAAGGAGAACGAGAACCAGAGGCGGGAGAGGTAGAGGGTGAGAGAGAAGAAAAGGAGAAAGGCAAAGGCAGAGGGAGACAGAGCAAGAGAATAAGAGGGAGGCAAGGCAAGAGGTCGAGGTAGAGGGAGGCAGAGAGAGGAAGAGGGTAAAAGAGTAGAGAGAGAGATATGCAGAGACAGAGCAAGAGGAGGAGAGGGGCAAAATAAGAGAGGTCCTCAGGAGAAGAGAAAGAGATGCAATGGAGAACGATGCATTTAATATTTCCAGCATAAATAGAATTGAATATTTATTACATAGAGAAAGAGAGAAGTATTGACATGTGAACAATACTATGTCCATGGAATGGACGTAAACATTGCATATACCTTGGCTTAATAACTGGAAAAATATAAACGTCTGGGAAGGAAACTAGCATCATAGAAATGGGACGATTTGATATTTGAATTGGGAGAATTGGGAGATTAATAGACGACAAGGATTTAGATTACCCATAGGGTTGTACGCACACTATATTGACATCCCTCTCCCAGAGATATAACACGCAAAATTAGGCAATTATTACATTGTTTGTGATTGTATATGATAATATGTTATAATAGTCGAAGAAGATCATAATAAATTTAAAACGACGGAAGAAAAAAAACGACCCACCAGGAATCGAACGTGGGTCGCCGGAATGGGAGGCAAGTGCTATGACCACTATACCAAAATAATCCACGTAGACATTACATGTGAACGAAAATGGAATTCTCAAATCCCACTTTGCAAGTGAAATATGAGCATGATCCCGGCATCTGATCGAAAAATAAAGGACACACTGGTGATAGCTTATTGTCTCAGCTACAACATACTCGAAGCTCAGCGAAAACAAAACTAAAACGACGGAGATATTGCTCGCGAAAGACGGGAATGTAGAATCCAGTTTTGAAAAAAGTCATGTCCCATAGAGAATAAACGGAAAATGTAAAAAATTGATATGCCTCCTTTAATCGCAAAAATACGCCATGATGCCTTTGTCAAAATGAACCGCGTTTGTAGAAAATTGTCTCAGCTAAAACATATCAAAATTTAGAAGAAAATCGATCAATATTTACAGAGATACAATCAATTTTCCATATTTTCATAATATGCAAATTAAAATTTTGAGTTCGGAGGCCATTATGATGACGTCATGAATTAATTGAGGGTCAAATGAGACATGAAATCATATCTCCGACTCATAATCTATCCGAATAAGAAAACAATTTGGGAGTTCCCATCCATTCTGGAGAGTTACAATGAATTTTGTTTAGGCATGTTTTTGCCCATGTATTGTGGATAAAGATAACACAGGTCCGCGCGTACCGTCAACTTTGACGGACGCTCATTGCGTTATTACTGTTCAGAAAAGGGTGAACAAGGTATCAAAATGCTTGGAAAAATGTGCCAAATATGATGAACGAGAAAATTTGGCGATTCTATGTTGCACAATGCCACTTTGCGCGAAAACGCGCGCGCATGCGCGTTTTTTTGCAAAATGCTTAAAATGGCCTAAAACATATTCAAAATGAATTTGAGACGATTTAGAGCATTTTGAAATTTCGCGCGCGCGCTTACCCGCGGACGTACGCATACGCGTGCGTTTTTTGACCTGAAATTGACCGGACGGATATTGACCTTGATCCTGATAAATATGAATGAGAAATGACTTTCCATTATGAAGATATGATCATGAGTTGATTTTCAGAAGAAAAAAAAAATCACAAAATGGCGCCTGGATGACGTCATGAAGACTTGATGACCTTGAAAAGATTGCTGTCACGTCTTATGACAATGAACTATCACTGTGCCAAAATTGAAAGAAATTGACAAAACCGATCTGGAGTCATCTTATACACAAAAAGGGGTTAGAAATAAATAAAAATAAAGAATAAAGAATAAAGAATAAAGAATTAAGAAGAAATAAAATTCTGACGAAATCAATAGGTGATCTGTCGAAGACGACAGACCACCTAATAATCGGCTCCGATCATAGTCAGCATGCTGCATGCATAGCAAAATAGTCTTAAATTTGTTTCCAGGTTCACAGACGGCCCAGCTGCTCCATATAAGCCAAACGGACATGACTTTTGTTAATGAGTAGAAGAAATGGTGAAGTATGTTATTACATTATATCGGGTGGCCCCCCCTAATCGGAATAAATGTAGTTGACTTTTAAGGACTTTGCTCTGATCAACAGTTATCTTTTTTCACCTTGCTGGATAAAACAACTTTACAACACCTTTTCAACACCAAGATCATAACATTTGTTTGAATTTTTTTTATTTTACGAGTAATTTCTTATGGACTGTCATTTTCGAGGTTTGCCATTAATTTGTCATCGTGCTTCCGAAAATGACAGTCCATTAAAAATTACTCATAAAATAAAAAGTTCTCAACTAAATTTGATGATCTTTATGTGATTATAATGGGGAAAAGGTGCTCTATCCAGCAAGGTGAATTAGTAAAAAAGATGATTAGAGCTAAGTCCTGAAAAATAGACTGTATCGAGTGTTCGTTTTTTTTGTTGGCCACCCGGTATAATGATGCATAATTTCTGGGTTATTTGTTACCGTACACTCTTTCGAAGAAAATTGTTTATTAACTTTTTATATCCATCGTATAAATCTTCATGAAGGTTTCACACAATGAAACAGTATTGTTACCACAAAAAAGGTTAATTGTGAGGAATATAATGATATAACCTAAGCAGGTTTTAGTATTTGTTTGTACATGTCAGGTGCTACTATTAAGTCATAAATATTATGTTAACTGATACTTCGCTTATCTATTTCATTATGTTTCCTCACAAATTACATGAATTACATGTATTAACTTTTCAGTACATAGTTTTCACTGTTGAAACCTTCAGGACGATTTCTTCGATGAATGCAAAGAATGGCATAAACAGAATTTCGCCTCGTCACGCAAAACGAGACAGAACTCTTCATTTACAAAATCAAATTAATATGATTTAAATTCAAGGAGCAACATCATTAGTAATCATTCCAGCTTAACATGATGCAAAATACACATACTTGCTTTTTGAGCAAAGCCTTGTGAAAGTTCATATCATGTATATATATTTTTTCTGCTTGTACCATGTTTTAAATTAATACACAGACTGTATTTAATACGTCTTTGATTTTCTCTTGTAAGATCCAACTAACAGGCATGAAGGAATATCCAGTGGAAAATTATTCCAAGCAGTGGGACCCAAAAGTTGATATTATGAACTTACTTACATCTAGATGAATATTTCTTCTCCAGAACTAAACTACATTTCATATCATTGCTGGTCTGTAAATGAATGCTCGAAGATGATTAAATGCCTACAAGAATACAAGATGTAATAAAAGGCCAATAAATCAACTCAGTAGTAAGATATGGGAGAGATGCATCCACTTTCTTACTCTCTCGCAAACTCTTAACTCTCTTAGATTCATGCCATGAGCAATTGAGTTTAAATAATCAAAATATTGTGCATCAATCTATGACGTAACATCTTAAACATTTTGTTGAATTATAAATCAATTATGCAGTGTTGTTTAACCCTTTGCCTACAGGAACCTGGTGGTCCCTGTATTAAGCTAATGAGACTTTCACAATGCAGTATTCAATGGGTTAAATGGAAAGATAAACACCTACACACTGAAACATCGCTGAAGTAAAATGTATCTTTCTGAACATTTGAAAATTGAGAACTTGATAAACTATATTGTTACAAACGTTGTTCAGGCTCAGCCTCATAATACCCTGCCGCGCAGACGGATAATTATTATTTAGTGGCGAAGACTGATTGCTGTAATAAAGTTGAAGCTACGTTTAAGCTGGTCATATTTTATAAAGGTCAGATAAGTTTTATTCACTGTGTTCCTTATTTTTTAGTGATTGTGAAGTGGTAATCACATTAAGCTAATAGATGTAGAAAAAATAAATTTCTTAAATTGCCAAGGAAACCATGGATAAATAGGAAAATTTGGATAAATGCAAATTATGGTTAGACAATATTGGGCAGGAGAGTCAGCTTGCTACAACTTGAAATCAGGGGCGGATCTATGGGGGAGGGGGGGGGGGTTAGGGGGTTTAACCCCACCCCCTGGGCTGCCAAAAAAAGAAAAAGAAAAGAAAGAACGCACACAGGAAAGAAGCCTTTCAAGTGCAGATATTGTGAGAAGATATTCAACTCATCTGGTAACTTAACCAAACACATGATAACTCTGGATATAAATGTGTATTAAACTGTTACTTGATTTAAAAAGACGTTATCATGCATTGCTTTTCATAGACTCCATTGTGTTAGTAGATGCCAGGAAAACATCAATACGGGCCGGGGGGTTCAAAATAGCAAAAAAAAAAAAAAAAATCGCCTCTCCGCTACACGACTCGTGCATCGTCATTGGGTCAAACTGTTTAAACTGTTACTTGATTTAAATAGACGTTATCATGCACTGCTTTTTATGGTCTCCATTGTGTTAGTAGATGCCAGGAAAACATCACTAATGGGGGTTCAAAATAGCAACAAAAAATTCGGCTTGCCGCTTTGCGGTGATCTGGTCAAACTCCACCCTTCGCAAAAAGCTAGATCCGCCCCTGACTATTTAATCTTCACAAAGATCAATCACTCAGACGAACATATCAGCAGCAGACGGGGAAATGCACCTTGACATAAGGACTTAGAAAAAGAAAGAACAAAGGAGGAGAAGAAGAGTATATATATATATATATATATACGTATATATATCTCAGCACCCCCGGTGAAAAAATCGTTCCCAGGGCCCTGGTCAGTTACCGTCAAGCTTTGTAGTTTGATAAACAGAGGGCGTGTGCGGTCACGGAAACCAGCTCCAGCACATATATGAAAAGCTTTCTTTTGCAACAAAAGATTACTATCTGTTACGTTTTTGGATGTTGCCAATATAACATTACAATATGAAATGTAGGGTAGATTTAAGGTATTGTGCAACATAAATATGGCTTTGTCAGGTAAAAGATCTTTTCACTCTAAATAATATGCCAATATTTCGAGAAATTCGCGTCCTTATGTTTTTCAGATTGTAACTTAACAAGGAACTTCGTGCACGTTTTTCCTTCTAGTAAAACATTATCAAGTTTACCACTGATATTTTATTGATCACATGACTTACTTCCTTTGAAGTGACTATAATTTGTTTTTAGCACGTTGAGGGTCAGCATATTGCTTCGAAACCAATCAGCTAATTTCGGTAGTTTCCTATTGATGTTGTTTTCAAGGAAATGAATATTGCGATGAGATAAGAAAACACTTGTATCGTCAGCAAATAATATGAATAGAACTTTTCGTTTTGAAACAAACACTGACTTTGAGCTATAAGGTCATTGTGACAGCCACATCGGATTTGATAAAAATGACGGCCAAAAAGGAGCATCCATCTTGACATTAAATAGATAACATCATAATCAGATTCTTTATACCTGTAAACCTCATAACTATAGAAATGTTATTATTTCATTAGACCACAATCTCAAATTGCGCCTATTTTTGATTTACCGAAATGGCGAACCAGGGGACGCCCTTCTTGTCATTGAATCGATGAAATAACATCAGAATCAGATTCTTTATACCTGTAATAATTTTATTATTCTAGCCCTTTTCGTATAACAAAAAATGAATTCCAGCTAAAATGGCGGCCCCAGGGTCCACCCTTCTTGGCGTCCGCCAAGAATCAAAATGGTATACAATGGTCAACATGTGGGCTAAATTTGATGCTGTTAAAAGAATCTGAACCAAAATATCACTTATACCCCAACTACTACTTCTCCTAAAACCACTTCTTCTACTACTACTACTACTACTACTACTACTAATCATAATAACAATGATAATAATGAGTAATAATACCCATGATGTTAATATAGATACTACCATTACTGCTACTACTACTAATAATAAGATCAACAACAATAGCAATGGAAATATCAATATCATATATATACTAATTGTGCATCAGGTTTGTAAAGATTAAAGGAACTTCATGAAATTAGGGATGAATTCTTAACTGAATTGATGGCATTCTCTTCTGAGGTAAGACAAAATCAAGATGTTCAGCCAAGAACCACTTTGCCCGTTATGCTACTGTTCTGACATATGATCGTATTTTTCTACTTACTACAGGAGTTACACAATGAAAGTCGGCATTATAACCTGCATGACCTGTATGTTCGCAGTTGCTTTGACGGCGCGAGGGCCAATCAGAAGACAAGCCTCTCAGCCAGGTATGTTGATTTTTTAATGCATGATTTATAAAATATAAACAAGATAGTATTAACTCTAAAAAAGCCGGGCTATTTGAGGTCTTAATACGGCCGGTGGGGGGACATAATAGCCCACCCCTAAGATCTCGGACGTGAAACGGCCGATCGCCGCGAAAATTTGCACGCATGTCAAGTGAAGTGTATAAAATACTATGACAAATTTAATTTTTTGAAAAATTCACTCATTTGCATAGTTATGGTAATTTATGCGAATAAGGTAATAAAATTCACCTTTTTACCAATAAACCATATATTCTTTATATTTAAGCATTTTTTTCACTACATATATTCGTTAGACCATTTGAAACAATAATACAAAACTAGAAATGCAATCGTGTCAGAACGATATGCGTGCAATGACGCCATGTTTCTACGTGTCAAACGAAAGAGCATCTCTCAGACTGTCCAGAGCTATTTGTACGAAGTCTGTAGCTTTTGTGGTACTGGAGATAGGTAGGGTGAAAGAAAGACCTCAAAAATGGCCCAAAACGGACAAAATGGCGTCTGGACGGTTGTGCATGAGTGATTCTAGAGAACGAAGATTACAGCGACCTTGATGAGATGCTAGAAACTACGCCCAAGAAGTTTGAAAGGGATTGGGATAGCTGAGCAAGGGAAGTAGAAAGGGCTCGCAAGCACTGCGTGCAAAACCAATGGGATTTGGGTGCATGATGAACACGTGATGACGCGTGCTGTGGCACTAACTGCCGTCCATACTAACACATTCATGCAGAATATAAAAAGGCGTCTAAAATAGCACCCTTGACGAATTTCAAAAATCCGGCTTCGAGAGGCCCTGCGTTTGGCTACCCAGAAGACGCTTGCAAAATTTCAAGGAAAAATAAGGACGGTAGAGGGGCGAAAAGCAGTCTGAAAAAATGACGTCATAGCCGATACGTGTTATTCCTTGGCGGAAACTCAGCAGAATTCGTATAGTGACCCTTGTTCAAACACAATTTACTCAAATATTTCTGTGATAACATATAACGTGTTTGGTATCATTGGAAAGGGCACTTCATTGCGGTCAGTTTGACACCATTGTCATTTGCGCGCAATGTACTGCACGCATTTAACGCGCTTTTACGTAATGCATAGTAAATTCATCATTTTGGGCGATAACTTTGCGCTGACGTCATTAAAATTTACCAAACTTGGCAGACAGTTGTCACGTATATGGATACATGTGTCTGCCAAGTCTCACTTACGTAGGTATAAAGATCGTAGTTTTAGAGCAAGTTGAAGTTATTTCGCAATTTTCTTGAAAACCGCATATTTTGAGGGCATTTTTCGCAAAGTCGGTCAGCGTAAGGGTATATAATTTTGCATTTGGCTGGAAAGGGCATATGTTCAAGTATCTAAATCCCAAAAAGTGTACGGGTTTGCCAAGACACAATAGAGATACGGCCACAGAAAGAAAGCCAATTCCCAGAACTTTAGAGGGCGCTATTTATGTTTTGCATGGCCATTGGAGCGTGAAATTTAGCATGGCTATGTGCAAGTATAACATAAAGATACTGTGAGATTTAAATACAAAACGAAATTTATATGAGAAAGTTATGGCAGTTTTAGATTTTTAGGGGTCAATTTTTCAAGAATTTGAGAGATTTTTGATGGAGTCGGTTTAAGATCTGAATTTTGAGTACAAAGATGGCATTTTGAAGGTCAGGTTATGTGTCGCAGATGAAAGAACATCTCTTAGACTATCTAAAAAAAATTGTTAGAAGTTCGTAGGATCTAGGATAGTGGAGATAGGAAGGAAAAAAGAAAGGCCTTAAAATGGACCAGAAACGGACAAAATGGCGCCTGGACGGTTATGCATGAGTGATTTCGAAAATCGAAGAATGTAGTGACCTTGATGACATGAGGATCGATGGGCGATTCGCCCCCGTGAGCTAGATAATCGCCTCCGTCAGAGTGCTCACGGGGGCGATTGCAAAATTAAAAATCGCCCCCGTGGAATTATAGAATAAAGATTATCTTTTCTGTTATAACTTTCAGGCAATATTGAGTTTCAACTTAATATGTATTTCAAACCTTAAACCAATGAAATGGAACTATGGAAGTTAGATTAGCCTGCAGGATTTCTCGCTCGTATATTTTTTGGTGTCTAGAGGCCGCCATATTGTAAGCAAATGTGCGCTTATTCGCCGCAAGAGGGCGCTATATTTCCCATCTCCACATCAGATTCTCTATGACTGTATTACAGATACAAACAACGGAAGCTCGCAGTCCAGTGCTACCGTTAGCAGCGGCTATACCGCGCCGGTAGTACCGGCCGGTGTGCACGCTGCCGCCCCATATCTGCCAGAGCTAGAGGCGATCGCGCAAGGACCGAACCATGGAGAAGTTTTTCGTTGTGAAAAGCGTGAATCCTCTGAAATCTGGTGATTCCAAAAGACCAGCAAATAATGAACCTCGACCAGTAAATCAATATTGAGAAGGAGAGGAAGACCAAAGATGTTGTGGAAGGATATAGTAAAGACTAAAGAAAAAATGTAATAAGGTTGCTTTGAATGATAAGGGGGAATTTGCAGAACGGGATGAAATTGAGAGAATGTCATCGCGGGATGAAAGTCGACAGTAACCACTATGTAACTTGTAAAGTTGTAAGAGGGAAATGCCGACTTAAATAAATGATAATAATTGGCTGATCTACGAGAGGGGGGCCTTGGGCTGCCAAGTGAAAATGTGATGTGCATGTAAAAACGCCATCATGTGTCCAGACCCACACAGTATCCGCATCGTCATTGGGTCAACCCCTTAGCAAAAAGCTAGATCCCCCTGGTAACGATGAAATAGCAAAGAGGATCATGGGTACAAATTCAATGGAAATTTGTATTAAAAAAGAGCCCCGTCAGTACTAAAAAAGCCCCCATGAGAAGGTTCACGGGGGCTCTTTTTTTTTGGAAGAGCCCCCATGGACAAAAAATTAGTTTGAGCCCTATATTGTTTGAGCGCCCTCTCCCCGCCCCCTCCTCCATTTAGGTCCAATAATGGTATGGACCAACTCTCATAGAAATGTGTGTATAAGTTAAAGGCACCTGCTCTATATAGCATAATGTCAAACTGTTACTGCCAATGGATTTCTGAATGAGCTAGGAAATTAATTTGTTCTTGGTTTGTGTAGGTACTTCAATGAGAAAATATAAATTGCACAATACACTCTTAATCATGATTATGGTGAATAGAAAACACATCATTTGCACTGTATAGATGACTAGAGAGTAGAGTATTTTCTCCTTTTAGTCTGTATTTCATAGCGCCATGCATCAAACAAAGGCTTGTTAGAATATTATGCATATGGCGTTGTCAACCCCCGGGATTTTGTGTGTGTACCAAAATGAATGGCATGTGGGGATGAAAAAAAAAAATTAGCTGCGCGCAACAAAGGTGTACTGCTTCGCATACCCACTTTAATCGTTGCGATATAAGCAGTTCATACAAAATTTGGAAGTGCACACTTAAGTATGATTTAAAACACCCAACAAACAACTAAAAATAGAAAGAAAGCAGTTTACTGCGGCATAATGTGAAGAAGCGTCTCCGATGTACTGTATAAAGCCAAAGGGTATAACAAAAGTGACATTGTATCTACATGTATACGATAATTTACTCCTCCTTCTTCAGATAAAACTTTCCCCATTGGAGGAAATGTCACCTTGCTGTGTCCCCTTGTCCCCGACGATCTCTGGAAATGGGTGTACTGGAAGAAGAACGATCACACTATCTACTCTCTTGACGTCCAGAGTAATACCCCATGGACAAACGACACAAGATATGAGGGCAGCAACCATGCTACACGTTTAACGATCAAGGATCTTAGGAAGACAGACAGTGGAATCTATCACTGTAAAGTGGCAACTCTCGTCTTCACTAAGGAGCGTGGCCAAGTACTGTTATCTGTTACAGGTATAATAAAGTATCATATCACTACAAAATCAACATCCCAAGAAAACTATCACAAAATTGGCTTGGCTACGCCTTACGTTACTCAGTAGAGTATGATACACCTTGTACGTGCATTTCATTTTCATAAGTCATAACTTGACTGTACTATCATAATGTATAATTACCTTGATTACGTGAAACTAGTAAATATTTCTATTCATTTATTTTCATTTATATTTTTTTCTTCTTCATTTTTTCACATTATTTTGTTTATTTCAAATACATACAACATTCCTTTATTACTAAATCAAACAATGCAAATAATTTGTCTAATGATATTGCAGAATAACATGATAATCATGATAATAGTAAAGCATACAAGTCAATTAAAACATAATAAATAGGTTTAAACGTTTAATCACTCATTAATAATAATAATAATAAAAACTAGAAATGCAATCGTGTCAGAACGATATGCGTGCAATGACGCCATGTTTCTACGTGTCAAACAAAAGAGCATTTCTTAGACTATCCAGAGCTATTTGTACGAAGTCTGTAGCTTCTGTGATACTGGAGATAGGTAGGGCGAAAGAAAGGGCTCGAAACGGCCCGAAACGGACAAAATGGCGCCGTTCTGGGGGCCAAAAGCGTGAACCCGATTTGCCCATAGACAATGCGGGCGGAAAACGTACAGGATCTGTATTATGACCGGACTTAAATTTTTTCTCTCTCTTTTTATGTCTTTTTATGGGCCGTATTTGGTATCATTGGAAAGAGAATTTCATGGTTGTTATTGTAAGCCACTCTCTTTTTTTCTATGATAATCCTATCAAAACAAGTGATGTAAAATAGATTTATATGACAAAATGGCGTCTTAAATGGCCCCCTTGACCAATTTAAAAAATCCGGCTTCGAGAAGCCCTGCGTTTGGCAACCAAGAACACGCTTGCAAAATTTCAAGGAAGAAGAAGAACGTTTAGGGGGCGAAAAGCAGTCTGAAAAATGACGTCATAGCCGATACGTGTTATAATCGGGCGGAAACTCGGCGGAATTCGTATAGTGACCCTTGTTCAAATGCGATTTACTCACAATTTTCTGTGTGAACATATACCATAATTGGTATCATTCGAAAGGGCACTTCATTGCGGTCAGTTTGACACCGTTGTCATCTGCGCGCAATGTATTGCACGCATTAAACGCGCTATTACGTAATGCATAGTAAATTCATCATTTTTGGCGATAACTTTGCGCTGACGTCATTGAATTTTACCAAACTTGGCAAACAGTTGTCACGTATATGGATACATATGTCTGCTAAGTTTCATTGATGTAGGTATAAAGATCGCTATTTTAGAGCAAGTTGAAGTTATTTCAGAAATTTCTTTAAAATGGCGAATGTGGAGGGCAATTTTCTCAAATTTGGTCAGCGTTAGGGTATATAATTTTGTATATGGCTGGAAATGGCATATCTTCAACTATCTAAATCCAAAAAAGGTTACGGGTTTGGCCAGAAACGATGGAGATACGGCCTCATTAAGAAAGCCAATTCCCAGAACTTTAGAGGGCGCTATTTAGTTTTTGCATTGCCATTGGAGCGTAAGATTTGGCATTGCTATGTGCAATTATGAAATAAAGATACTGCGAGAAGATGAGACGGAACGGAATTGGTTAAAGAAAGTTATTGCAATTTTTAGATTTGTAGGGGTCTATTTTTCAAGAATTTGAGAGATTGTTGACGGAGTTGGTTTCAGATTTAAATTTCGAGTACGAAGATGGCATTTTGAAGGTCAAGTTATCCGTCGCAGATGAAAGAACATCTCTTAGACTATCTAAAGGAATTTGTTAGAAGTTTGTAGGATCTAGGATAGTGGAGATAGGAAGGAAAAAAGAAAGGCCTTAAAATGGACCAGAAACGGACAAAATGGCGCCTGGATGGTTATGCATGAGTGATTTCGAAAATCGAAAAAATAGGTGACCTTGATGAGATATCAGAGATTAAGCCTACGAAATTTGAAAGGAAAAGGACTTGAGAAAAGTACCTAACTAGGAATAACAAGCACTACGTGCAAATCGAATGGGATTTCCGGACGATAAGGAGGATAAGTATATTAATGGGGCAGAATGTGAACGAAAACAAGGCAATGACGAAGGTCGTCATTGCAATTAATGGGGCAGAATGTGAACGAAAACAAGGCAATGACGAAGATCGTCATTGCAATAATATTGGGTTCTTTTATAGCGCTCATATATCCCGATATTACCCTGGCTTTAGCACGGCTGCCATTACGGCGCTCTAGCATTTCAAGGAATTAATTCCTGCCAGGTACCCATTTACATCACTTGGGTTGAGTGTAGCAAATGTAGATCAATGTCTTGCCAAAGGACATTAGTGCCGCGGCGGGACTCGAACCGCGGACCCTGTGATCGATACTCCAGTGACTCCAGTGACGTATCCACTCAACCCCGACACCTTGTATGGCTATGTTTAGTGAATGGGCCTAAAGTAAAGCAAGGCTTGTTTTGGATAGGCCCATTGAATATATAATTTACAGGCAGGTAGAAAAAGAGAATAGTAGAGGGGAGGAAGAAGGAATTGTTATTGTTGACATTTATGTTTTTAAAGATAACGAGAAATGATAAGGTACAAATAGAATGGCGATGCTCCTCTGTATTTGACTTATCGCCCGCCACTATCTCTGTTTTGGAAATGTTTATGTCAGGCCTGGTCTTAAAAAGTACACCCCCATTTAAACCCAACAACAACAGCAAAAATAACGAAGCTGACGAAGAAAAACCACGAATCAAAAACAAAAAAACATATAGATAACCCATCCGAGGAAGTGTTTATAAAGATCTACCAAATCATATAGCCTAAAAATTTGGAAATACCTGAGCAGTATTGATAATGTCTATAAATCATATATACATGTATGTATATGAGCCTCAAAGTTCTCAAAATTGAATAGCGATAAATTCATGATTATTTTGTATGATTTATCCTTAGACCAAGAGGTAGGAATTTCCACCACTACTCCAGGTGTTCACTTTAGAGCTAATTCTACGACGATACCACCGCAACCTGCTGTAGATTATAAATTAGTCTTAGCCTTCTCAATTTCGTTCCTCATCAACATCATCATCACCGTTTTCACTGTTTTCAAGTACCGGGAACGTAAGCACATTCGTTTTTATCATATTCTCAAAAGCTATTTACATTGAATAATTATGATCAGATATTCATGTGTTTTGTGGGGTTGCACCGTGATACAGATGTTTCCCTCAGGATTTCGGAAATCAGAATCCAAAATCATATCAATGTTGTTTTATAAGAAAATAAATGGAAAGATACTATACTAAAACATTTTGACTTTCCCAAATTTAAAATTTATATAGAAATGTTAACAATGCTTCTATGTAGACATAGAGAGCTGTAATACCAAAGTCCACATTTTATTTTTTTAATTTTTTTTTTTAATATTTCATTTTATTTTATTTTATTCTATTCAATTAATATTATTATAACAATTATTATTATTAATATATTTATTTTTGTGGGGGGGGGGATTCTGTATTCAGAGGGACGGTTGTGATTGTTTATAATAGAGGGTTTTCGTTTTACACGACGAGAACGTGGACTGCCGCGTGTGACATTGTGTTAAGGCACTGGTCCGTGCCCGGCAGTGCCTTAAAAGGACGTCACATTACCTTAAAAGGATGTCACACGTATTGGAGGGGACGGGGGAGGGGTATATCGGGGAAATTATATGTGCTATGGACTTCATTCAAATTTTATTAATGTATTTCATGTATTATAATTGTTGTATCCCCTGGCAGTATGCCGGAGGATACATTGGATTCAGCAGCGTTACGCCGCCGCGTCATATTCTTGTGTGCGCTCTAACTGCCACATTCCTTGACGGATTTCTTTAAAATTTTGTATGGAGGTGTATCTTGGTAAAATCTACACACCTATAATATTTGGTGATGCTGCCCCCAGTGTTCCGTCTTCTACAGGGTAAAAGACCGTATTTTTGTTGATGGATTGTGTGCGCTCTATAGGCCACATTTCTCAAGGGATTTTGTTCAAATTTTGAGCGAAGGTGTATCTTGGTACATTGTATAATCTACAAGCCTATACATTTTGGTGATGCTGCCCCCAGTTTTCCGTCTTGTATAGGGTCAAAGGTCATATTTTGATAGATATGTCTTGTGTGCACTCTAGTCGGCGGTGTAACTGCAACATTTCTTGACAGATTTATTTCAAATTGTGTATGGAAATGTTTGTTGGTAAAATCTACACACCTATAATTTGTGGTGATGCTGCCCCCAGTGTTCCGTCTTCCATAGTGTAAAAGGCCATATTTTTGTGGATGGTTTGTGTGCGCTCTATAGGCCACATTTCTCAACGAAGGTGTATCTTGGTATAATCTACAAGCCTGTAGCTTTTGGTGATGCTGCCCTCATTGTTCCGTCCTGTATAGGGTCAAAGGTCATTTGTCCCTTTTGTTCGCTCTTACTGCCACATTTCTTGACGGATTTCTTTCAAATTTTGTATGGAGGTGTATCTTAGTCAAATCTACACCTCTTTAGTGTTTGGTGATGCTGCCACCTGTGTTCCGTGTGTTATAGGGTCCAAGGTCATATTTTGGTGGCTGTATTTTGTGCGCTTTTACTACCATATTTCTTGACAGATTTCTTTCAAATTTTGTATGGAGGTGTATCGTGGTAAAACCTACACATATATTGTTTTGGTGATGCTGCTCCTAGTCTTGACAATAGTCCGAGCCACTAGTGGCGATCTCTACGTCATCCTTTTCTTCCAGGGAGGGAAGATCTTTGTCCCTCCTTCGAACATAAGGATGACTCAAAAATCGCTGCCAGTGCCGGGGGATACATTCGCATTGCGCGCCAATACAGATTGCGATATTTCTAGTTACTAAATTGTTAATAAAGGGGGCAATAGACCTCTGGCATACATAGGATACATCAGATCTGAATCAAATTTGGCAAACATTTTTACTTGCTTTTGATTTGATATGATTTGATTATTATTTTACCAACATTCATGTCACGTAGATACACTGAGAAGATAAACGATATATACATATATATATATATATATGTGTTTGAAAAACCAATAACGGCCTAAAAAACCCTCCATCCAGCAGGCGAAGGGTGATGAGTTGTCCAAAAAAAAAAGAAAAAAGGTTAGTGTCACAGTCTTCTTCAGTGGCCAGATGTGACAGATGTTTAACATTCAATCCGTTTCTGATGCAAAAACACATAAGATGGTCTGCAACTGGCCAGACAGATTTCAAACTAACCTGTTTCTTGAATATTGTGTCTACATTGTTGCTACAAAACTGCGCATCTACAGTGGTGCTTTGCGTTTGTAGCAACGACGCGTTGTCATGTCTGATTAAGTAGATATAGGGCGTGTCCAATCTCGCTCAGATATATTTATCATTTTCGGGCACTTTATAGAAGGGTGGCGTTCTGCTTTCTGCCAGACCCTCCTGTCATGAGTCTCTGATAGCTTCCGATTGGCATTGTGGGAATTATCCAAACCACCATCCTGCTCCGACTTACTATTTGAAAATATAGTTAGATCCTGGGACCTTTTTATACTGGGCGACATCCCAGCCAGTATGATATCTTGTGATTGTGCTCTGTCCATGTAAGATGAAACCAGTCTTTCCTGATCATCAACGGTCTATTCCCGTAGTCAGTCAGCCTTTCCCCGACAGCCAACCAGTCTTTCCTGGTAGTCACTGATCTAATTGACTTTGACATTCAAATTTCATTATTGTATTACATGTATTATTATTACTATTGTTAATGAAGGGGGCAAAAGACCTCTGGCATACACAGCATACATTAGATCTGAATCAAATTTGGCAAACATTTTCACTTGCTTTTGATTTGATTTGATTTGATTATTATTTTACCAACATTCATGTCACGTAGATACACTGAAAAGATAAACTATATATATATATATATATATACAGTAGGCTTACGGTTACACCATGTGAGAGGGGCAGGATTGGGGAGTCCTGAAAAGGACTGTTGGTAATCTTTCTTGAGTAGGTGTAGTCCTGAAAAGGACTGTTGGTAGTCCTGATAAGGACTGTAGTAATCTTTCTTGAGCTTATAGTTCTAAAAAGAACTATAGCGCCCGTGGGAGACGATGGGTGGTAGGAGGGGCTCGACGTTTCGAACAGGTTGACTTTCTGTCGTCAGGAGTGGAGCTTGCGTGCGTGGGATCCAGTCACCGGGTTGCGGACGTGGGGGGTGCTACGTGTCCGTATGGGCTTGAGTCACCGGGTTGCGGACGTAGGTGTTCTCCCCCTCTCACATGGTGCAGGGAGGTGGGAGTTGTTACAAGGAGTTGAAACTGTTACTGCGCATGCGCTGCAAAAATTTCAACACGGAGCCGAGTTCAATTTCGACGAAGAAAATCGGGGAAAAAAAAACCCTTAAACGTATCATTCAGTCAATCTGGTAATTAAGTGGAACCGAATTATATAAGCCTAGCTAGGCCTAACTTTCAAAAATAAATGCATCGAATATGAATCCGCTAAAGTGACACTTTAGTCCAAAGTTTGGTGGCTAGTTTGGTGGCCAGATCCGTTCCACCGAGTTTGCACAGGAGCGCCAATGGTCGGCTTCTGTCTCTTAAGAGAGGAGCCGACCCTACCCAAATCAGAGGCTAACGAACGAAAGAGACATAAATTTTCGGTCTAGTCTTGACCTAGAGTTTACTTGACAAGAAACAATACAAAAATCAAATAATAGATATATTATACAAACTAGTCGGTCAAGTCTCTAGATAACAACAGTAATGAAAATGCTGTAATGATGATGGTAGTAATAACAACAAGGTGGAACTTAATTGGAGTCGGAGTTGGACTCTTCAAAGTTCCAGCTTGCTGGTTATTTATTTGTAACTCCCACCTCCCTGCATGTTTGCACCACGCTACACTCGACCTGACTTCCGGGTTAGCGCTGTCACTCATCAGCGATGCTCGATTTACGAGTGCTGCTGGTGCGCTCGCGCGGTAGTAATTTGATAACCTAAAAAAACACTGCGTTGTGTCGGCATGACGCATGGGTTCAAAGGGACAGCTTCGAGTTTCCACTCCTACCTCCCTGCATGGTGCAACCGTAAGCCTACTGTATATTAACATCACCATTCAAGCCGATAATTATAAGCAGCATATATATGTAATTTGCAAAAGGGAACTTACACAATTAAGCATGATGGTAATCGATATATACGTGATCACTTGATAATAAATAGAGCCATTCAGTGTGAATGATATTAATTAAGTTTGCAGAACTCCATCATGGTTCTGACAAAGAAGAAATTTAAACTGATCAATACCATGAAATGTTTCTTTTCTTCAGGAATTAAGAATTTACCGGCAGGATACGTGAGTGCCTTCAGAAGAATGGTAAGGAAGTTCCACATTCATTTTTTAATTTTTTAATAAAATGTCACATAAATAATAATTAAGTTTGTTATTGTTGGCAAAATTACTTAAGATTTCATTTTCTTTAGGATTTTTTTTGTTTGAGCTGAAATGAGACAGTCAAGAAATGTAATCAAATATTGTGCAGATATTGACTGGGAGGGTGTGTAGTATAACATTTGTTGGACTGCCGAAGGGAGTTTATTTTCCCAAGAGGTTTTACTTTCATTAGGAGCGCAGCACTGAGGGAAAATATGATCACGAGGGAAATATTACTCCCTTGCTGTCCAAAATATTGTTTATTACACGCATTACTAGTCAATGTCTGTTATATTAGATAGCCTTGATTACAATTTGTTATATACAATTTATGGGTAATTGTGATCTCCCCCTTTTTCCCAACTGTTTTTCTCGAGCCTTCTAGCCTTCAGCCTCAAATGTCCGCAGCTAAGGACAATGCAAACAAAGGGTACGCGCTTGTGGGCACAGGGTTGCTTGGATACGGTATGACGCTAAAATATACTTGTTTGACCAGCTGGTCAATATAACATCTAAAATGACTGGGAGTGAAATATGGTAATTGTGATACACGTGACGAGCTGTGGACCAATCACAACTTTGCATATGTAGGAGCTATCTAATACATGCAGCTCTCTACTTCAGCTTTTGTGCCGAGGAATATAGACCTCCATAAAATATTCAATTGGGACCCAGTCCAGCTGTTCAAAATGGCTCATCTAAAATGCTGCTATCACCTCTTTGTCCACAAATTAAAACCCTTGAACTAATTTGTATCAATGACTGTGTACGATATTTTTTTAACCATTGCTTCATCTTTAATATGATCTGAAGGGACTTTTGATATTCCGGATATATTTACAGGAAAGTGCAGAGATCGGTGATTTTTTTTTTTTTTGTAATACAATACAATGTAATAGAGCACTAGAGAGCAGCTAGTCACAAGTTTCTACCGTGACTATAAAATTCGTTTAACAAGGTTGCCCCTTTACTATTGACGATCATCATATCCTTTCACTTTAACTTATAGGAACCGAGAAGTACTTCTACGCCGTTGGCCCATGAATCTTCTAATCGTGAAACTAGAGACGAGGTAAATATCGTTGTAACATAATAAGAATTTCCCAAGTTTGTTGTAAGTAGAGACGTACCATGAAACTAGAACATAATTTGGGGACTATATCACGGTTTTAAGGGATCCATGGATATTTTTTTTGTACGGCACAATCGACAAAAAAATACTTAGTTACATACATGGTCTTAGTAAAGCTATACACGTTTAATTACCTTCTGAATCCCTTTATAAGAGAGAAAAGAAAATTGGGAATTGTATCCGCCTCTACATGAATGATTAAGTTAATAAATAGATAAATAGGAGGTACGTTTATTCAAATTAAGAACCACA
Source organism: Mesocentrotus franciscanus (assembly GCA_037976565.1). NCBI lineage: Eukaryota > Metazoa > Echinodermata > Echinoidea > Camarodonta > Strongylocentrotidae > Mesocentrotus > Mesocentrotus franciscanus. Next base: position 26,690,471 of record CP137671.1, read on the forward strand.
GGTCGACATCAAGCAATCGTCCTTTCCATATCCAGGATTGCCTCAGTGATTTTGTATGGAAATTTAACATGCACTGAGAGGCTCCAGTCGAAATTATGGATTCTCTGTGGTGACTGACAAAGTACTCCCCCTCAGTAATATTCACTACGTCACCCACCGAAAAGGAATCATAATTTTACCAAATCCTAAAAAAGAGCACATGGTATGTTTAAATTTACATCCCTGATCTAAAGATTGAAATTTATAGGGTACTTTAATAATTAAAAAAACATTAATATGAAAATGAAAATATTCATATCCTTCCTAAGCTTTATAAAAGTTTATTTACTGTATAATTTTTATATGACATTGGAATTTGGAAAAAAATGAAATGCATTTCTAAGGCGGAGATTGAGTTGGGGGAAATTTTTGTTGTTGCCATTTTCATTTTCAAACTTTGCCTTGAATAACTCGATAAAATATTGGATGGGTAGTGAAAATGTGGCGATATCGATAGCTTCAAAATGTGACGTCATGGTATACCCGGGATATCATTAAAAAACATCGCTATTTCTTTTATTCTCGTGGTGGGACTATTTGATGTCACATTAACCATCCCTGCACAGGATTCTTTTGACATGGGGTATAGTTAAAATTGTTTTCCCACATAAGGTGACAAATTCCTTGTGGATGAGGGCATTTAATTCTCTAAGGCATGGCTATATATATATTTTTTTTAAATAGGAAGGTACACGCACTAATTTACTCAGCTCAGACACACGTGGCAGAGATGTTGTAGACGTGCATGATAGGCCGGAACAAAATTCAAATGCATCACAGTTACTAGTAAGTACACGCTTATCATATGCCTACCCTGATTTAACAGGTTTTTTCTAATTTGCCTATTTGTTAAGCCACTTTTTTTTAAACATCAAATCTTCTAACGAGCAAATGGTTTTCACAAATTTCAACATTTGGGGAAAATGTAATACTATTTTCACGAGAAAATATGTAACATTGTCATTTCGACATTGCATCTATTTGAAACGGAATGGCACATTGAACATCAAATTGACAGTTATGGGTTGAAATAAAAAGAGGCTGCAAAAGTTAATAATGTTCGGGAGTCCTGTTTCGAGTATCTTCAGATGGTTGAACTAACCTATACCATATTGTCTGCCTTATGTTACAGACCTCAGAAACTGGAGAAAAACAACTGCCGCTTGTAGGACCAGTGCTAATAGATGATCTGTATTGTGCGTCCGCCAGCAGCAGAAATTCAATCCGCTTGAGAACAATTCCAAAGGTCTTTTAAAAAAGCGATTAGAAAAGAAACGTAACTTTTAAAGATAGAGAACATGAACTGTGTTAAGATTACAAACATGTGATAAAGAAGGTGAGAAAAAATAATGTCAATCATTAATGGCCCTGTCTATTTCATTTTGGGAATTATGAACCTTAAAAAAGTATACAGCTCTTAAAAAGTGGAATGAAAAGTTTTTAAAGAGAGTATCGAGATTATGAAACATTCCTTTTTTTAAGGGAAGAATAAAAGCAGTGGACAAGAAAAAATCATGACATTTCTCCCCATCAAGATCGAGCTAACTAGGGCGAAGAAAAGATAATGATGATGATTTCCTTTTTTACCTTGCTGTTGGATAAAAATAGAGAGAGAACACAAAAGAAACTTTCCTTTTACAAGAGAAAACAGGATCTTTGTCGATCACAAGTGTGATTTTAGAAGAAGAAGAAAAAAACATTCTGGTCAGGGTGTGTTTGTATTCTTACTCTTTGAAATGCGGGAAACTATAAAGCTTTTTGAAAAGCAAAAAGAAAAAAAGTAGGCTTTGAACAAAGACAGAACATCAATTGTGTCAATATTATGACACAGGTGCTATTTTCTTTTCCTTTTTAAAGAGAAGGTTCATTGATTTTAAAAACTAACTTTATTGTCATTATTGCCGAGGTGAAACTTTGATTTGACAAGGTTATCAAAATCAATGCTTGGAAACATTCGAAGTAATAATTATTAAGAATTACAAAACGCTTAAATACAGCCCCGGCATAACACCTGAAATGCTCTCCGATCGCTGCTGAGATGTGTGACGTCACATGTTGAACATGATTTGCACAAGCAGACGATGTCCCATGACATCTCACACATTTTCAGTGCCTGTTTCGTCATCTTCTCTTCAGTTATTTATCTTACTTCACTACCGTCAGGCTAAATGTTTAATCTATTGCCTCACTCTAAACCCCGCGCATGGTATTATTTTGATGAAAAATGCAGCGATAAAAAAATAAAGGAATCTTTCGCTTGTAAACAAAATAAGACGCCATTGTATTTTCAGCTGCATACACCGCGGTATGTTCGGCGTTTCAAGAGGGAACAAATACGTCCATGCTATCATTCCGGGGTTTTACATTTAAAAGTGAGGTTTCTTTGATTGTTCATTAACCCCTATCCAGTGTATTTATAAACAAAAGAATTTAGTTATCAGAATCGGTTTCATATCCCTTTTTGAATGGTGTAAAATATCACCACATTTATATACACTAAACTTATTATAATTTGAGAAATAATAGCATTGCAATTATGTTCATTCTTTGTGGGATGTCGTCTGCTTGGGCAGGATTGGTTCATATTGTGACGGCATTAAAACATCGTTATTTTTCTGGCGAATCTCCCGCATATCTCAGATGCTATGGAGGTGGTTATATTTGTATTTTTATAAATCACCCGATATGTAGTTGACCTAAAACGTGTACGATGGCCATTTGTTAGCTTACCAATTTCTAGTAATACGCTATTTGCCATATTTGTGATTTTCTTTGAACCCGCACTTTAATAGGGGAAAATAATGTTCGTGGCGCTTATATGTTATACAAAAAGCAATAGCCTTTAAGGAAAGCTCGGAGAAAATCAATAACAGTCTTAAAACTATTCAGTTTATTTTCACTTCACTGTTTAACATGATGAACAAGAGAGATGATAGAAAATAAACAGAGGCGGGGGAGAAAGATAACTGTATCAAAATATGATATTAATGCGTGATTTTAAAAGGAGAGCGAACAAAAAGAAGTCCAACTTTGGAAGCGTTTTGTTCTAGTAAATATACGTTTTTAAAACCATATTCCTCTCACGGCACAACAACTATTATCCCCACTAATACACCCTCTCTAGAAATGAGCTATATACCGTATATCAATTAAAGCTTATGAAATGGAGAATTAGAATAAAAAATAAAATCGAATTTGAAAAAGAGCGACTTCCGTCTCATTTTAACGTCACGAGTCACATTATTAGTGCCTCATGTTAGCGTCGGCGACTTAAGGGGACTGGGGCCTGCCTGTCCGCCTTGAAAATATTCAAAGGGGTCTACCCCTAAAATTGGAAGCTCACCGAGGAATTGTCTACGTAATAATTTAAATGCTATCCCTATTTTGAGAAGGGATCGATGGATATTAAAAAATTATTTATATATATATATATATATATATATATATATATATATATATATTTGTTTGTCTATGCGACCAAAGAGCTAGTACAACCGTTACTCTGACATTAGTAACTGACTGTTACCTACTTTAGTGGTTAAGAGAATATTTTAATACACGCTGGCTCAGCCTCCTCAAAATGTTTAGCTCAATTACGCCACTGAAAAGGCCTGTTGGAGTTTGGGATTTTTCAGAATAGGGATCTGTTTCACAAAGCCTTTTTTCATGACAAATGACAAAAATCAGTGACAAATCTGCTGATAACCAATCAGAAGCAAGGATTTCACTAGCTTATAACAAAATCTGTCATTTGTCACTGATGACAAATTTTGTGAAACGGGTCCCAAGTGCCTTCCCTTCCAGCAATGCATTGATATTAAACTTCTATTTAATACTCAGATACTTCCATTCTCAAGGCATGGTGCGCATGGTAGGAAAGTATTTGATAATGACCAGAATAATAACAATGATAATGATAATAACAATAATAATTAAAAAAGTAATGATAATTATAATAATAATAATAATGATAATAAAAGGCCGTAATAATTTACCGATAACAGCAATAATGTTAACAACAGTAAGCCTATTATCTTATCTCTCCCTCGTCAAAAGTATGTGTGTGTGTGTGTGTGTGTGTAAATGGCAATTGGCAAAAAGGGGAAATAGGGGAATAGAAAGCATGAAAGAGAGAGGAAGGGGTCTAGAAGCCTAGCCTTGGGTGGGTGGCTAAGGGGGAGGGGGGTATGTCTATATATAAATATTGCCATCAAGAATTCAATTCACGGTAGAGATGATTATGAAACAGAAGTTGAGACATTAAAACAAGATGCCCAATGGTAAGTCGGCGTACTTTGCATATGTGTAGGCCCTACGGCCCCCTTCAGAATGTTAGAGCCAAATCCCGGCCGTCACATGCTGTCGGCTGTAAAAATCAACCATCAGTACACAAAATGGAAGCTAGGTTCAAGTAAATTCCCCGATTGAAGGTTCCAGAATTCAGTTTCTTTCTCTTTCTCATATTACAGGTTTTCAATGACCCCATTCATAGCAGTGTTCAGATGCCGAAGCATTGCCAGATAATCATCGATACACCAGAGTTTCAGAGACTACGATTCATCAAGCAGCTTGGCTGTACCTGTTATGTGTTCCCAAGTGCCGTCCATACCAGATTTGAACACTCGATAGGGTACGTTAACCAGGCGCGGATCCGGGGCAGGCCTTGCCCCCCGCCAAAAAAAGAGAGAGAGAGAGAGAGAGAGAAGGAAAAGAAGGGAAAGGGAAAGAGGAGAGAAATGGAGAGATAGAAGAAGAAGCAGAAAAGAAAAGGGGGAAAGAAGGAGATCGGGGGCCGAAAGGATGTTGCCTCCCCCAGCAAAAAAAAGAGAGAGAGAGAAGGAAGCAAAGGGAAAGAAAAAAAGGAAAAGAGGAGATAAGGAAAGGAAATAAATAGGAAGAAGGATGAAAAGAAGGGGAGATGAGTTGCGATTAATTCGGCCAACAACGTGTGGATCGGGGGACCGAAAGGCCCTTGCCCTCCCCCAGCAAACCTAAAAGAGAGAGAAGGAAGGGAAGGGAAAGGGAAGAGGAGAGAAAAGGAAAGGAAATAAAGAGGAAGAAGAAAGTTGGGGGAGATCAGATGCGATTTCCCCGCCAACAAGGTGTGGATCGGGGGGGGGGCGAAAGGCCCTTGCCTCCCCCTGCCCCCTCCCTCTCGGTAAAGAGAGAGAGAGAGAGAAGGAAGGGAGGGAAGGGAAAGAGAAAGAGGAAAGAAAACATAGAGGAAGAAGAAAAGAAAAGGGGGAAAATAGGGAAAGATCAGTTGCAATTTTTATCGCTTCTTCTATCATCATTGTACAACTATCATTGTACAAATGTATTTATTTATTCCTGTTTGATAACAGTAATATGAATATAAACAGCAACAAAACGAAAGGCGAAAGAAAACTATTTTGCAGGCAGAAAGAAACGCAAAAATGATCATGCATTAGCATGTAAGTGTACCATTAGATTTATTCATATTGTTTTATTACATTTTGTGTATTTGTATGAAAGAAAGCGCTTGAAACTTATAATGCGCATGATGCAATTTCAGGTGCAATTTACTGCAGTTGACCCCAATTAGAATTTAAGCATGATTTATTTCTAATTCGATACAAGTGATTTACAAATTCTGCTGAAAATTTCCGGGGCTCTGCCCCCTGGATTCCACCTAGGGCCCTTGGATGCTAATCTGACCGTAATTTAATGCATAAAACCCCTGAGCTTCCGGGGGCTTCGCCCCCTGGACCCCGCGCCAATTAGTAACCTGCCAGTGTCACAAATAAGGTATTAAAATATGCTCATCTGACCGTAATTAATGCCTAAAAACCCTGAGCTTCGGGGGCTCTGCCCCCTGGACCCCACCAAGGGCCCTAAGACGGGCCCTTGGATGCTCATATGACGGTAATTTAATGCCTAAAACCCCTAAGCTTCCGGGGGCTCTGCCCTCTGGACCCAACGCCAATTAGTGTCCTGCCAGTGCCACAATAATAAGGTATAAAAGTATGCTCATCTGACGGTAATTAAATGCCCATACGCCCTGAGCTTCCGGGGGCTCTGCCCCCTGGACCCCACCTAGGGCCCTAAAGCGGGCCCCTGGATGCTCATCTGACGGTAATTTAATGCCTAAAACCCCTAAGCTTCCGGGGGTTCTGCCCCCTGGACCCAACGCCAACTAGTGTCCTGCCAGTGTCACAATAATAAGGTATAAAAATATGCTCATCTGACCGTAATAAAATGCCCATACGCCCTGAGCTTCCGGGGGCTCTGCCCCCTGGACCCCACCTAGGGCCCTAAGGCGGGTCCCTGGTTGCTCATCTGACGGTAATTTAATGCCTAAAACCCCAAGCTTCCGGGGGCTCTGCCCCCTGGACCCAACACCATTTAGTGTCCTGCCAGTGTTACAATAATAAGGTATAAAAATATGCTCATCTGACCGTAAGTAAATGCCCATACGCCCTGAGCTTCCGGGGACTCCGCCCCCTGACCCCCGCCGGGGATTTGCCCCTAGACCCCATGCCAATTTACGCTACGCTCTACTTGATCGTAAATAACTTAGCCTCCCCCACCCACTTTGTAAAACGTTCGGCAGGGCCTGCATGTAAGAGTTGTGGTAATGCGGAATTTGTTTCTGCCCCCCAAACGATTTTGCTCATTACGCCACCGATTTAGTGGTCACCAATACCTACCAATATTTGGCTCGCACAATTTCAAATTTGGCCCCCCCCCCTAAGAAATCCTGGATCCGCGCCTGACGTTAACTTTTCATATTGAGAGATTTAAGGGTTATTGGGTTGGGTAGAAATGGACTCGAGTAGCGGGAATTAGGGATGTAAATCAACAAACGAATGGAAGACCAATAATCATTTCGAACTATATATACCTGGCGTCGATTGCACAGTTTGAAGAAATTGTCTCTGGTTTCAGCTATGATACTGGCCTTTGGTTAATCACGATACCATAAAGATTAACCAGCATATTCTATCACAACTTATCTTTATTCGATTATAAGGTTTTTATTTTTACAACAAAAGTTCCCCCTTCGGTAGTAGTTATCTAATCAATATAAAATTGCAAAATCTCTAAAAGATCATAAAAAGCACTGAAAAACAACGACCCTTATTTTCAAGCAATTTAACTTCCATGGAACAGATAAATAAGTAAGCGAGATGCTAGATCTTTTAAATTGCTCCGGGCTTTCTTTCATCAAAAGTACGTTTGCAATTGGGTTTTAGGTAAGATACTGGGTAAAGGGTTAGTGTTGGGCATAGTGTTGGGTATAGTGTGGAAGTTAAGAATTCGGTTAGTGTAGGAGATTCACGCAGATAAATTGTCGCCGGAGCATGACTCGTATAACCAGTAAGAGAATGGGTGAACTAGACATTGTCAGGCTTAATTTCTTGGTCATGAGAAGACATGCGACAGAATATTCGATCCTGTCAAGACAAATTAACTTAGGAAGAAAATAACACGAAATCTGTGTTTATAAAGACAAGAAGACAAAATAATTCTTATGTTTTTTTCGACCTGAAGTTGATAAAATCCTTGATTGTGTGTTTTTGTATTTTTTCCAAATGAAATCAGTCAGTCTCTATGAAAATAAATACCCGTCTTTTAGTTGCCAGGAGCTTTACTACAAAATAATAATTATTAAAAGAATATTAACAAACTATCATCATTTCAGACTATATTACTTCCCATTTTCAATGCAGTGTCAGCCACTTGGGGGGCAAACTGGCATCATTGCTCCAACAGAATGATCGTAACAGCAGCACCCCTATTTTGAACACTGAGGTCGCTTGTGTCGAGATCGCCTGTCTCTGCCGTAACCTCGGACACGGCCCCTTTTCTGATGCCTTTGAAGACATCGTACCACCAGACAAGAATGGCAAGAAATGGAAAGTGAGTTGAATAAATTACAGGCACGATGGCTCAGTGGTAGAGAGTAGTGGTCTCGTAACCGGGAGGTCCCGCGTTCGAAACCAAATCGATGAGCCAGTGCCCTTTAGTAAGGCTTTAATCGTCATTACCAAGTCACTCGGTGAGGATTTTGGCCGTCGGTCCCCTTGTTGATTGCTTACAAGCATACACATATGGCGCGCCGTTTGACCAATAATTCAGATAAACACTGTTTATCGAGCGATGAACACTCTTTATCGAGCGATAAACACTGTTTATCGAGCGATAAACACTGTTTATCAAGCGATAAACACTGTTTATTGAGAGAAACTATGTTTATCGACTGATAAACACAGTTTCTCTCGATAAACAATGTTTATCGCCGAAAAACACTGTTTATCGCCGATAAACAGTGTTTATCGAGAGAAACTGTGTTTATCAGTCGATAAACAGTGTTTATCGCCGAAAAACAGTGTTTATCGCCGAAAAACTGTGTTTATCAGTCGATAAACATAGTTTCTCTCGATAAACACTGTTTTTCTCTCGATAAACACTGTTTATCGCTCGATAAACAGTGTTTTTCGACGATAAACAGTGTTTATCGGCGATAAACAATGTTTATCTGATTTATTGGGCAAATGGCGCGCACTCGTACTCCAGATCAGAGCCGTATGCACTACTCTGCACGTTAGTCAGGTGGCTTAGTGAAATTACCGTTACTTGCCTGATAAAAGCACCATTTTTGGTACAGGGCTTCCTTAGGACCTACTACAGTGTACTAAACGATATTAGGCTAGGAGCCCCCGGCAAACATGTCAATTTAAGGCTGTGGGGGCGGGGCGTCTTTTGGAGCCCCCAAATAATTTTATAACATTGATTTGTTGTACAAATATCATTTTTGGTACAGGGCTTCCTTAGGACCTACTGAACGAAATTAGGGTAGGAGTCCCGGCAAGAATATCATATAAGAGTGTGGGGCGGGGGCGTCGCCTCGTAGCCCACAAATAATTTATAAGGTAATATAACATTGAGTTTTTGTTGTACATGTTTATAAACGCCATTTATGGTACAGGGCTTCATTTCAATTCAATTTATTCCAAGGTTTATTAAACAAAAACATGTGTCGCAGCCGAATGGCTGAATCGGTCATGTGTACAATTTAAAGACTCTTTACATATGTCAAACATAAAATACAGTTACAATTGATTTGCCAATTTTGAAATATATTATAGTTAATATGTTAATATTGCTTGGGCAGCAAAAATAAGAAATCAGAAGATAACATGAAGTCAGAAAAACGGAGAGGAGAAACATTAAGAAAAGAAGTAAAAGAGTTATAAAAGTACATGTACATCAAAAAATATAAAATGCATACATGTACTTTTAAAGAGTCATTAAGACAATATACGAATATAAAAATAGAAATGAAAATATTATTTTCATAACATTGTTGACGTTTGATATTGGAAGTATTTGTATTATTGCTTAGAAAAGGATATAAAGAACTACAATTATGGTACTTTAAAATTCTTTTCACTTCAGATATAAAGTGGCTATTGAAGGGAAAGGGAACAGTATTTTGTTATATTGGTGTGTTATTATCTTATGGAGAGAAAAAAATCAGGAAACTTCAACATTTATGAAAGGAGTATAATACAAATAAAAAAATAAAAAAATTAATTCATCTATTTTGATTAATTGGGTTTGGCTTTATTGAGAAGATCGACAAAGTAAGGTAGGGCCTAGGGGGCTATTTCGGAAACGATTGGTTTTGCACTTGAATTGTTGATATCTAGATGCATGGCGTAAGGAGATGGGTATGTTTTTCCTAAGAGGTATTAGGTACTACATGATGGGTGTTTAGCTAAGGATGTAGCTGAATGATGGTAGGGTGGAGACCCCGGCTTAACTATTCATATATGTGTGATTGGAGGCCCCATGGCGTTTGTACAACAAAAACTCAATGATATATTACCTTATAAATTATTTGTGGGCTACGAGGCGACGCCCCCGCCCCACACTCTTATATGATATACTTGCCGGGGACTCCTACCCTAATATCGTTCAGTAGGTCCTAAGGAAGCCCTGTACCAAAAATGATATTTGTACAACAAATCAATGTTATAAAATTATTTGGGGGCTCCAAAAAGATGCCCCGCCCCCACAGCCTTAAATTGACATTTTTGCCGGGGGCTCCTAGCCTAATATCGTTTAGTAGGTCCTAAGGAAGCCCTCTACCAAAAATGGTGCTTTTATCAGGCAAGTAACCGTAATTTTACTAAGCCACCTGACTAACGTGCAGAGTAGTGCATGCGGCTCTGATCTGGATTACGAGTGCGCGCCATTTGCCTAATAAATCAGATAAACATTGTTTATCGCCGATAAACACAGTTTCTCTCGATAAACACTGTTTATCGGCGATAAACAGTGTTTTTCGGCGATAAACACTGTTTATCGAGATAAACACTGTTTATCGACTGATAAACGCAGTTTCTCTCGATAAACACTGTTTATCGGCGATAAACATTGTTTATCGAGAGAAACTGTGTTTATCAGTCGATAAACAGTGTTTATCTCGATAAACAGTGTTTATCGCTTGATAAACAGTGTTTATCGCTCGATAAACATTGTTTTTCGACGATAAACAGTGTTTATCTGAATTATTGGTCAAACGACGCGCCATATACACAAGCTTTCTTAGCACTCAGGTCAAACAAACCAAACATTTATATTCAGAGGCGACTATCCATCTTTGTTATTAGGAGCAAATGCATATCAGTCGAAGTTACACTTGTCATAGGATAGTAGTTATGATAGTCTCTCCGGACAGGGAGAATTAATTAGCACCTAATTAGTGATTCATGTATGACTCACCAATATGAGCCACTCATGGCTCATTAGCATTAATTAAAAGAACAATTAACAAACTAATTAAGAGATCCTTCCGCCATTTCCGTCATTAATTAGCCCTTTTTCCTCTTTGAACAATTCATAATTAATGAGCAATAATTAAAAGTACAATAGACCAATTAAAAAGATCCTTCCACGACTGTTGTCATTGATTAGCATTTTCATGGTTATGGATAAAAACACGCCATGCACACCAAATGCTATTTCCATTTGTTGCTGTGTTTGGGGATAGGAAGTGAGATGCACACGATGAGTCTGCAAACAATAAAGCAGAGAAGGTAAAAGAGGACTGGGGTGTGATCCGTGATGACTTCTCTCTCTGGTATCTCTTTGTTGTTTAACACCTCGTGTGGATGATGAATGATGATGATGATACGATGCAGGAAAGAGAGAGAGAAAGGTTATTGTTTGTGTATTTCCTTTTTGATGAGTATTGTGGGACTGGTCAGTTCTGTGTAGGATATGGTCCCATCTATAGACTATTGTTAGGGAGGAACAAGTGGACAATACGAGGAAAGCAGCATGTCCAAGTCCACTGTTAGGATCAAGGGCGTACCCTCTTTGTGTGGGGATGGGTCGCAGGTAGAAAGGAAGTGGGGTGGGTAATGACAATAGAGTCAATGACACAGTGTGCATCCTTTGTCATTGACTTGACCAGGAAGGGAAATAATGCCTGACCAATGACGGTGGTAAGTACGAGGTCACTCCCAATTTCTCCCTTGTGCTACCCTGTGATTGGCTGATGGTGAAGTGGTACGTAACGGTAGAAGTTTTACCAATCTGTGATTGGATGAGTGTTACGATAGGGAGTGCACTGTGGGGTGGGTCTATAATATGATGGATGACGGCCGGTTTAGTTTTAAACTTCAATTGGTTTGCCGATCACTTAGAAGATGCTCTCCAACTTTATTCGCACGTAGCCAACTCGTACATTCAGCATAATTATGGTAACCACGGTCGAACTTGTACAGCGATTGCATGCCTGTACATTCCTGGCTGATGTGTCGGCCTTACGCGAAGAGTTATACGAGGAACTCGAGCCAAATCATCACTGCTTGATCTTTGCCAGGATAACGTATTATCTAGGACAGGAGGAGACCATTGGTACAAACAGTACAGGTAAGTTGAAGTTATATTTGTATATTTCTAATTATCATGTATGCAATGATTTTGTTTACGTCCAACATGGAGACGTATGTACTCAATTCAACACTTATCCGATATAGCCGTGTGTGTTTATCCCTATGGACATTTTTGTTTACAGATCATGATGTAGATGGCACGCCTGCACAAAGATCCTCCACATCCACCGGACAGCCAGCGGTGCATGCACCCGCGACGATCAGGGACTACACGCAGGGCGGACCTTCCACCAGTGGACTTCCATCGGCCAAGCAGCGACCAATGGCTGCATCAGCGGTGCATCATGGTACGGGATTTCAAACCAGGGACTACACACAGGGTGGACCCTCCACCAGCGGACCCCGATCCAAGCAACCTTTGGCTGGTAGGACGGCGGCGACTCTAACAAAGACAGGAGGATCATTATCACCGAATGCAAGCAACAAGCGTCCTGCAAGCGAGACTCTTCCAAGACCCCATAATCCTTACCTATATACAATGTAAGTAGAGTAAGCCAGAAACACAACAAGAAGTTTAATGCCAATAGCACAGATTATTCCACAAGTTTTAAGTCTGTTGCCAAAAATGGGCCGTTGATTGACATGATGCCTCGTGTGAGTGGAATGTTCGATGAGATTGTGAATGACATGCTTCAAGGAGCGAATGAGAGGGATTTTGTCAGGATAGTGTTTAATGCAACCCAGCTAGATAAACCCGTTAGTATGCCATTCGTAAGGCGTGACCAGCTTGACCATAGTGTATTTTCCACGAAGCAGTTTCGTTGGATGAAAATGTGGCATTTAATATCATCCACTTGCAAATGCCAAAAAGGGGTAAAAGTTCACAGAGGTATCTCAGGCTGACCGAAAAACTAATGAAATTGACGAGTATTATTAGGATAAAAGACAGGGGCGATGATAACATGTGGTGTACTAGGGCCCTCGTTACGGGTATTGCTAGCATAGAAAATGATTTAAATCGGAATTACATTGGACAAAGCTATGGGAAACAGGCACAGTACGCACAAGAATTGCACAAAGAGCCCAACGCTCCTTACGTAAAATGTGGCATAAATTAAACTGTTTGAGAATACTTCTAGAATGCAAAATTACAGGGTGCTCGTGATATCGAGAGATAATCTTAATACCATTGTCTATGCTGGGCCCGATGACAGGGAACATTCGATGTATACTATACGCTCACGATGATCATTATGATCTTATGACATCGTTGAGTCTATTTTATGGTAGATCGTACTTTTGCGAGAATTGTCTAAAGGGGTACGATGCAAAATATGAACACAGGTGGAGAACGCGTGCAAGCTCTGTCATAGCAACGCCTGTCCAGCACCAACCAAACATGATCAATATCGACATTGCGAAAGACGTAATCGTAATTTCAAAAGCGAATGATGCTTTCAAAATCACACGGAGAATAGAGTGTGTGCTAGGTACTTATAATGTAAAACTTGTAGTGTGTTGAGCAACGTAGAATTGTAAAAAAAACGGATCATATATGTTGCCAGATCCTGTGCAAAGTGTGTAAAGAGTTCGTCCCGAAAGGACATCGGTGTTACATGCAGAAAAAGAGTAGACAGCGTGGGCATGTGGACGCTGATATGACTGGTGATGCAGGAGTGAATGATATAGTGCTAAAATTAGTTCTGATGTGAGTGAATCGGAAGGCGAATGTACTCCCCAGCAAAAAAGAAGAAAAAGAAGCAAGCAGATCCGGCCGCCAAATTCATTTTCTTTGATTTTGAATGTACGCAGGATTCCGGGACACACGTACCCAACTTTTGTATTGTACAAAAAGCGTGTTCGAAAAAGCGTGTTCAAATTGTTGTTCCGGTCCTGTGTACGAGGAGTGTGGGATCTGCATTACCAAACAAAAAGTTTTCAAGGGGAAAAACACATGGAGCCCAGTCTTGTGAATGGTTGTTTGGGAGGGAAGAGAACAAGGGGAGTACGGTCGTTGCTCACAATTTTAAAGGGTACGATGGAGTTTTTATCCAACAATACCTGTACGACAATTGCATCATTCCCAATCTTATCATGTCAGGGGGAATCATGAGCATGACCGTGAAGTTCAACGTTTTTCGATTCCTCGATTCTCTTAACTTTCTACCTATGCCTTTGTCCTCCCTGTCACCCACATTTGGTATAGAAGAATTAAAGAAAGGGTTCCCCCCTCACTTTTTCAATACCGACGCCAATGCGAACTATCGCGGTCCTAGTCCGCTGCCCACTATTACAACCCTTGCGGAATGTCGCCAAAGAATCGAGAAGAATTTCTCAAGTGGCACGCCGCTGAAGTAGCTTTTGGGAAGGAGTTTGTGATAGAGCGAGAATTGCACGACTACTGTCTGAGCGACGTTGACATTTTAAGAAGGTGTTTCTGACACTCTTTCAAGAAATCACAATCAATCCAGAATGGGGAGGGGGTGAGGGTGTGGATCCCTTTGAGAATTGCATCACCATCTCCGTCGTGTGTAATCTCGTGTTTCGGCGTAATTTTCTGAAACCTGACACAATCACCGTTATTCCTCCGAGAGGCTACCCACCGCAAGACGTGCAATCCAACATAGCCCTCAGATGGTTGACCTTTGTCAGTCAACAGGAGTTGGCATACATCCAACATGCCCATAATGAGGTTGAAGTGACCATCGGACGCTACAAGGTCGATGGATTGTGTAGACATAATAAAACCATATATGAATTTCATGGTTGTTTCTGGCATGGGTGCCCAAAATGCTACAGCTATAATACTCCATGCGGGCGGAATGGAAATCTAAAATGCATGGGTGATTTATAATTGTACCCAAGTACAAGTTCATGACCATGTGGGAGTGTGAGTGGAAAGCATTTGAATCCACATTGTTTGATCCTGATTTCAAGTTTGTCAATCCTCACCCAGTACCTCTGAACCCCCGTGCAGCCTTTTACGGGGGTCGCACCAATACCAATTGCTTATATTATGAATGCAAGGAGGGTGAGAAAATAAGTAGGTCATCCTGAAGTCATCACGTTCCCCTTTAAGGATATTTCGGCGTACTACGGGTTGGTAAGATGCAAAGTACTTCCACCTCGAAATTTACCCCACGCGGTCTTACCCGCTAAAGTAAATCTCACACTGCGCAAGAGCGAATGCTCCACAGTACGTGGGTTTCCCTCGAACTCATGAAGGCTATTGAGAAAGGGTACACGGTATTGAAGATTGAATCTGTTTGGCAATTTTCAGTGCAAAGTCAGCACGATCCAAGTAACGACGCAGAAGGGATTTTTACCGATTACATTAACACTTTTCTCAAGATTCAACAGGAGGCTTCTGGATGGCCCGAGTGGTGTAAGACGTATGAGGATAAAGCCCGCAGTAATGAGGGAATTGCCTTTAATAGAACATCAGAAAATTGTCAAGAACAAAGGGTTGCGATCACTCACTCTTCGGGATGAGGAACAATCTCCCCAGTGTTCAAGCCTTAGATAGCCCTAAAAATCTGTATGCTTTGTTAACTTCGGATGAAATTGTAGTTACAGATTTAAATTTCATTAACGATGAGGTGGCTGAGGTAAGATCTATCAGAAAGGAGGAGTTTTAAGAAATGGGCTTTAAATCTAACGTAGTAATAGCTGCCTTTACTACAGCCCAGGCACGCTTGAAACTGTACAATGTGCTCGATCGCCTAGGGGATCGAGTTTTGTACTTTGATACCAATAGTGTTATTTACGTTCAGCGGGAGGGGAATCCCCATGAATGGCAGCCCGCGTAAGGTGATTATCTAGGTGATTTAACCGATGAGTTTTCTCAGGCGGTCCAAAGAATTACGCGCACCAGTTAGATTATGGCAAGACGAGTTGTAAAGTGAAGGGGATTACACTCAATTTCGACAACCAGCAACGTATCTCTTTTGATACTATGAAGAAAATGGTCCACACCCTATAGGGACGGAAGACGAACACACAATCACCGTCACCAATTGAAACGAAGGTAGCTCGCAAAGATTACAGGGTGGTGTATTTGTCTGTCTCGAAAGACAATAGAAAGTTGCACTAGTTACATGTATAATATAGTTAATTTCTTGGTGTGCAGCTCCAGCTATGACTAAACAGTCCAATCCTAGAGAAGCAGGTCCTGTTGCAGTTGCTGCAGTCAAATGTCAATTGTGGCTGTCCTGTTGAAGCCGTAGCTAGCTGCTGTCTTTGTTGCCTTTTCTCCCCCCACTGTTCTACTCTCCTCTGATCACTCCTCTGTATACGTGTCTTCACAACGCGTCTCCATTTGGGGCGGTCTGAAGCATAGGCTTCCCAGTTTGTAGGGTTGATTTCACTGGCCTTCATATCCCTCTCGCACACATCCTTGAAGCGAAGGACAGGTCTTCTAACAGCCCTGGTCTCGGTCGCTAACTCTCCGTACATAATGTCTTTTGGAATGCGGCCGTCCTCCATTCGACTGACATGACCAAGCCATCTCAGTCGTCGTTGTGTTAAAAGAGCGTAGATGGTCATCATTCCTCCTTTCTTGAGGACATCCTTGTTTGGAACGTGGTCCTGCCATTTGATGCCTAGGATTCGCCTCAAGCAGCGGAGATGGAAAACATTCAAACGGCGCTCCTGACGTGCATATAGGGTCCACGACTCACTGCCATACAGGAGAGTACTGAGCACACAGGCCTGGTAGATCTTCATTTTTGTGTTGATGGTTAGTAAAGGGTTCTTCCAGGCCCACTTTGAGAGTCTAGCCATCATGGTTGCTGCCTTGCCAATGCGTAAGTTGATCTCGGGATCGAGGGAGAGGCTGATGGACATCATGGAGCCGAGGTAAAAAACGAAGTAAAAAATAAAGTCTTAAATTTGTTACCCACCACTTTGAAGAAGCGGGGAAATATGTTGATAGTTATGTTATCCAATCTTTTTCAAATTACATTTTCATACTCCTAAGTGTTTGATACTACTTACAAAATTTGTAAAAGCTGTAGACATTGTAAACTTTGTGAACATTTTTAAATTGTCAGTAAGGATTTCAATGTATGTTATTGTTGTTGTTGTTTTTTAATGTCGAATGATTTGATACTGTCTAATCATCAGTGAATCCAAGAAAAATGTTAACGCATGACAGTAATAATAATAATGCAACAAATATGTATTGTATACATATTTATAAAAGTTTATTTTTTCATAGTCTCTGCAATTATACATAAAATGATTTACAAGCGAAACAAATTTCATGCAGTCTTTTCAAAATACTCTCATTTCTCGTGTCTCTTTGTCTAGGATTTGTGGGTGCGAGAGAAAGAGAGAACGAGAGAGAGAGAGAGAAAGGGAAAGAGGAAAGTGAGAAGGACTTAAAATGCAGCGCAATGATGATGTAACTACAAACACCGTACGTCTACACTATCATCACTATTCTCCTTACACATGTACATGAACGAAATACAGTTTCAAACAACATACACCATGTTTATTTACAAAATGAACAATTAAAAAAAAATCATTGTTGAACGGAATACAAAAGAACGATTAATCCTACTTTCTTTAACATTTAAAATATCGAGACTAAGCTTTGTTATCAATTTCTCGTAATATAAAGTCCGCATCATTCATGTGTACATTGAGTTCGTGTTGAGAATGAATGTAAGCATAAACTTTGCGGTCATTTTATGTTCGATTGAGAGTGAAGCGTGAAAAAATACTTGACATGCTATTGCCTTTGACTCTATGTAACAAAAAATACTAACAGTATTGGCCACATACAGCGGACCAATGAGACTGTAATGACCGAGTGTTAGAACTCCAGGCTTGGGCGTGGTTGTCTAAGAAAAAATTGAAATGCAAGTAACACAGTGATGGGTGTCTACCAAAAGAATCAAAGAAATTAGCGTGACCATATTTGTTAAAATACATGGCAACCTAATAACTACCAGGCTCGTCGTGACGGTCTACATTAACGTTAATGGCCGATGGAAATCTATTTACTGATTTGGGTAATCGGTCGGCTGGAAAAACGCCCACGAAAATGTATTTTAGTTTAATGTCTGTATCAATCACGCTTTGAATGTGCAAGGAATTCATGCTTTTACCGGGTAATACAAATTCTGCAAATTAACTACCAAAGTCCATTGCGACGTTACGGTTTCTGTAAATTTCAATGACACTTTCGTATTCTGCGTATACCAGCACATTGATGGTTTCTGGAAAAGGTTAGGTAAACTGCATCTCCAGACGCACGTTGCCATTTTTTCGAAGATTGAAACAATCACCGGATGACAAGTCTGGGGTTAAATCAAACGCATACAGCGTATAGCCCTGTCCGTAATCTGTTCTGTCAATACGACTTCCTTTGTCCTGAAACATAGAATTGACGCCTGAAATTAGCGTCTGATACGTCAAGATATAGGTCGGGTCTTGTTCGGAAAACTTCGGCCTTAGAGGTTTCCAGGGAACCTGTTCGGAGTCTACGTACAACGCCAGAAAATTCAAGTTGTAGTGATGAAAGTTGAAGTTGAAGTTGAAGGGGTTCTTCCCGGAATCTCCATTAAATGCCACGTTGCTGACACACCCAACGACCAGTTGTTTTAGTATCTGCCCCAACAAATAAGACTTTCCCTGATAAAAGACAATTCCCGCGAGGTATGATGAACGTCTTGACATCTGAGCGCCTGATGGGTTTTCTGCCGTTTCCAAATGTTTCGCGTGGAGGAGGCTTGCTTCCGAGCTCAACTTTACGCGTCTTACATGAAGAGACGCATTCGTGATGACAACCTTGAAGTTTGCATTTTCGGTGTTTTACATGAGACTCAAAGTACTCTTACTGCGATCCAGCTTAAGTTTAATGTCTACGCCGCCCAGTAGAAGTCGTTCTTGAAAAAAACATGTCCAGGTGGAGAACGCCGATCATGTCCAGTTCCCAGCTATTTCTGATGAAATCATAACGTCTCTTCATTCCATCGTTTCCCTTAATAGCAGCCAGGGGGTTACTATCATCCATTAAACCGGGTGTGTCCTTATAAAATAACGAGGACGTGAGTTGCAGGGGCGGCGATTTCTTTTCATGACAGGGGGGACGAAATGCGAGGGACGAGGGAGCAGTGGCGTAATGAGCAAAAACGTGGGGGGGCGGCAGAAAAAACACCGCATCACCACCACTCTTACATGTTACATGCAGGCCCCGCGAAACGTTTTTCAAAGTGGGGGGCTAAAGTATTTACGATCAGGTAGAGCAAAGCTAGCGAAGCAAGTGGAGCGTAAATTGACGTGGGGTCAAGGGGGGCAAAGCCCCGGCGGGGGTCAAGGGGCTGAGCCCCATGAAGCTCAGGGGTTTTTAGGCATTTAATTAAGGTGTGATGAGCATCCAGGGGGCAGAGCCCGCGGAAGTTCAGGGGTTTTAGGCATTTTATCACGGTCAGATGAGCACAATTTTGATACCTTATTTGTGACACTGGCATGCAGGTCACTAATTTGAGTGGGGTCCAGGGTGTGGAGCCTCCAGAAGCTCAGGGATTTTAGGCATTAAATACGATCAGATGAGCATCCAGGGGCCGCCTTAGGGCCCTGGTGGGGTCCAGGGCGGAGCCCCGGAAGCTCAGGGAAATCATGCCATTTCAGCAACATTTGTAAATCACTGGTATCGAATTAGAAATAAACAACGTTTGAATTTTATTTGGGGAAATGCCCTAAGCCCCCCACATCAGTACGCAAGTGCGAGGGAGCATAGTGAACGAGAGGGGTGAAGGTGACGGAAGTGACTACCCCTCACAGGTTTTTGAAGTTTTGTTGTATTAAAAGAATACATTTCTTAGCAAAACTATAGTATAAAAAGCAATGTACTTTTTTCACATTTCACTTTTCTCGGTATTTACTTGTACATTTTGAAGGATATTATGCGACGGAGCGTAGCTACCGAGTGAGAAGAATTTTGCATTTTTATTTGTCTAAACGCTGCACTCTTGGGCCCTCCAGAGCCTAAAAGTGTGTTGAAGCCTTTAGTCAGTATTTGCTATACATTTTTTTTTGGCACTTTTTCAAATTTTCAGGGGGGACGATCCCCTAAAAAATTGAGGGGGGACGTGTCCCCGTCCCCCCCCGGGATCGCCGCCACTGGTGAGTTGAGATTATTTAGCCGCAGGCCCGTAAGTCAGCAGCGTTTCCAGGATCGACCGGTATGGATAGGTGCTGGTTGATGGTGTTATCAGTCTATCGTTTAGCATCATGTCCACGTCACTAAAGAGCGAGTGCATAAAGACATTTGTTGGGGCGACTTAAGCATTATCGGCCAGGGAAGTACCGTCACCATTCACCACTTTGACTTAAAGATGCAACAAACTCTGCGACAGGTCGGTTTACTCCTCGGTAGACCCTTAATTGTAGATGAAACTGAATCGGAGTTGCATAGGTAATGTTGATGAGGGGAAAATTTTCGACCCATTTTCCATTTTCGATCGTGGTTTGAGTGGGCGGAATAGTGAATAAAACATCTTCCGATTTTGAACACTCGCAGGACAGTCTGTGAATCTTTTCCATGATGAGCAACGTTTGATATTGCGGAGCGGGTTAATTATAAAAAATGTCAGAAGTTTTCCTTCTCTTGGCTTTTTGCACACTGTTGCGTTCTTTCCTCGGACGTTTCCTTTTATTCTTAATTTTCATCACCTCGGGTTGAAGATCCCGTGCCAACCTTTTGAGGTTAACCGTAGTAGCGCGCTCCACGTTTTTCTCCGTTCAAGACATCTCGTGCAACATTCATCCCAGTATTTAAAGCTCATATTCTAGGACAATAAATGTCCATTAATTTGGTACCTACGGCAAGCCTATGCTATTTCGAAGTTGTTCATTTTCATTGCATATCACAAAAATCTTCTAGCTACTGGATATCCTCAATTGAAATGTCGAAAATAGCCTCCTCTCTTTGCCTAGAAAGTCAGTCACGGAGCTGGTCCACTATTTGTGACGTCACGCCCGGGGACGAGTATATTCACGTACCCGGATGTTCCATAGAAAACATGGGCAGAGAGATACGAATTTCTGCTATTTAGTTTCAAAGTTTAGTTTCATAACTCTATGTAGAATTCTTCACCTTCCCTAATATTTCATAGTACTAATATCAATTCCCTTTTTCAGAATTATGACATAAACAAGCCAACGATGCGCTATTAGTCGATATTTTCACCATGTAATTTTGTTTGAGTGTGTTGAATTTGGTGAGATTGTTTTCGTGTGCTCGGTAAAGTAGATCCGGTCGTTTGGCTTCGTTCGAGTCTTTCTCGCGTTCGGTCTAGCTCGCTTTATACATATACACTTTCGATTCACGTACGGTACATATTATATAATTATATCAATTGATAATGGCTGGAGAGTTTGACGAGAACGATCTTTTATGGATTTTGAAGAGTTTATGGAGAAAGAAGATGGAAGTAATGAAGGAAAAAGGGACGATAGTGCAGACGAGGATGATGGAAGTTGGGCTGAGGACGCAAGTACAAGTGGGGGAGAAGACGATAGAGAAGTCGGAGAGCAAGGAGATGTCGACGTTCCTGCAGCTGAGGCCGGGGAGTAGCGGCAGTAGCACCTAGCGCTCTAGACCGAAAATTTCTGTCTCTTTCGTTCGTTAGCCTCTGATTTGGGTAGGGTCGGCTCCTCTCTTTAGAGACAGAAGCCGACCATAGTGACTGCATTGCAAACTACCGCTTGCGTCCGAGCATTAAACTAATGCCCAAAATACTACATTTTACCCGATGCATATCCGATGCATTTATTATTGTAAATTAGGCCTAGGCTAAACTACATCGGTTCCACTTACCAGATTGACTGTATGATGCGTTTAAGGGTCTTTTTTCGGATTTTCATCGCCGAAATTGAGCTCCAGGCCATGTTAAATTCTTGCAGCCGTATTTTAAACTGTTACTGCGCATGGAGGAAGATGACGTCATCCATTGACAGTAACAGTTTAAAATACGGCTGCAAGCATTTCAAGACGGAGCTCAATTTCGGCGATGTACGTTCAACAAGCCGCCTAGAGCAGCGGCCTTGTCTTACCTGCCGATTCCGCTCGCTTCACGAACGTTCGTGCAAGAGCCGTATCACTTAATTGCGGATGAATATCGTTCATAGACGTCGTCCGCTAAATAGAGGAAACTTGATCTTGTTCAAGTGTGATATATATATTTAAAACAAATATTTAACTGGTTCTGTATCCTTTTTTGAGGCAGTCAAACACATCCATGATAATTACAGTCACAGTTCTAGGCCTATTCGTTTCACAAAACTGCTCCTGTACCTTATCTGATGACAAGATAATGTATTATGTACACCCACCTATTCATACCTGCATATGATTTAACCTTATTTTCCAAGCAGTAAACCCGTCTTAAAACTCTACCAAAAAGGATAATGTGAGGATATAAAAAGAAATCAGCGACTGGAAAACGTTGCTTAGTTATTCTTCATTCAAATAAAAACAGAAAATCTATCACATAAACTCGTTAACAAGAACAATTCTAAGCTCTAACAGGATAGCATTTACGTGGGCATATCATTGGCATTCACTCACTCAGCCCATGATCCCCGGTCGTGACGTCAAGAATAGAGGACCCGGCAATTCCGTGCATTTCCGGGTTTCCGACTTCGAGATTTTGGTGGAGTTTACTCGCATAAATTTACTATTCTGAATTTTTTTTGTCGGTTGAACGCCATTTAGTGTTATTCTGGGGGTTAAAAGCTTTCTATTGATGTGATTATCTCAATATTTGGGATTATCCTAGAATTTCACCTTTAAGGCTTTCTTTCCGATAAGTTTTCCTCCTTCTTTGAGAAACGGGACAGCAGACCGTAGCATCCCCTTCAGCATACTACCAAACCCTCCCCGATATAGGCCTTCGTAGCTCATGATGCCGTCTAAAAAAGAAAAATTTGTTTTCGAGTAGATCGAAAATGTAGTTTCACGACTACTTTCCCACTTTGAAATGGTATCTTTTCACCAAAGTCGTTCCTTATATCTACCTGTATAGGATCGACGTAGTTTGTTTTAACAGGATGGTAATGAGGCATCCGGTAGGACTGAGAAATCACTTGTCCAGCCTTCTTAGGGTTCGTGGGAACAATGCGTTGCAAGGGTGCACTTACATCACACACCCTTTGATTTTCTATGATATCCGTGTACACGTACAATGCAAATAGTCCTCCGTTGATATCGGGTAAGAACGAAGCTTGTGTATTTCCCGTGAGATTTTTCCTCGAAAAACCAAGAAGTTGGGCCAATCCTGAGCAAAGGTCAAATTCAGCTTTGTACGTCAGTGGGTTGATGTTGAATTGTGCGTTATTCTTCAAACTCCCTGGAAAAAATTCGTTCGGTGCCATGCATATACTCTCTGCGTCGCTGTACTGCCCTTCGGGTAGCCGATCCGGGCCGATAATTTGTTCTCCCACGGAAAAGATGTATCTGTTGTTCTCATGATTGACATTTGACCAACAGTGTGGATAAATGATATCTCCCAGGGCAACTTCCCATTCTCCACGTAAATTCAGAGGTGTGGCCAATTTGGTGGTAAAACTTGTCAGAGTATTATTGGGAAAATAGTCAAATGAACTGTTGCTGGGGAGTGTTACATAGACTTCATCTTCACTCTTCATGATTGGAACGCATAATAAATATTTTACGGCACGTCATTCAATTTTTTAATATTATCTACCCATTGGTTGAAAGATGAAGGATAGCCTAAATACTTTACGAGGTATTCTGTTTTACCCCCTCGTTTACGCTCCTTCAATATTTTCTCAACTCGATATACATCGTCTTTCCCCTTGTTAACTTTCTGAAGCTCTTGCTCGTAAAGGGTCCCTAGCACTTTTTCTCCGTGGTCGTCAACCAAGTCATACACAGGTACGTCCCGTTTCTTCCTTTGTTTTACGTTGAATACTTCTTCCGTCCTATTAGGAAGATAACCCTTTTCAAAAGTCCGTTTATCTTTACTAATGCGAGCCCGTTCCCCCACGCTGTACTCTGAAGATTTAACGTTGGATGATTTAGATTTTGATTCGTACAGCGTTTTACACACACCCCCTCGTTTTCTTTGTTTACCAAAATTGGTCTTGTCTTAATAGACCGATGATAAGAATTGTAGGCATGTATTAATTTAATCAGGACAGGCATGTATTTCAGAGTGTTGCGATGGGTAAAGTACTTGTACAATAAGGATGTACATTGTACATCCTTTCCTTGAGAGTGCGAATGAACCTCACTATACCATACAGGCTTTGACCGTGTTTTGGGTAGTGTAAAACAAAATGTCCTTTTCTTTGAGAAAAGACTGAAATAGTCTGTAAATTCAGTCCCTTTATCCGTTTGAATATGATAAGGTTCCCGCTTTGACCTTTGGATAATTTTTTGGAGTGCTGATACTAAACTTTTTCCCGTCTTATCTTGAAGAGGAATTACCATGCAAATTTGGATAGAACGTCTATGCATGTCAACAAGTACTTATATCCAGCATTATGTCTGGACAGAGAGGACATATCCACCAAGTCTATCTGCCAAACATCATCCATCCCATAGGCCATGACTCTACTTCTCGTAAATTTTCGTCTCACAGGACGATGAAGAGTATAGGTATCATTTCCTTTCAGCCATTGCTTGATTTGTTTTCTCGCGTATCCGGACACCTACCCCCTGAATATCCACCCCAGATAACCACCCTAAGATAACCACCTTCTAGGACAACTACCCTCTAGGACAACTACCCCCAGGGCAACCACCCTCTAGGACGAATATCCCCTAGGACAACTACCCCCGGACAACTACCTCTCAGACAACTACCACCTAGGACAACTATACCCGGACAACTACCCCCAGACAACTAACCCCTAGGACAACTACCCCCCGGCCAACTACTCCCGGACAACAACCCTCAGACAACTACCCCCTAGGATAGTTGTCCTAGAGGATGGTTGTTCAGGGGGTAGGTGTCCTAGAACCGTTTTCTCGACAAGTCAAACACACCCTCTTTCTTGACAAATCGAAACAACATCTCTGCACCACTAAAACCAGTGTATCTTTCGCAAGTTTTCTTCCATTACCCAATCGTCACCCGCTCCACATTCGCAAGTAACCACGTGCACATCACTAATGACATTCATCATACACTTCAATCTGGTTATAAGCGGGAAAACTATTCGCACGAAAATATGAGAATGCAACAAAAGTAGTGTTCTATTTTTTCATACGTAAACGTCATTGCTACTTTAATTAAACCATATAACATAAAAAAAAGAAAAAAGAAACGGGAGTATTATCACATTTTCAAGTTTCAGCTGCACGATAGTTTGAAGGGGAAAAAAAGGGAAAGCTAAAAAAAAAAAAAAAACACACAATCATATACACAAGATTAAACAAAAGTGTAAAACCAATCAAATTATCTAACATTTTCTGCAACATCAAAAAGCAGGTAACTACATAAAACGACGTTCAACATTTACATGGTTACAGAGTAGGAAAAAAAAACGTGGATACATACTTCAAATGGGTATACGAAATTCACTTTTCTATGTTTCTGGGTAAAGTTAAAGAGCCTTTAGTTTGCTCTTGATGAATGACAGAACGTCCGTCTTTTTCATTTCGAAATGAAAAAAAAAACATGTGGCTTCTTCCATGCAAAGGTCCAACTCCTTTTCAAACAGTTCATTTACGCTGTACACCATGTTTACGAAGCGAAAGTATCGCTCCTCGTTGAGTTTGGTGATGGCCACTCTAGCTACATACAGCCCTCGTGGTATTTCTGGCTGGGATAGTTGAGTTGCATCCTGTGCATGACTGATGCACCGCCTCGTTTATTAGACCCGAAAGTGCCTTGACGGTCATGAGGACGGGTGCTACATGAAGATATATATCGTCTTTCGCCTCCATCGTCACCGTCTCCACCTCCTGCATACTGACATCTGTGTCTAGACGGTCCACCACCTCCTCTGCCGCCGCCACCTCCATCTCCTCCTCGTAGTTAAGCTTTCTGCGTAGTTTCTGGAGACTTCGAAGGACCCTTTCAGGAACGTCTACCTCCATCTAAACCAATAGGCTTGCTGAAGTTGGAGGTCTGTTTGGTCCCCTTGGCGTCGTCACTGCCTCTGCAGTCGGCGGACAACCGGGGCTCTCGGAGGAGAATATCCGATGATCGTGACTTCTGGTGTGAGTGGTGATGAAGGAGTTAGCTTTCCATGTGCAGTGGGTAAGGTCTTGGAAGCTCTTGATTCATTTTAGCAATTGTGGCCTGATTACGGAAAAAGGGATGAGCGTCAGTCAGGTAATTTTTAACTATCTTCTTTTTTATTTTTTTAAATGTTGCATTATCAAAAGCCTTAACCCACCAAATACCAAGTTGTAAAACTATTTCTTCACATTACTGAAAGCTCCAACAGCATCGCTGATTTCAAATTTTCCCTAGACCAATTTCCGCCAATTTTCTTCCGTTAAATTGATACCCTTCTTCCCCAGGAGCACCTTGTTACTACCTTTCATGTTGTAGTATTCTCGAATGTTCACGTATGGGACTCCCCTGAATTTCTTGACTACAGCAAAGCGCTTCCCACCCAAATGAAATGGTTTCGAACCTGCTTCAAATTCATATTTATTTACGTTAATTGTCTCCTTACTAAAATGACACCCTGACTCTTCCTTAGCCGTAAACCAACTTTCGCTTTTTCTGTCTCCATATGTCTGTGATACACACACAAAAGAAAAATGAAAATAATTGTTTGAAATCAAATTTTGTTTTCTCGCATTCACAACGTGTTTGTAAGAAACATACGCATACTTCACTTCTCTCACGCAGTTCACTTGCATTGCATCTATACAAAGATACTAATATATTTTTTTTTCTTCAAAGACAGTAAGGTATAGTAATAACACTAAAAGTAATAAAAGAACAGATCTCGAATATTGACACTCACCCGCAATATGAGGGGTCCAGGAAGGGTTGCTGGTTTGAGCTTCTTCTGCTCCACCGGAGAAACTGATAAACTGGCACGGTGCAAGACATTGGTGACGTCATTCTCTGGCATCATCCTGACCTTAGGCGTGTTTAGCATAGTGTTGTGGATGGTGGCTGATGTAGTGTTTGACTTTTTCGGTGAGCAAGTGGCCATCATGGTTTTATATATGTATATATATATATATATATATGAAGCCGTAAGTGTGATATATGCTGTAAATGCTTTCAAGGAACGGTTTGTAGCTCAGTACTCAATGTGATACCTTATCTCATCATTACCCTGGTATATATGTAGTCTCTTCACTACACGTTCTATGCACCACACCCCTCAACGAATCACAACGCACTCCTTTAATTATTCGCCCAATCACCACCAAACATGGTTCTTCGTTAACCAATCACAAGCAAGAGGATTAATTAAAATCATCCAATCGCTGCTCCTAAAAACTTCCTCTCTTCTGATAATCAAAGAGGAAAATGCTAATCAATGACGGAAATCGTGGAAGGATGTTTTTAGTTGGATTATTGTACTTGCTCACTAATTATGAATATTTCAAAGAGGAAAAAAAGGCTATTCAATGGCGGTAATGGCGGACGGATCTCTTAATTAGTATATTGTTCTTTTAATTATTGCTAATGAGCCATGAAGGGCTCATTAGTGAGTCATACATGAATCACTAATTAGGTGCTAATTAATTCTCCCTGTCTGGAGAGATTATCATAACTACTTAGGATTAATCCGTTTATGGGTTTCAAAGTTAACTCAGGGTAAGCATTTCAGGGGGACAGAGGGAGGGTATATCTTAATACTTGGCATGCATTATATAATTTATATGTACATCAGGGGCGATAGTGAGCGCAAAAAAAAAAAAAAGTTTTAGTGAGAGTTGAGTTAAACAAAAAAAGGTTGTATATATACGAGGGCCTGCGCAAGGCGTTTAAGCAAGTCATTTAAAAACGGCACCTCACAACACCCCCAATTTTTACCCGGATTTACATCGATCTCAGGGACTGTCCAATTTTGGTAGAGAAAAAAGTCGGGTAATTATCAGGCCTGATATTGTACCCACATTATGTAAGATTATTCATTTATGATGCAATGTGAGTATCAAAAAGCGTGTTACTGGCCAGCAATATTTCAAAAGGAATGGCTGGGTGAAATATATAATATAAAATTACAAATTAAGTGAAAACATAAGAAGAAAATAAAATCTTAATTCATCAGCAAGTTGGTCGTAATATTTATAACAAATTTGTATCTTCAAGACAATATAAGATTTTGGTAAAGAAAGTGTCAATATTGTACACGTTCGCTCGCAAAATTTACGCATTGAAAATTGATATTCGGGCAGGGGATATCACCCTCTTTGCAAATTATTCTGCCCTAAACACGATGGAAAAGACTTTCGAAAATCAATTCCAGAGCAATTTCAATATCTCATTGTATATCCCATTGAAATCATGTTCGTATTAGATAAAACGTCAATATAATGTTCGCCCATTTTGATATATGATGGGCAAGGCTATTGCAATGCCTAAAGTTGATTTTTCGAAAGTCTTTGCGATCCGGTGTTCTTTACTTGTATGCATATGTGTTTAGTAATAACTCAAGTCTTTCATTATCTCCATGATCTTTGCAGCATGAGAAGCAGTCGGTCATCATGCTCAAATATCTCATCAAGCATAACAGCCTAGAGAAGAAGCTCCAAGAACACAATATCTACGACAAAGAAATCGACTTCATCTGTCAACTTATTCTGGGTGTCAAAAAGGATGACAAAATGGTATACTATTTTTTTATTTATTTATTTATTTATTTATTTATTTATTTATTATTATTATTATTATTATTTTTTTTTTTGGGGGTGAGTTGTTCAAGTATCTGATTTCCTCTTGGCAAAGGCGTGTGATTACTGTAGGCATACTTGTGTTGGTTTAGTATAGATTTGAGGACCATTTTTACTCGGAAATTTCATATTTTTGGGGACTTTGCATGTGCATGGGTACGTTTGTGGGTGTGTGGGTATGGGTATGTGTGTTTAGTTGAAAACAGGAACCTTTCCGATAATTTGTCTTAATCTGTATAAGTAATATTCATATTCAGAAATTCTACTAAAAATGGAATTGAGTAAAACAATAACAAAATGTTATTCATGAATAGCGAAAGAAGTTGCAGGGTAATGTCACATGATATTTGATGAACAAAACCTAAGCCAACAGAACAAGAAATCATTAAAAAAAAGTTCGTTTCATCTCTCTTCTCTCTCCCCCCATACACTCTATCTCTATACCTGCCTATATAAACGTCTCTTCCCCACACTATGTCTGTGTCTCTCTGTCACCTTCTCTTACATACTCGGTCTGCCTCTCTCTGTCTGCCCTTCTCCGTCTCTCTCTCTCTCTCTCTGAGTCTCCGCCTGCCTCCGTAACGTTCTCTCACAATATCCTTAAAAATGCATTAGCTTCGTGAGAACAAGTTCTGCCTGTACCAGATAGTGAACAACAGTGTAAACGGGGTGGACGTGGACAAATGGGACTATTTGGCTCGGGACACCCATTACCTAGGCATGAATTCTGCATTCGACTTCAATCGTATTCTGCCCTTCGTGAAGGTTCTCGATGTGAAGCGAGGCTGTAAGGCCAGGAGAGAACTTTGCTTTAGAGACAAGGTATACACTCACATAAAAATACAGGTTCAAATCTGCACCCAAAACTATGGAAACGGTATAAATAGTAGAACCTCGAAAATAGAGTGCAAGCCTGAGTTTAAAAAACATATGGGTTTGCACTCGATACGAAGCATGACTTCGAAGTTTGCAACATCAAACCATAAGAGGTTCAAATTTTCACCATTATATAAAGAGTGTTAGATGCAAGAGGTGAATCTGAACCCTCAAGAGTGCTGGCTATGTACCATTTTAGGTATATTATCATGACTATGGGTTATTCTCTGACAAGCATCAAATATCTGTAAGGGCTTAGGCTAGGGATATCCCTATTACCGAATCTAAGCCCTGTACCAGACCTCGAGCTACACAAACCTAACTATAACAATATTACTACATTGCGTTACTTCGTATGCGAAATATGGCTTACTGAATAAATTGATATTTTCCTTCTTTTGAAATTAATTTTTTTTCTTCATTGTTTTAGGTAGCGAGTAATCTGAACCATATGTTTCTCACGGGATGCCGTCTTCACCATACATCTTACCAGCATAGGGTCAGCAAGATCATCACTATCATGTAATCAGATAAAATTTAGTTTTCACTTGACATGATTTGATTTGAATAAATTACGCATATTACCTGGGAGAGGTATACGCAATTGTTTCGATTGAAGCTAAAAATGTACATGCAGTTTGTATATAATTGTTCTGATCTGGTCTTCCATGAATGCCAAATTGTAAAGAATCTGAAAATTAAATTCATGCACTATGGTGACATGTCTGGTAAGGTTCGCTACTTTGGGATAAAGCAGCTCTACAATCAATTATAACAATCACACTGTCGTATGTCAAAGAAAGATGAGTGTTCTGCATAACAATACCAGTGCGTACCTGTCCATTTTGCAACTTTGCTTTTTTGACCCTGGCCCTTTTTCTGATGTACTGCTCATTCCATGCGTGGACAATCACAACAAAGATGGTATCAATTTAAAGAGGAATTTTCCCCCTACTTACCACTCTCTATTTTGTCCTGCTGTTGCTGTTGTTGCTCCTCTCCCTGAGGTCTTGTTTGACGACTTTGAATTGAATTGAATTTACGGAACTATATAAATGTAAAAGCAAAACATAGAACAGAAAATAGAATACATTAAACATATACGAGATATAAAGCACATATATGGCCAAGGCCACAAAACAACAAATCGCTTATAAATAGGGCTCCATATAAGCTAACATAACAAACTAAATAAAATATGATGCTGAAAAGATGTTTGGTACATGTACTACAAAATCGGAGAATAGCGTTGAACAGATCGAGGCATACAGAGGCTTTTCGTCTTGCACTCATCAGAGTAAAACGCAAGAATGAACAGAAGACCTAAATCGAACAATAGGAACGGATCCACATACATTCAGCTGACCGACCCTATTTTATGCAGACAGAAAGATTTTGTTAGGACGCTCGTGTCATTTTAGCGGTTATCCCGTTATTACATAAACCGGCTGGCAGTAAGCCTAATTTACCGTTATCTTTAGACAGCCAATCAGAGCTCGTTATATTTCGCGCCTGCCGTTCCTTTAGTTTCCGTTTAAATTGTTCGATTTCGGCTTTCTGTTCATTAATCGTTTAAAAAACAGTCGTTTAAAATAAATCGTTTCAAATTAACCGGATTAAACGTTTAAAAAACAGAAATACGAAATTGAAAACCATCTAGAGACTCCTAATAAATTGCGATACTGGTTAATTAACTATATTTCTACAATTTTTGAATTTCTGTTTTCTTAACGGATAACTGAATTTTCTTATATTATAACGAAGATATGGCGTATATATTCAGTACTGAATGAACGCCATAAAACTACTACTACTAACAACAACATACTGTTCATTCATAACTAGGCGTCGTGGCGTGCGCCTGTAATCCAGCTAACAATGGAAGTTACAAACTGATTCAGCTGAGGACGCAGGTTCGAAGCTGAGTCACGTCTTTCGGTTGGTGACGTTTAAAGGACGGTCCCCATACGTGAATAATTATATGTGATTGATACACGTCTGTAAAAGCCCAATAAAAACGCAAAATTCTGTTCATTCTTGCGTTTTACTTTGATGAGTGCGAGACGAAAAACTTCAGTATGCCTCTGTTTAATATGGCACGCATTTAGAGAAACAAATAAATTTATTCAACAACAATAACAAATATAATTCTCTCCCTGAAAAAAATTCCTCTCCATTTTTGTATAAATCACTTAAAGGGACTTGGTAACATTGTTCAGATGAAAGAAAATGGTGCTAAGGTAGTGACTTCAATGCTAGATGTACAATTAAAGATAATCTGAAAGTTTGAGTGAAAACAGACTATTATTAATGATAAAAATTGGGAAAAACCGATCTGATCGATTCCTTAATTCTCCGAACTATATTATTACAATTTGATTACATTTTAGGTGAACGTAAAACGTCACAAAGCAATGAATTGGCTCTATATACCATTTAAGACATTGAAAAGTTGACAGATTTTAAAAGCCTGTCTTATGTCTTATTTTCATGGAAAAACGGTTAGGAAAATTCAAAAATGGTTGGGAAAATTTTACTGTAACAGGATGTCGCACAGTGACGCCTTCAAAGAAACCATAAATATCTTTGTGGTTTGAGAATTTTTTCAGGATTTGTTTGCATGTTAGAGGGGTAGTACAGTAGAAGAAATATAATTATAAGTGACATTTCATACAAAAATTACGCATTTTTTTCATCAACCTTTAACAATGTTACCGAGTCACTTTAATAAAAATATTAATTTCACTTACAAAAAAGATGTTCCTCTTTTGGAACACAAAATATATCTCTCCTAAGAACCGCTTTTATTTCAAGGAAAAAATACATTTTCCTCTTTAAAAAATATATATATGCATGGCACTCCATACTTGTTATTCATTCTTTTTCTCGAAAATATACGTTCCTCTTGGAAAAAAACATTTCACTCTTTAGAAAAAAATATATTTGACTTTTTTTTCAGCATAAATGTGGCGCTTTTTAACATAACATCAGTGATGCTGACGTCGCACGAACGTACGTGGAACGGACCAGAGCGTCTAGATATAGATACAGTAGGCCGACCGCGTCCTTTTTTTTTAACCTAACCTAGCCATCTTACCGCTGCATTTGATTGGCTCCATAGGAGTACACTGTACACATTTTTAATTTAATTTTGTAAATAATCAAGAGTAGATGTAGATCTAACTGCACTCGCCATTGACAGTCAGGTGTCTTCTACTATGAAGAGGAATTGGTTAGCATTTCATGTTTAAAGTGATGGTTTAAGATTATTTTTGGGGTATCTCGTGTAATCCCTTGTAACTGAATCGTTACAGTCCCGAGGCTAAGGCTGAGTTATGGCGGTCGTACGTACGTGCGCGCGTGTATTTATTGTGAGGTATTGCACCTTTAGAGGCCGGACTACCGTATCTATCTTCTAGACGCTGCGCTCCGATCCGTTCCACGTACGTACGTGCGACGTCAGCATCACTGATATTATGTTGAAAAGCGCCACCTTTATTGTGAACAAAATAAAAGTCGAATATATTTTTTCTTAAGAGTGAAATGTTTTTTCCAAGAGTAAAGTATTCGAGAAGAACAATGAATAACGAGTATGGAGTGCCATACATTTTTTTTTTTGGTAAAGAGGAAAATGTATTTTCTCGTTGAAATAAAAGCGGTTCTTAGGGGAGATATATTTTGTATTTAAAAAAAGGAACATCTTTTTTGTAAGTGAAATGAATATTTTTATTCAGAGTAAAAATATATTTTTTAGAGTGAAATGAATATTTTTGAAGAGTAAAATGAATATTTTTATAGAGTGAAATGAAAATTATTTTTTAAAGTAAAATATAAAAAAAATGGAGAGGAGCTTATGTCAGGTAGAGAAATATATTTTGTTATTGTTCTTGAATAATTTTATTTGTTTCCCTAAATGCTTACCATAGTTCAACGCTAGTCTCCAAAGATGATTCAGTCACCATACCCAAACGCAAACACACACAAACACACGCACACAGATACACACACGTACCTACACAGAAGCGTTTGTACAAAGTTATTAATATGAAAACATTAGATTTCGTAAACTATACTTTGTAATGACTGTATTGTCACAAATTTTCAAATATGTATTTGCGACGAAGCTTTTGAAAACAGGTCAAAGTTGAACTTAATTTGATAGAAGTGGGTAATTGGTTCGATTTCTTTAACGATGTACATTTCTGTAGCACTGATATAACAAAAATACATTACGCGTATAACGAAGTACAAATGAAGAAAGAGATTGTTTTGACATGATTTTGACTATGATGTAACAATGCATAATATGATTATTCCGTTGCCAAGCAAAGTGCAATTTTAGCGCAATGCGCTTGTACGCATTGTTTGTATACAGTTTGTTGCACTTGGTTTTAATTTGTAAATTTGAATTCACTATCTGAGGAAATACATCTAAACCGGTAATAGTTATTTGTTTGATATATGTATAATATATATGTATATCTTTATTATTAATTAATATATAAATTTTTATATATTTATATATATTATATATACATGTAAATATATTATATATGCATGTATAAATATCAATTATCCACGTATATATATATATATATATATATAAATATCACAAAACTTTATTCAAAATATTCTTGTAGGCTGAAGGACGCTTTCCAAGAAGCAGCTGATCATCTCTTATTCGTTGGTGAAGGCGGGTAAGTTTCCTTCACAAATCGGAACAACATTCCTTGTGTTGCTTAGACATTTAATTATATGCATGTAATTCTGTGTTATGGATGTAAACAACAGTAAATGGGAAAATGTTGAAGTCGTTGATTGTGGGTAGTAATAATGTAATTGACTGGTTAACTGGCTGCCTCCTGTACCATAACTTTCATAACTTTGTTTTGCATTTGCATATGAAACTTTTCAGAAAGGAGTACAACCTATTGGAGTCTGTGAAGGACCCCGAGGCCTTCTGCCAAGTCAATGACACCATTGTCAGCGAGATCATGCGATCACGATCTCAAGAACCAGGAATGGTGAAGGCACGGGAGATCATAGACCGGATACACAAGAGAGAACTCTACCAGTGCATTGTGGAATGCCAACATGTCAACGAAGAGGTATTTGACGTCTTTCAAGTATATTTAATGATTTAAAGGCAGGGTATTTTACCGACATGGCTACCACTGCTGTAATGTAGTTCCAATTGCGCCATTTCTCAGTGAAGGCGTACATAGAACGATTCTGGTTCCCGTCCATCACCAAGCGCGTCATCAGTTGGTGATGCATCGTGGGACATGGCTGTCGACACATCGAGACATTTTTAGCAGCAGATGGCAGTATACGTAAATCTGAAGTAGTGTCAGTAGAATAGCCTGAGTTTGAAAAAAATGATAGTAATGATATTGACAGTAGCAGCAGGAGTTATTGCATTGGTAGTAGTAGTTGTGATAATGTTATTATCATTACAAGTAAAAATGATTACATGAACAAACAAAACAATGATAATAATAATAAAATAACAACAATAATAATAATAATATTAATGAAATAACGATAATGACAATCATAATATTAATACTACTGATAATGATGATGATAAAAATGATAACAATAGTAATAATAATATCATAATAACCATAATTAGTAGACCAGCCAAACGTGAAAAAGGGTTATAGAAAAAGAAAAAGTATGTATTATGTATGTATGTATGTATACACGTATATATATATTTACATATATGTATGTATATGCTAAATATATTACTCATTGCGGATGTAGTATCGAGAATAATATCGCTAGTGATATTCGTTTGTCTCGCAATGTGGTCAATAAGGAATCTAAAAGATCTCGACGTTTCGTGCGCCGCTGCAACACTTCGTCAGGTGATAAAAACTAATGTAAGCTAGGGTGCTTTATACTCAGAGAACAGAGACAACGGGATCGATATCCCCGAATTTTGGATGCGTACGATACGCCGCCATGACACTCCCCGTCCAGCCGGACAGCACCGGTCGATTCCAATCAGCAGAGGGGCCGAGCCAGCGGCCCGTTGATTGGTTGAGGTCGCTATTGCTTCCGCCCAGCAGGAGAGCCGAACCAGCGGCCTGCTGATTGGTCGAGCCCGTGTGCGTCGACCGTTAGGCCATTTGCATAATTAGCCGAACCAGCGGCCTACTGATTGGTCGAGCACCGTGTGCGTCGGCCAATAGGCCTTGTGCGATATTGTTCCGATTATCGATCGAATTATAGACCGTCGCGCCGGTCCTCCCGTAGAGTATACAGAAGCGGATCTAGAGGGGTTGGGGGGTTAACCCCAAAAAAAATCCGGGACCATTTTTTAAATCTTATCTTTCATTTTCACACACAGATTTTCAAAATTTTTCCCTACTGTGGGAGGGGACACCCCC
This sequence comes from Mesocentrotus franciscanus, assembly GCA_037976565.1. NCBI lineage: Eukaryota > Metazoa > Echinodermata > Echinoidea > Camarodonta > Strongylocentrotidae > Mesocentrotus > Mesocentrotus franciscanus. Next base: position 26,726,512 of record CP137671.1, read on the forward strand.
TCACCCTCCCCTCGCTCGCTCCGCTCGCTTGGACTCGGTCGCTACGCTCCTCGCATACCACCCCAACCCCCTTTATAAAAAGCTGGATCCGCCCCTGGTATAAAGCACCCTTGCTTACATTAGTTTTTATCACCTGACGAAGTGTTGCAGCGGCGCACGAAACGTCGAGATCTTTTAGATTCCTTATTGACCACATTGCGAGACAAACGAATATCACTACCGATATTATTTTCGATGTATGTATATATTTATATATATATATATACACATTTGTGTGTGTAAATATATATATATATATATATATATATGTATGTGTGTGTGTGTGTAAGTATATGTTTATATATATAAATGTTTTGATTATTATTCTTATTATATATATATATATATATATATTTATATTTTTGATGAATGAAATCCTGTTCAGTGATTGGTCAACATAGCATCATGTGACCAAACATAACATTGCTATCATGTTACCGATAAGAAAAATAGTACTATACCCTGACGTCATGCACTATACCATGGCACTATACTATGGATGACGTCATAGATATTTCCTTCCAAGGCACTACTGTGCAGGCATTCAGCGAGCGTACAGGATTTCAAATGCCTCCAGCGGGCAACTCCCGCGGTGTCACGGCGCTCACGCTGTGCAATTTACGTTGAGCGGCAGTAATTAGACTACACTACTGCAGTACTTGTATAGCACCAGCTTTCGGTGTTGAAAAATATAAAACAAATATATCATGCACTATTTCAAGCCACTAGTGAAATTATGGATTCCTCGGTGACAGAAATAGCACTATTTTCTTTGGGGCTACGCCCCTCTAAAAATAAATAGTGCTATTCCTGCCACCTCGATCCATAATTTCAACTAGAGCCTCTCAGTGCATTGTATATTTGTATAACATATATATATATATATAAATATATATATATGTATATATATTTAACACTTTGGAGACGACGGGCTTCTACAGAAGCCGAGCGAGTTGTTAAGTCTGTGACGACGGGCTTCTACAGAAGCCGAGATATATCCCTAATATGTTGACAAAGTTTTCCAGCTTATTATTAGCTATTATGTGTTAAAGTTCTTTGAAGTATTATTTAGATATATTCATTCATCTCATCTATTAAAAAAATAATAAAGTTACGTAGAAAAAAATCGAGAAAAAGTGATATCATTTCAACTTTACCCTTCGGATCGAAAATAGGCCCTCGAAATACCCGTACAGCTGGAGGCGGACGCGTACGCGCGCGTCTGTTCTATATTCTTGTCAGGATTCTTGCTCGAACATAGCGCATGCGCAGATCATTTGGAAATCTGGCCCAGCTATACAGCTAAGTTACGTAAGAGGAACAATAGACGTGGCCGAGGGTAAAGGTCGTTGTCATGGTTATAAACTCCAACAATGGAAGAGCGGAAATAAGGTATTAGGGTATAGATTTATTCACAATGATCCTTGTATACTGTACAAGTGTACATGTATATTGGGTTCAGATAACCTTTTTTTTTGGGGGGGGGGGTCTTGTTGTGTTGCAGTTGTTGTTACTGTTTTCAAAGAATGTTACGGGATCACGTTCCGAAGTACTCCCAAACAAAAAATTGTTATTACAAAAATAACGTAGAACCAGATTTTACCCTATTTGAAATAATAATTCAAAGATATAACAATCATGCAAGATAAAAGAATGAGCAAAAAGATGTGATGATGCAAAATGTCACAAACAAACAGAAGATTATAAGAAATTATTGGTTCTCTCTCTTTTCCTCTCTCTGTATGTCTCTCTCTCTCTCTCTTTTTTTCTCTCTCGCTCGCTTTCTCAGCGCCATTTTCCATCTTCATCTCTGGTACTGTTTTCCGTTCCGCTATTTGCTTTTATTCCGAAAGTATTCCTTTCGATCTTGAAATAAATTATTATACCGTAACCTCGATATGGAGAAGAAAAACACGGAACGAGCGCCTTATGATATCGAAATAAGAAGAATATTACTGTACAATAATTATAAAAAGTAAAACTTTTGAATGTAAATCATGATAAAAATGGAAACTAAAGAGGAATCCAGAGCGGGTGGGGTTGATCGGAGAGACAAATAGCGTAATAATAAATAACAATACGCCCTACTTTCTCCCTCTCTCGTTTTCTCAATGTCGTTTTCCATCTTCATCTCTCGTAGTGTTTTCTGATCCGCGATTTTTGATGAGATCGCGTTTCGACGTACTCCTAAATAAAAATAGCTGATCATAATTATAACGTAGAACCAAATTTGACCCTATCTGAAATATTCATTCAAATATATAACAACCATGGAAAGATAAAGGAATAATACAAATGTGATTTAGTAAAATGTCACAGACGAAAAGATGACATGAGAAAGGATTGTTTCTCTCTCTGTTTGTCTCTTTCTTTGTCTCTCACTCTTTATAGCTTTTTTTTCCTTTCTCCTTTTCTCTCTTTTTCTCTCTCTCTGTATTCTCTCTCTTTCTCTCTCTCTCTCTCTCTCGCTCGCTTTTTCAGCTCCATTTGCCATCTTCATCTCTGGTACTGTTTTCCGTTCCGCTATTTGCTTTTATTCCGAAAGTATTCCTTTCGATCTTGAGATAAACTATTATACCATAACCTCGATATGAAGAAGGAAAACACGGTACGAGCGCCTGATGATATCGAAATAAAAAGAATATTACTGTACAATAATTATAAAAAGTAAAATTGTTGAGTGTAAATCATGATTTTTAAAAGAAACTGAAGAGGAATCCACAGCGGGGCGGTTGGTGTTGATCGGAGAGACAAATAGCATAATAATAAATAACAATACGTCCAACTTTCTCTCTCTCTCTCGTTTTCTCAATGTCATTTTCTATCTTCATCTCTCATAGTGTTTTCTGTTCCGCGATTTTTGATGAGATCGCGTTTCGACTTACTCCTAAATAAAATTAGATGATCATAATTATAACGTAGAACCAGATTTGACCCTATCTGAAATATTCATTCAAATATATAACAATCATGGAAAGATAAAGGAATAATAAAAATGTGACTTAGTAAAATGTCACAGACGAAAAGATGACATGAGAAATGATTGTTTCTCTCTCTGTATGTCTTTCTATATCTCTTGCTCGCTTTCTCAGCGCCATTTTCCATCTTCATCTTTGGTACTGTTTTCCGTCCAAAGTATTCCTTTCGATCTTGAGATAAATTATTATACCATAACCTCGATATGGAGAAGGAAAACACAGAACGAGCGCCTGATGATTTTGATATGAGAAGAATATTACTGTACAATTATAAAAAGTAAAACTTTTAAATGTAAATCTGTGTTGCATCAAAATGATATGAAAAAAAATGTTTATTATGCTATGATATTGACGTTACTTATATACGTCGGACGTAATACTTTTGCGAAAAGATATAAACAAACAAAAAGAAAGTAACTAACAAAAAAAATCAGAGCTGGGGTGATCGGAGATTCGGAGAGACAAATATCATAATAATAAATACAGTACAGACTACGTCCAACTTTCTATCCCTCCCGCCCCTCTCTCTCTCTCCCATTGTCTGTATGTATGTCTGTCTTTCTCTCTCTGTCTTTCTGTCAATGTCGTTTTCCATCTTCATCTTTCATGTTGTTTTCTATTCCGACATTTGCTAGTATGCCGGCATCATTCCTACCTTGAGACAAATTATTATAACATATCCCTGATAATGTACACAAAATTATACCTTATATTTATTATAGGGAACGAAAATAGAGAACGAGCGACTGATAATGTCGAAATGAGAAGAATACTACTGTACAAAAATTAAGTTTTGATTTTGAATGTAAATCTTTGTTGCGTCAAAATAAAATGATACGTTCATTTATGTTATTGACAGAAATAATATACATCGGACATTATACTTTAGCACAAAAGGGTTATCTAGAAGAAGGTGGACAACATTATAAGAGAAAGAATAAAACTTTCTCTTTTATTTATAAAAAAATTAATAGCATAAATACCCTACCAAAACCGAAAAAATCTTGAAGAGGGAGACAAGAAAAAATAAGTATGAAAAGGACACAACAAATTACAAAAAAAGGATAGGATTCTAGAGCGGAAGATGATAGGGGAAACGTAATAGTTTGTAAGTATTGGCAAATTTTGACAATTATAGTTTGTAAGTATTGACAAAGTATATACAACCAAAAATGACACAGAAATATTTGAAAGTATTTTAGACCTATACGAAAAGAGTTATGTCTTAGGCCCCCTACAGCTAAGTTACGTAAGAGGAACAATGAACGTGGCCAAGGGTAAAGTTCGTTGTCATGGTTGTAAACTCCAACAATAGAAGAACGGAACGGAAGTTACGTAAGAGGAACAATGAACGTGGCCAAGGGTAAAGTTCGTTGTCATGGTTGTAAACTCCAACGGAAGGAACGGGTTAACAAAGTTTTATTGACATGATAGGTTGAACGAGAACACAGATGGAGACGAAGACAAATAAATTGAATTCTCATGTTGTTTGCACTTCTTTCTTTATTGTTTCGTAACATACAATGAATTACTATATTTTCAATATCATTTATTTTCGAATAAATAAAAGACTACCAAGACTACTGCGATAAACTCCGTATTAGCCACACCCTTAACAAAAAAAAAACACAACAACGCGATGCGGAAATAAAACACACTGAAGCACAATTCCAATTTCACGAAATTCCTGACGTATTCAGAGAGGGATGGGGAGGAGGGAGAAAGAGATACAGACAGACAGAGACAGACAGAGATAGATAGATAAATAGATAGAAAGAGAGAGAGAGAGATGATTTTGTTCTAATCTCTGTCATTCATTTAGCTCTTTCCATTACAAACAAAACAAATCAAATATGCGTACAAAAATTCAATAAATATTTTATTGATACAGCAACCTCATATCAAAATAGGGTTCTAAGAGATGTATAGATAGAGAAAAAATAAACAAAATTAAGCGGGAGGCAAAAACTAAAACAAAATGAATATTTCAAATTATGAGAAACGAAGTCGAAAGCATTCAAAGTAAATATTATTTTTGTTTTCGAGAATAAAACAATGTTCATCTCAAAATTCATTTCCCAAATAGTCCTATATTTGATTTGCACATTTAAAAGAAAGGGCATTTAGTGTAGATCATGGCATAATGTTGGTCAGAATATAGTTACAAAATGTGTCGAAAACCCATGTAAAACGAAGGCTTAGGCCTAATATTTATGGCTGGGTTGATAATCGGCCGAGCTTTAGCAGACGACAATCATTGACAATGGGAAAATGAATGGAGGTATCGACCGATCTGCGCGTGCGGCGGTGCTTACGCAATTTGTACTGTGAGTGTATTGAAAAGGAAAGACGTGAAGCTTCAGCAAAATAAGACGGCAATTTCCCTCAAAAATAACTGACCTTATTTTTCGTATTGATGAACAAAACTTATATTTTTAGAAAGAAAAAAGTCTGATCTTTAATTTTTACATTTACTAAAAATCACGAAAATGACTCAATGAGGCGCAATGAGCAATAAAAGTAGAAAGCACCGCCAAATTTTCCATTACTGGCGACATAACCGAAATCGCTCCGTCACAGGGGAAACAATCGCCGTGCGCGGGCTCGCTCTCAAAGGGTTAAGTAATATTGACTGCCTTCAGGGCAATACGACATATATCGCCCGAACCGATCGAAGGTGAGGGTGATATATGACAAGTCGTATTGCCCTGAAGGCAGTCAATATTACTATTATTAACCACATCAGACATCTAGAGCAAACAAGAAACTCTTAATATCTTACTCTTAAATTATGTAAAATACAGTAGCCTACACTGCACAGGGTTTCCTAGCATGAAAAAACATCGTCAAACCAGCCCTGTGCATCCAGTGCTTGACGGAATTTTCGATACATTGCAAATAGTGTGCCTTGGGTGTGGTTATAACGTCACAAAAGTGTGCGCGCAAAGTGCGCATTTTCTCTGCACATATCATACGCGTAATCGATGCGCACTGAAGCTGGATGTTGGCTCTATACAGATATTATACAAATAAGGCACGGTAGCGAGTACATTCAGGGCCAAATAATGCACGATGTGCGAGAAGAGCCCCTGGATATACCGCACTGAGGTCCGCAGGGGGGTGATTCACTAACTGGGAACGATATCGTTCCTAAGAGCAATTTTGGGGATTGATTTCAATCCCAGCTTAAAATCAATTCTACATGACTGGTTCACTAAATCGCTTTTAGGCTGGGATCAATCCCAGCGTAAATAATCATGCGCACATATGAATATTCATGTACGCGATCAATCCAACCAATCAACAGACTCAAATCAATCGCGCGGCCGATCGACATAACGATAATTAGCTAGCTATCGTCGCTTAATTTGTCAATGACATTCATTTCTAGACTGTTGATTTCGTTCTAACATTAGAAGAAAACTGAGTGAAATTTCGCATAAAACAGAAACAAAAATCATTCATGACTGTTTGATGTAGCAGTGTGACGATTAATACGATTTTCTGTGGGTATAGTTTGTCTTTCTTTACGCTTGTTTCGGGTAAAATGCCGGATTTAACGTACGTAATATACGTAAGTTAGACCTACCGTCCCCATGCAGCTAGCATGTAGCAGCAGCAGTCTTGATGTAGAATCCTGGGTGGTATTCTCGAAAGCGGACTAACTTTAGTCTTGTTTTACATGTTGTTGGCACTAAGTTAGGCCCACCCTATCATAGTATAAATAAAAACGATTCGATATATCACTTAAACAGTGACTAACAATATCTATCTTCTTCGTGTTTGCTCTAATCTAAGTCTTTGACTTTGCCAGAAAGTGTTGCTATGAGTGATCACGAACACTCTTAGCCTTAATAGCGATTTTAATGCTAGCATTAATCCCAAATGCCTTAGTGAATCAGTTCCTAACAGCGATATTGCTCTTAGGAGTGATATTGAGCCTAAGAGCGATTTTATCTCATTTGGGATCGATTTTAGCTGTTAGTGAATCACCCCCAGGACCAAGTGCGGTATATCCAGGTGGCGAGTCGAGCACAGAGTGCATTATTTCGGCCCACAAATGCAGTTTTATACAACTTCCCCCTCCTACTGAGTAGTAGTAGTAGTATTTATTTCCGTATAAAAACATAATAACAATGCATGAGATACGGTGGATTGCCGACATTCAGCTTACCCGACATGGGAAAGCTGGTCTTCCGTGGGGTCCGGAACAATTACATAAACAAAACAAAACATCAATACATACAAGTATCTGAACAACAACAGTAAATAAATTGTCAAAAGAAAGAAAGAAAGAAAAAAAATCATAAAAACAAGTAATCATAACAAGATAAGAAGGGGTACCATGCGCTACAGTTCTGCAATCTTAGATTTGAATGTATTAACACTAGGGGACGATTTGATATGAGGGGAAAGTGTGTTGTAGGCCTTTGCGTTTCTATACTTGAATGATCTTTTGAGGTAATTTGTTCTCGGTTTGGGTAATTTTATTTGAGCTCCAATTTGGGAAGGGTAGGAATGGTTTATCAACTCAAATTCATTTGTTAAATATTCACGGGTTAGATTATTTATAATTTTATACATAAGAACAAGGGAATGATGATTTCTTCTTTTTTCCAAGAGTTGCCAATTAAGAGCATTATGCATTTCCAAAACAGAGACATGATATTCAGGTTTTATTTTAAGTATAATACCTATTTTGTAATTTTTGGAGGCGATCTGTATATTTCCTGAAAGCTGCACTGTAAATAACATCACCATAATCAAAGTACAGAAGGATCAGTGAGCTATTTATTAATTTTAGTACCGATTCACTTAGCCTTAGTCTTCTTAGAAAGCCTACCATTTGACCAATTTTCTTCAACATATTGTCGATATGTAAATTCCAGTTTAACTTTTCATCAACTAAGACGCCAAGGTACTTGACATGATGAACTTGATCTATGGAGATGTCATTCAATGAAACTGAGCTGCCCCCCCCCCCCAAAAAAAAGCCAATGAATAAATAATTGAATTTTATTTTTACCTTTACGCTCACGCTTCGGTCTTGACCGTTGACTAAAAAGTGATCGTAAAAGTTGCAAAGTCTATCCAATTTCAGTCATTCAAAATCCGAGATAGATTCGCCACCTGGATATACATATACCGCGCGCATGCAGCTAGCTGGGCCATCCAGCGCAGAAATAATTAAGGACATAATGTAAAGTGCTTAGAACGCGCACGGCATTCCTGAATTTGATTGGTTATCCGAGCATCATTGCGCGTACTCTTCGCGCAAACTTTGACACGCCCGGGGGCCGTTTCATGAAACAATTAGTCGGTGGTTTTCACCGACTAATATCATTTTCACCGACAATTTTATTGTCACCGACTATTTTCCAGGCCTCTGATTGGTCAAATTTAGTCAGCGCCGACAGTTGTCGGTGGACAAATGTTGATGAAACGCCCCCTGGTCATTGCCACTCGCATTGATGACGTCATTCTGAGTGCAGGGAATGTGCTTTACCAAAAGCACTATACCTGCACTCAACAAGTGCAGGTATAGTACATTTGGATGCTACAGTGCAGTCCACTGAATGTCACGTGACCCGATTTGAACCAATCAGATTACAGAACATTCTTGGAATTTGTTTAATATACATATATGTGCTGCCATGGGAGGCTCTGGTTAAAACTACATGGGCCCAAGGTGACTGCAATAGTGCTATTTTGCTGAGGCGGGCAGCACCGAAGCAAAATAGCACCATTGCAGTCACCGAGGGACCATATAGTTTTAATATAAAGGGATTGTAGCATGACGAGGCTATGTGTCTTTCCCGTGGCCCTACTCGGGGCTAATCGGGTACAATACGACTACGGACGACGCGACCGCAGCATTCACCTGCGTGCAACATACGCGAAACCGAAGCGTGAGGAGAACTTCGGTCTGTTTCGCGAACGCTAGCGCGCTGACCATGTAGAGATTAGGTCGCTGACTACCGTTAATCAAGTCCATTCGTGTACGTGCAGTTGTTCAAAACGAGACGTAGATGGCGTTAACCAGTATTTGTCATGCTACACTCCCTTTAATCCAGAGACTCGAATAAAGACAGTATATATTTGTTTTATATACTTCATTTATACTTTCATTGTTCAATTTGCCATTGACTTTTATGATCGGGCAATACATTTTGTTCATTGGTTTACTGTGTATTAATATTGACCGGCAAATTACACACAAAATCCCTTTGAATTTTCTGAGCGGTCAATATATTTTTTTCGTCCGTAGTTTTGTTCGCTTATCAAACTTCGAGGGCAATAACATTTAAAAATTGCCCTGCTCAGATGTCTGATACGGTTAATATATATATAATATATATAATGTTCAGAGGAACAAGTTCCAACGAGATGCAGAGTGAATATAGAATATAGAAGAATATATATTTATAAATATATATATATATCACGATAATTTTTGTTCTAATTAAAGATGGGTACAGTGGATCCAGCTGAGATTAAGCGATCGCTCGTAATTGATGTTGACGAACTCTCATCACCGTCGTCCCCCTCCTCAAGTGAGATATGGCAAGCTCACAATATCGAAGTCGAGGTAGGCCTATAGTTGTAGCATTTCTGTATGGGAACAGGTACATGTCGTTATTCCAAAGGTTCGATATTCTAAAGAATCGTGATGGAATATCTTGAAATGAAATACGGTTCTTTCGTAATTTTTTCTTTAAATTTCGAACGTTCGGAATAATTATTTCATTTGTCATATTCGGACTTATGAACCGTATTTCGTTTTCGGGATTATGAACCTTATTGAAATTTCGGTATTACGCACCTTCGGAATAATAAACCCTACTTAATTTTCGGAATTCTGAACCTTCAGATAAAAGAACCTTCAGAGTAATCCAACAAATGTTAGGAATTATGAACCCCCTAATATAGAAAGTTTGTGTTTCGAAATTATGAGCTATCGGAAAAATGAAAGACCCCCTCCCTAGGTCAGGTCACTGCATATTTCATAAATATGGTAGGACGCATGCTCGTCCCACAATAAGTGTTTTTAAACAAATCTCTTTTTACTCTTGTGGGAAATTTGCTTTGGCTAATTTGTCGGCAAATTTGGCATGCAAACCCCCTAATTCAAGATGTTCTAGCTACACCCTTAACTGTTTCATCGATTATATATCAACCTCAAAGAATTTCATCGACAAAAAAAGTGTACTGCGTAGGAAAAAAAATGAAAAAACTAGTTTTCTTCTATGAAAACACTTCCAAACGCAATGCCGTGTTGGCTTTAATAAATCAAAATATGTATATGTATATGTATTCTTTCCAAAGATTCTCTTTTTTTCTCAATTACTGAAAGGTATCACACTTTGACTATGGAAGTGGAGACAGAAACCCTCTCCTCGATGTCCCGTTCTACAAGAAATCAAATGATGGTAAATTTGATGCCGAGCTCCTAAAAGAGGAAGAGGTCAGTGTACTAAAAAATGACCTATGCAAACTATACAAACCTTTAGAAACCTACCGACTATCCACGGGGAGGTGTCGTGGTATCGTGTTTCATTCGTTTGACTCTCAATACAAGGGTTTCGGGTTTGAATCCCAGTCCGGCACTCTTAGCGATAAGAAGCATGCTTTTTATATCTATTGTACGCAGGGACGTCGCTAACGGTGGGGGGTGGGGTGCGACATCCCCACCTATCAGGATATTGTCGATAAAATTGTGCTGCCGTCGGGAAAATGAGAAAAGGGGGAGGGAAAAATGAGAGGGAAAGGGAAAGAAAAAAAAAAAGAAAAGGAAAAAAAAGAAAAAAAATGAAACTAAAGAAACGGAGGGATGAAAGAGAGGAGAGAGGGGGTGGGTAAGAGCTTGAGAGAGGAGAGGTGGGAGTAATAGAGAGAGAGAGAGAGAGGGGGTTGTTGGGTGGAGTCGTCTCGTCGAGGGAGCAAGAAAGATACGCATAGATATGTTGCTGTGTCGGGTCAGCTGTGTCGGTATTCTCAATCGATCCTCGTGTACTATATCAATGGAGAAGTTTGAACTCGGTGAGATGTATAATGTCGGTTGGCCATGGCCCTTACGCAATTTGCGCGGTCTCTATCTGGAGATAGCCAGGTCATTGGATGTCGGGGCAGACGTGCCAATCGTGGAACGCAAGTCCAATGGTCAATCCACCAGTAATATAGGAAGGAGTGCAAGAGTGTACTTGACACGCTCATACATCTCTTCAATGATAAGATGGCTCCAACGCTAAAGAAGGTAGAACCTATGGTGTGCTTGCTTCAACCACAAATTCCAGAAGTACCAAGATCAGATCTTGCACAAGTACAGGCTTTATGCCGAACATTTCCAACTAAGTTAGACCCTGGAGCAGTGCAGATAGAGTTGGAGAAATTTCAAAATAAGAGTATGATAAGGAACTGAAGAGCGTCGCTGATTCTGCTGCACTTCCATTCGAAAACCGTTCTCTGTTGCCTATTGTGTGGAAATGCTACAAATGGATGCTTACTGTTAATTACTGCCATTAAGTGTAGCAAAGAATGAAAGGACTTTCAGTGTCATGAAGTTCGTTAAGAACTTGTATAGATCAACAATGGGTGACAGCAGACTAGATGATCTCACGATCTTAAGTTGTGAAAAGGACCTTACTGATGACTGAAATCTGAGAGATGTTCTTGAAGATTGGTCTCTTCACAAGCCGAGGCGCTAATTGAATCCAGGGCAACTTATACCCTACACATAATAACACTCTATAGAGAAATTTCACTGACAGGATTACCCATTTTATTTCCCATTTGAGTCATCTCTTGTTAGGGTTTCGTCTCCCTTGAATATTTCTGGACATTTCTGGTTCTGGTCCTTCTGGCCGCAATCATGAATATGATACTGTATCAAAATATTGTGATTTTCAGATGAATATCAAACAGACAAGAATCTCGCATAATAGCAAACAGGGTGTAGTAAAATATGTATATAGGCCTACTATCCGTCCCAAGTTGTTTTGGGGGACACTGACTAAAAACTGATGAATGTATTATGTTTCCTAATGTGCAGTTTACCATTCCACCTGCTTTCTGCTTTGAATTCAAAAGTTTGAATAAGCATGTTTTGAGTATGACAGTAATGGTGGGTTCCCACTGCAGATCAAACGAACCCGACCAAGCCCAATCAAGCCCGATCGCCCATTTTTCCCCGACCAATTCCGACCACATGCCTAAACACAAGCTCTTCCCGACCGCTATTCGACCACTGACGACCCACATTCGACCATTCACGACTCCTGCACGACGTATAGTCGACCACAACTTCGATCTCTTCTCGATCATTCCGATCTACATACAATCCCAACGCGATCCCTACTAGACCAACTAGACGTACACTCGATCTCTACACAATCTCGACCCGAGCAGATCGACCTGTTCGAACAGGGATCCAAGATGACTCGTGAATTGAGTGGTTGCACAAAATATTATCGTCAGCTGATGGTACAGTACTCATTTTTGATCAGCGTCCAGTTCATATCAGACACTCAAGAAGGCTAAAAGGCTTATTTCGAAGTCAATGCATTCCGCATTTCTTTAACTCCCTCCTGCAGACCCAGTGTCATTTGCCAAAGTACTGTATTGCACATGATACTTAAAACATTAATTTTATTTGCCTTTTCAAACAGACTGTCAAGAGCTGCACGTGTCGCAGTCACATGTTACTACCAATTCTAGAAGCGATTAACTTAATTAGTATCAATATACCGGTACGAAGAAAATGTGATTAGATCAGCACGTAATTGCGTCCTTGGTTTTTTAAAAATATTTATAAGGTGTTTTATTTTCTCAATACCAGAGGCATCACATATAATCGAAATCATGAAATTTACATCATACCCAGAACAATCAAAATACAACTCAGAATAATCAAAATACAATTCAAAAGTATTATTCTTAACATCAATTGCTAAAACAAAACAACTCTTTCATACATTTCCTTATTCGTTTAAAACAATAATAGTAATAATAATAATGATAAAATACTTAGTCATTTCATGTTCATTTTGTGCTTCTTTGAAAAAAACGAATATCTGTTGAATTAAACAAAAATAAATAAATGCTTGTACATGAAATATTACAGTCTGTCAAAATATTGTTTAAAAAGTACTACCTCTGAAAAGAGACAAACTCCCCCAAAGAGAGAGATAAAGATAAAAAACAACCCAAAACAACCAAAAACAACACCACCCCCCCCCCCCAAAAAAAAAAAATAAAATAAAAAATTAAACATAAAGCAAAGAAATACTGCTGGGATGAAGTTGTTTTTTTTAAAGTTAATTTATATTACACAAAACTTTCAAAGGCCTCCCATTTTTTAAAAGTGAATTGAAAGAGTATCTCTTTCCATTGCAAGTTTTTTTCCTCTTTCCTATTTTCGAGAATTTTATCTTTTATTTCATCTACATTTGGAGGCTTCTCCTTCTCTCTACTATTAAAAATCATAAATTTAATCAAATTCAGAATGTGGTTTAGTAATTGTTCCGATTTCATACTACTCCCATTTATTCCAATATGAATTTCTTTCCACGACAGTTTCTTTATAAGTGGTAAATTGAGTTTATCAGCACATTTTTCCTAGAATCTTTTTATTTTATTACATTACAAAAATACATGTTGATAGGTTTCCTCAAAAATATTGCAATACGAACACAAACCGTTTGTACGAAATTTAAATCTATGCAAATGATGGTTTGTATAAACTATTCTATGCAAAATTTTAAACTGAAATTCTCTCAGTTTACTGTTTAATGTGCACAACCTTGGTTGAACAAAAATCTTTTCCACTTCTTTAGTTGTTATATTATAAAGTTCCATTAAGTTATGAAATGCTGAGCTAATTTCTGCATACTTCTTGATTTGACTTTTATACACCATCTCTGCAGTTATTTCTTCAAATTTAAAAACCTTCTTTGCAAATATTAATTCTAAACTAAGGCCACAGTGGATGGACTTTCTTGGAGGCTGAACATTCTGTTTCCATTCGTCAGGAATTATTGAATAGATTTCGTTAACTTTCGTAATTTCCTCCTTACTTAAACCAATGGCAATAAAATATGCACCTTTTTAAATAACCCTTGTTCATCGCATATGTGATGAAGTCGATATATATTTTTTTTAAACAAATTTTCCTCAAATAAAGTTTGACCTTCTAGTTGAAAAAAATTATTATTATACAATATTTCATTCCTTCTGTATCTCTCTTCTATTTTAACATGTTCTTTCATATCTATCCATGCTTTCAGAAGATTCTGATAAAAAGAAGGTAACATGAGTTTCACTGTATCTCTCCAATAGTTGCAATAAAATATTAAATTCCCGCCCATTGGTCTCATTAAATATTTAAAGTATTGTTTCCATTTGATAGCTTGAGTTCCTGTTACAAGCCTTTTTATCCACATTATTCTCTGTGCCTTTACAAACAGTCTGAAATTCATCATTTTGAGCCCTACATGCGGATAGTCTAAAAACATGATGCTCTTTTTAAAGTTTTCCTTTACTTCTCCACAAAAAATCAAAACATATTTCTTCAATTTCGCTATACACCCATTCCGGGACCGGCATCAATGATGATAATTATATACATTTAGAATAGCCATATACTTTCATTAATTGAATTTTCCCCATTATTGTTAAATCACGCTGCTTCCACCACGTAAAACTTTTTTTAATCTTGCTCAATATTTCTTTTTAATTAAATTGTTCTTTGATATCTGCGTGTATTGAAAAATACATTCCTAGTATTTCAACAATGCCTACTTGCTTCCCAAACGGAAATGTATGAGTGGATAATTGTGGACCTAAGGGCAAAATGAATGTCTTGTCCTTGTTTAACTTAAACCTGATATTTTATAAAAAACATTCAAAAATATGTTTAATTTCCTTCAATGAATTCGAATCTTTAATGAAAAGCGTTATATCGTCTGCGTACAGAACTTGCTTTATTTCTGTATTTCCCAAACTGATTCCTTTTATCTGATGATTATTTCTTTTCATATGAGCTAAAATTGCAATACACAGAACAAATAAATATGGAGAGAGGGGATCTCCCTGCCTTACTCCTCTTTCAACCTTGAAATAACCTGTTGATGTATATCCATTTATAACACAACCTTCTGCTTTAGTATAAAAAATATTAACCCATTTACAAAATCTTGGTCCAAAATTAAATGATTGTAAAACCTTATATATAAATAAATGTGAAACAAAATCAAATGCTTTTTCAAAATCAATGGCCACCAAAAAAAGCGTGTTTTCTGTAAAAAAAAGTTTGAAAGATCATGTCGTCTATTATTCGTGTTGCTTCTCCAAAGTTCCTATCCTTAACATATCCCAACTGATCAAAACCAACAATTTCAGGTAAAACTTCTTGTATTCTCTTTGAAAGTATCTTAGATAGGATTCTATATTAATCTACGTTTAGCAACGAAATCGGTCTGTAATTCTTAATAAGCTCCGGATCTTTGCCATCTTTAAGTATCAAGATAATAACTGCTTGCCTTTGAGAGCCTTGTTGAAGAGCTTCATTAAAAGATGCAAGAACTATATCTCCAATTACTGGCCAAAATTTCTGATAAAATTCTGCACTTAAAATATCATTTCCTGGAGATTTGTTAAGTTTCATATCTTTTAGTATTTCTATGCATTTCCTTTCTACGATCGTTTCCTCACATGAATCTCGTGATATATTATTCAATTTTGGCAGGTTATTAGGAAAGAAGTCCAAAGTGTCATCTTGTATAGAATTTATTTTGCTCTATAGCTGCCCATAACATGATTTTATTCCTTCAATAATTTCTTTTTCGTTAGAAGTGGTATTTCCATTTACATTTAATTTCTTTATTATACTTTTTTTCTATTTGATTTCATTAACTGTTCGAAGAATGCTGTATTCTTTTCTCCACATTCATACCATGAGGATCTTGACCGTACTTTTAAACCTTCATTGATGTAATCGTGGAGTAAACTTAGTTGTTGTTTCTTAGTTTTCAAATTTTCAAAATTATCTCTGTGATGTCCATAGCCAATCGACAATAAATCCTCTTCTAAGTCTTTAATCTCTTTTTCCAATTTTCCGATTTTTTTTCTTCTTTCCTTTGTTCCGCCCTTTTTCTTGATAGTTTAATTGTAAACTTCCGTATTTCCATTTTAATGAAATCCCATAGTACTCTCTTATCTTTAATTTCAACAGTTTCTCTTTTAAAGTCTTTATTTCTTCTCTCATCTTCTTAAAGTATTCCTTGTCACTTAATAGACTATTATTAAACTTCCAATAAGATCTTTTTATTTTTATTTTTTGTCGATGACCTATTATGGATTACCAGATTAACTGCTGCTTGGTCAGCGGCTATAGAGGGAACAATGTCACATTTGGATGTTATTCGCTCTAAATTCTCTGATATGATCCAATAATCTAAGCGACTTTGCATAAAAGGATTTCGTTGCTTATACGTGTATTGCTTTTTATCTTTATTTTACTTCTCCGTACATCACGTAATTTATAACTATCCATGAACTCTTCTAATTTTTTACTAAATTTTGTTTGCTTCTTTGATACTTGTCCAAAATAATCTAGATTCGTGTCTCTAATAACATTGAAGTCACCCCCAAGTGCTACCGGATTTCCTTCTGTATTATTCCTATTGAGTTGAGTTGCGATCGGAAAGATCGAGTGCGGTCGAGAAGTGCTCGGGATGTGATCGAGAAGCAATCGAGAAGTGAGCGAGTTCGGTCGAGTGACTGTTTAGGGCAGACATGTATCGATCGTCAAGCGGTTGAGTTGTTGATAGAGTTGATCGGGAACCAATCGTGTAGAAGTTGTGTATAAATCGAGATGATCGGGTAGTGATCGGCGGAAAAAAATCCACCCCGACCAAACGAGACCTCTATACGATCGATTCCCGATCAGCTCGACCTCTACTCGACCAATACACGATCGATGTACGATCGCTTGCCTTCTCGACCCCTACACGATATTTTTTGACATGCCAAAAATTGTCGTGTAGGAAGCCAGATCGATACCGATCAAGGTAGACCGACCCCGATCGCCCTTGCCGACCGAGTCCGACCAGGCCAAAATAGCTTGATCGGGCTTGGTCGGGTCGGTTTGATCGGCAGTGGGAACCCACCATAACCAAGCTAAAGGCTAAAGCGTGTAACCAATGTATGTAGACAGAAACATGAACATGAGTGTTGTGCATATTTATGGAAGACAGTTTTAAAGAGATTTAAAAGTTATAAATTTCATACAAACATGCATTATATTCTCTAAGTTCAACAGGTGCTTACGTGGTGATATTTGTACACTGATGGTATTTAATGTATCAAAAAGACAAGAACCAATCAAGTAACGAGTAACAATATGAAAATAATTCACTGGTATCAATATTTGAAGGTTAAAAGGTTACCGCTACATCTGCACAAGGCTTATGCACCAAGGGATTTCAAATGTTTGATTTGCCGAAAAGTTTGTTCATGAGAATGTACTAATGTACGGATGTTAAGTTTGATAGATTAATCTGCAAATAAATCTCTAGACTAACGAAATTCCCAAATGATAACGCTGTTCATCCAAGAACAATGCGACTACACCAACCCTTTTCTCTGCTCTCAGCCTCTAGCGTCGAAATAACCACCCTTTGGATTTTCGATCAAAGAACCATATACTGCCAAACCTATACGATCTTCGCAATGAAGACATTTCTGACAAAAAAAATTGGACTAAAACTTATAAACTTCGGACTAACAAAAATGAAGAAGAACATTTTAGAAATGGGCAGCGATTATATCAATTCGATGTTTTTTTTTGCATTAAATGGTCTTCAAACAAACCAATGTTTGAAAAGGATTCCATATCAAAGAGCCTTAAAATAAAGGTAAGGATACAGCACCCATAGGACCACGAATATTAAGACCAATACAACTGGGGAGCATCGATCCCACAAAAGTTCCTTATGCAGGTGTTGTTAAATTGTTAGACCATAGACCCTGTATAGGCCTATCAATAAGATTAATAAAATCTTTGCTGAAAGCAGCACTTATGTTAATAACATTTCTAATAAGCCTACTGATCTTTGCATCTCTCATCTTTGACCAGCTCCCAGCCGACCTGCCGCATCGACTGCTAGACGTCACCTACCGCATCTACACCAAGGTACCCAAATTAGATCGAGAGACCATCAACATGGCCAGGTCCAGATGCAAGACCATGCTTGAAATGATTCGTGGGAGGCAGCGCTCCGTCCCACCAATTAGACCAAAGGCTCCTAGCCCGCCAATAAGCGTCGTTAGCCCTCTTACCAGCTCCAGCTCCGGTTCAGGTAAGACCTCTCTCCTTCTTTCCAGGACTACCCGCTATCATTCACTGCCTCTGTGTACATAATAACAATATTTATAAAGCGCAACATATCCATCTCTAGAGATGCTCAAGGCGCATACAAAAAATTAAAATTTATATTAGGAATTGAATATACTTAAGATTAAAGAAATATTAAATATTAACTTACATGTAAATTCATTATGGCATCGACATGGTATATTCAATGTGGCACAGGGTGATTATTTGTTTGGCATGCATTGTATAAAGAAAACATTGAAATTTAACAATATGCATGAAGCATCAGGTGAGTTCTAAGCCCAATTTTAAAAGTAGAAAGAGTCTTGGCCGTCTGAATAGAGAAATGTAACTTATTCCACAAAGAAGGAGCGGCTGATGCAAATGCTCGATCCCCCCAATTTCTTTTGGTACGTATTTCTTTAAGCCTAACATTATTATGTGATGAACGTAAACCAGAATGACCTGTGGAGTGGGGTGATAGAAGGGATGAAATATATTCTGGAGCTAGATCATTTAGTGCACGATAGGTTAAGAGAAGAATTGTATAGATCACACGCTGTTGAACAGGGAGCCAGTGAAGAGATTTAAAAATAGGAGTGATATGTGATGATCTTCTAGAGTTTGTTACAAGGCGAGCAGCAGCATTCTGAACTTTTTGCAATCGGTTAATTTGGTTGGCGGGTATTCGAAAAAGTAATGAATTGCAATTGTCAAGGTGCGAAGTAACAAAAGCATGTATTAACTGTTGGGTAGATTTAGGTGAGAGATATTGCCTAATTGCCCGGATATTACGCAGATTACAATTGGCCAGTTTAACACAATTTGAAACATGGGTTTCAAGTGACATGGCAGAATTAAATATTACAACAAGATTCCTAGCTTGATGAACAGGAGATACAGGGGCAGAACCAACTTGAACATGAGATACCTTAATTTTACTGAGCTGTCTACTGTTGCCAAGCAAAATGAATTCTGTTTTCGCATCATTTAGTTTTAAGCGACTCTCAATCATCCAGTTCCTTACATCAGCTATAAAATTTTAAACTTTTTTCACATTTTCATCTTTTTCTTTCGACATCTACATCTGTTTTTGTTTCTGTTTCTGTCTACGTCCCATCCCTCCCTCTTTCAAGTGTCCATCCCGATGTTCTCTCTCTCTCTCTCCATACGTCTGTTTCTCCATGTCTTTTTTTTAGTAAATTCACCTCAAAACAAGATGGCCTGAGAAACTAAATATCGACATCAATATTTTTTTCTTAATGAAAGAAAGCAAAGAATAGATGATTGCGGTACTTTTATAATTTCAATAAAATATATAAATTGCCCTTGACTAGATTTTTCGGAAATAGTTGTGTCCGTGCCTGACAAAAATGCGTCGCCCACAATGCATACGATTTACACAATTCTCACGATGAACGTTTTTTTTTAACACGGCCCGCCTTCCCTTAGAAAAGTGACTGCTGACATTTCTAACCCAACCGACTTCTCGGTAAGTCTTATTCCAAATTTGTGAGGGAAAGAAGCGAGCGAGCAAACATTTGAAATGAAGTACAGTACACACGACCTACTTGCTGGCGAGATGTAAGGTCATTGTTACTGACATGTAGTGATTTCCGGGGATGGGTGGGTGTTGACTATTTATTGTATGCATGTAGCCTTGTGATTAGGATATCAAAATGTAAACAAGCGTTATTTACGAGAAATTCGTCATTATTTTGATTGCAAAGTGCAAGTAGCAAAAGCAATTTAGCATTTGTCCTAAGGTATTGTTGTCCTATTGTTTATTTTCATCCTTGTTGTATGGGTGAAGTTCGAGAGGTTCGAGAGAAAAGAGGCTACATGTAGATCTCCTAATGTATACATACATGTGTTTATGAAGGGAATTTTGGTGTTATGCACCGCCCCCCCCCCCCTCCCAGTGTTTTTGCTATGGAGCTGTCATAATTGCCATACTTTTATTTTTTGCTGTGAGACACACAGTTAAACTATACATAATTATCTATCTAAGGCTATATATATATATATATATATATATATTCATTTCATATATTTCTGAATACATGATAAAAATCGGTATAAATTAAGACATACCTGAAAAAAGATGACATAATTAGGGGTTCCTGGTGATGCAGAAGTACAGCAAGGAGAAGAGAAGAATGATGGACAGAGACCGAAGAGTGTTTGAGTGAGAGAGCGCGCGACGGAGAGAGAGAGAGAGAGTGGGGTGTTGTGAAGTGACAAAGAGTTTAAAATGATTGCACATTATTATCATTACTATAAGTAGACATAAATAGGCATTGATATGAGAGAGAACAAAAGAATGGTCTCAAAGAGCATGATACATTATTGGAATTATGTCATTAATGCCTACATCAAAAGCTCTGTCTGAAGAATCTCATTCATATGCAACTACCTACTATGTAAATAGATATTTTTTGTGACTAAATATTTCTTTAGGAATTAAGAATTTACCGGCAGGATCCGTGAGTGCCTTCAGAAGACTGGTAAGGAAGTTTCACGTTCTTTTGTGTTTATAAAATGTCATGCAAAGGATACTTACCTTTGTTATTGTTGGCAAAACTACTTAAGTTTTCATTTTCTTTTGGATTTGTGTTTGTTTGAGCTGAAATGAGACGATCAAGAATGTAATCAAATATTGTGCAGATATTGACTGGTAGGGTGTGCAGTATAATAACATTTTTTGACCGCAGAAGGGAGGTATATTTCCCGAGAAGTCTTATTTTCACTCAGAGCGCAGCGCTGAGGGAAATGATCAAAAGGGAAATATCACTCCCTTGCTGTCCAAAATATGGTATATCACACACAAAATCAGTCAATATCTGTTATATTAGATTACAATTTGTTATAAAATGTATGGGTCATGGTGGGTGGCTAAGGGGGAGGTGGGGGTATGTATATATTGATATTGCCTTCAAGAATTCATTTCAAGGTAGAGATGATTTTGCAACAGATGTTAAGACATTAAAACAAGATGCCCAATGGTACGTCGGCGTACTTTGCATGTTTGTAGGCCATACGGCCCCCTTTAGAATGTTAGAGCCAACACCCGGCCTTCAGTGCTTCACATGCTGTCATGTAAAAATTAACCATCAGTACACAAAATGGAAGCTAGGTTCGAGAAAATTCCCCGATGGAAGGTTCCGGAATTCAGTTTCTTTCTCTTTCTCAATACAGGTTTTCAATGACCCCATTCATAGCAGTGTTCAGATGCCGAAGCATTGCCAGATAATCATCGATACACCAGAGTTTCAGAGACTACGATTCATCAATCAGCTTGGCTGTACCTATTATGTGTTCCCAAGCGCCATACATACCGAATTTGAACACTCAATAGGGTACGTTAATTTTTCATAATGAGAGATTTAAGGGTTATTGGGTCGGGTAGAAGTGGAAACAGGAAACAATTCTCGACTAGCGGTTGTAGGAATATAAATCAAAAAACGAATATGGAAGACCAGTAATCACTTCGAACTATATATACCTGGCGTCGATTGCACAGTTTTAAGAAATTGTCTCCGGTTCTTGCTATGATACTGGCCTTTGGTTTAATCACGATACCATGGAGATTGACCAGCATATTCTATCACAACTAATCTTTGTTCGGTTATATTAGTTTTATTAGTTACCTAATGAATATAAAATGAATGCAAAATCTCTAAAAGATCATATAAAGCACTAAAAAACGACCCTTATTTTCAAGCAATTCAACTTCCATGGAACAGAAAATAGATTAGCGAGATGCTAGATCTTGTAAATCTACTTTGGGCTTTCTTTCATCAAAAGTACATTTGCAATTGGGTTTTAGGTAAGATACGGGGTGTTGGGTATAGTGTTGAAGTTATTACCAGTGAGGGGATGGGTGAACTGGACATTTAGTCCGGCAGCCATCTCGATATACCTTGTTTTAGGGTCTATACTTTTTTTTTGGGGATTATAGTTCCTTAGACCATCAATTTGAAGAATCCGATTGCTGACACTCTGTCAGCCTTGAGCAATTTTAGATATGTGACGTCACACAAAATGGCCGCCAAAATACCCTTTTTGACCAAAATTAATGATTAAAAAATTGTTTACAGCATTTTTCTTCATTAAATGGCAGTCAAATATCTTTATTTTGTCTAGGATCATCACTAAATATAAATTAGAGATGTTGTATGATCACAAATGACATGTAAATTTGCATAATTTGGAATGGCGCCCTCTACAGACACGTTAACTTTCATAATTCAAAATGATGGCCAAATGCCAATTTAAAACATGAAATTAATAGTTTTCATAAGTCAGATGCACTGGATACAATGAGTACAAATCGTGCTCCACATTTTGGTGCGATTTTTAATTTTTTTTGTTGTAATTTAATACTCAAAGAAAACAAGTTGGAATTTCATGCTCTCTGTCCCATAGATATGAAGTGGAATATGGTTATAATTGTCCGTTTTCAGTGAGAGCGTTAAGAAACTGATTTGTATTTTGAGGTAATAGATTCTTTTATATGAACCAATCATGAAAAGGTTCCTCTCTTACAAGGGAAATTTATGAGTTTCAAATAAAAATAATCAAGGATTTCAAGTCTTTACAAAGCTTTATGAAGTAACAATAAGGCGATATATCCACCCATAATGACAAAACATGGTTACCTTTCAATGGCTATCAATTGCTGCTTTAGTTTGATCGTTACAACACTCGACAGAGGCGCAAAAACGTGAGAAAATTGTGCATGCTAATCTCGCATTGTTGCATCGGCACCCTGATGATATACATAGGCTTCCACTCGCGCAAGTGCACCTTGTTAACCTTAAAGGGCCCATGCCATCAAAATGCAAGTTTATTTCTATTGGTGTGTAGTCCTCCATACATCTCATATTTTGATATGTAAGCTTCTGAATGTGTTTCATAGATTTTTAAATATTTGTTTTAATATTTTTTTCAAACTTGCTAGGCTCCACCCTAAAAATCCTCCAGATCCAATATCAATGTGCTAACTTGAGAAAGTGATATGCAACTTTGCCAAAGTATACCACCTGTTACAATACGTAATACAAGAGCAACATAAAAGTTGCTATGTCAGACATGCTGTAGCATCACCAGGAAGACAAAGGCAATGATGATGTATTGTACATGTATGAAATCATGCAATTCTATTATGAGTGTGTGCTGAGCTGGGGGAAATTACATACCATTGTCTAATGTAGAATATTAGTTTAGTCTGACATGTCTGACATAGCAACTTATATGTTGCTATTGTTTGTTGTATTGTAACAGGTGGTCAACTTTGGCAAAGTTACCACTTTCTCAAGTTAGCTCATTGATGACTGACAGATGATGTCACAAGGGAATGAGATTTGGAGGATTTTTAGGGTGGAGCTTAGCAAGTTTGAAGAAAAAAGTATTTCAAAAATATTTAAAAATCTATGAAACACATTCAGAATTTGACATATAACAAAATGAGATGTTTGCAGGACTACACACGAACAGGAATAAACTTGTAATTGGATGGCATGGGTCCTTTAATATGTTGTCCGGTGCGAGTTGTACATTTGTAAGTACTGTGACAGGGATCAGGGATTTGGTTTCCTCTTCTTTTTATGATCCAATGGTGGGGTCGTGACTGTAAAGCGTGCTTTCACAAACATGTTTGCAGATGAGCTCTCTTGAAATTTTCTTCCAACGTTTCAGTAGTTGGAGGTAGTGAGGCAAGGTTTGGGTGATTTGTAGCCCCTAGTCTTCCTACCCTTGATGTCCACACGTTGATACGAGCCTCTGACAATGAGCTGGCTGATGAATGTCCATAACATGAAGCAATGAATTGCATAGATTGCGTGATGACATCTGTCTATGTTGCATCAACATTGCCAACTGAGTCCAAAGGGAGTCGAATCTTCTGCTTCATCACTTTCAGCATTGTACCCTTTCCAATGCCAAAGTACGCCCCAACAATGTTGTATCCCGTTAACGCATGTCCTGCCAACATCGATGGAATGATATCTCCCAACTTGTCTACAGTGGCAGGAATATCAATAACAGTTCGCTCTTTGATGGGCGACTCTGTGGTCTTTGGCGTTCTAGGTCCTTCATGTTCATAATGATTCAAAAGTAGTACGTATCCACATCTGTGTTATCCGCCAGGACATACCTGTTCTCATTAGCAGCAATTTGAATCGCTTGCTGTACTATGATGTTGTCTGCTTCTTCATGTGTTATGGACAGATCTTCCTTTGGCATGACATCGCTGCCTGGTATCACTTCAACAGATACCTCATCTTGACCAGTAATGACCAGCTTGTGCTTTTGGCTATTTCTGAACACCTTCTCATTCTGCAGAATCGCGCATATATGATGTCGATCAACTGTAGTCTGTTTTCAGTAACAGTGAGAGATAGTTTATTGGAGGGCAGCAGTGATGTGGGACTCAGTTGGATGACTTTCAATCCGTCATGACCTAGATATCCTGGTGGCACACCAAGCAAACATCGTCAGATTTTAATCTAGAGTAGAGCACAACCATCAATGACTGTACAAGGTTGTTCAAGTGTCTCATGACTGGCTGACATCTCAACCTTTGTCAAATTCTTTAAGTTCGGCTTTGACTTGGGAGTGCACATGTTTCCAGAATCATCAAAGAGTGCTGTTGGGACTGGGAAAAGCTTCCATGACAAAATGTCCTTGACATTGACATCTCTTGAACTTGCCTGCAGTCTTCCTATTACTCTGGAGTAGATCAACTTGGTGTCATAGACCTTCAGACCCCAATATTAATTGACTTCTTCATGGCTACAATGGTTTGAACTTATTCTTCTTCTTCAGTTGCAGTACAGACCACCATCAGGTGTATTGTCGTACTGTTTAGATGCAGTGCAGATGTACTTGCATGTACAATGTCTGATAAAAGGTACAGTCAGCTACGTGCGAGTAAAAATGACTACCGTTTTTAATGGAGCCGGTCTTTTGTACTCTTGCTTGAAGCTGTTAAACATAGGTACAATTAAAGGTGTTCAGAGGGAGGGAGTTCCAGAGTCTTATTGTATCCGGGAAGAAGCTCCTCTGGTAGACAAGCAATCGGGCAAAAGGAACAATGATCTTCTTGGAATGCCCTCTGTGCAGGGATGTTGATGGAGTGAGGAAAGTATGTGGGATGTCTATCAGCGAGTTGTTGATGCGATAGATCATCACCACCTTGGCCTGTGCCCTGCGTTCTTGTTATGTTGGCCACTTGAGCTGGTTCAGCATGGCTGCTACGCTGCTTGTCCTGCGGTGGTCACTGAAGATGAAGCGGACATAGCGCCGTTGAACCATTTCAAGCTTATTGATGTTTGCTAATTGCTTGCGTGTGAGGGTTCCATATATAATGCTAGCATACTCCATGATTGGTTGAAAGAGAGTACTGTAGCACAGTTCTTTAACCTTTCCAGGACATGGTCGGATATTTCTTTGAAGAAAGGCACAGGTGGAGTTGGCCTATTTGGTGATAATGTTGATATGTTGGTTCCAGCTGAGATTCTTCTGCAACTCAACACCTAGATACTTTGCTGTATTTTTGTCAGCTAGGGTCTGGCCGTGGATGGAGAAGGATTTGATGATGGGTTTGCGTCTATTGGTGACATGGAGAACCTGACATTTCTATGGGATGAATTCCATCTGCCAATCACGCTCCCAGCGTTGCAGTGAGTCAATATCCTCTTGGAAACGTTAGGCATCTTCCTCGATCTGTCTTGATGTTAATTGCCGTATAGCATGCCATCATCAGCGAAGAGCCTGACTGTTGAGTTTGGGGAGAGGTACTCTGGCAGTTCATTGAAGAAGAGGAGAAACAGCATTGGGCCGATAGCTCTGCCTTGCGGGACGCCAGATGTTACTTGGCTGGTGTTGGAGATGTATCCTTCCAGTACCATCTGTTGGGTCCTGTTACTCAGGAAGTCAGAAACCTATGCGTGTGTGTGTTCCCGGATTCCATAGAAATGGAACTTGTGTAACAGCTAGCATTCCATGGGATCGAACCTTGTCAAATGCTTTGGAGAAATCAAGGAGTGCCATGTCCAATTGTTCTCTGTCATCGATGGCTTTGGCGAGGTCCCGGACAGCAAGTACAAGTTGGGAGACGCAGGATCGCTTCTTTCGAAAGCCACGTTGTGCATCAGACAGGATATTGTAGTCTTCAGGTGGGCCATGATGCTGATATAGCTAAGAACGATGTGCTCCAGTACTTTAGAGGTTACTGGCGTCAGAGAGACAGGTCTGTAGTTCTCTGGGTTGCTAATACGGTCACCTTTTTTGAAGATGGGAGCAATATTAGCCATTTTCCATTTATCAGGTATGACACTCTGGTTAAGGGAGGCTTGGAATAATATAGTGAACCCAGGTGTCAGTTCGGTGGCTAGTCCCTTCAGAAGTCTGGCTGGGATTTGGTCAGGACCAGTGGCTTTATGAACATCAAGCTCAGACAGGATCTTCAGAACCCCTGGTGGAGAGATAGTAATGTGATCCATGGTTGGGTATAAGCTTGGCCCTTTGTCTCTCAGACTAGTCATATCTTCATTGCAGTTGAAGATTGATGAAAACTGATGACTTAGGATGTGCGCCTTTGAGAGGCTGTCTGAGTAAGTCATTCCATTAGATGATTTCAGTGGAGCCAGACCTGAAGGATCGCATCGCTTGCTGTTTATAAAACACCAGAAATGCTTTGGGTTACAGTGTCTGGGCTGACAATGTGTGTCAGGTATATGTTGTAAGCTTTCTTGGAAATTGTGTCATAGAATCCATCAGGTGATTTCTGTTGAAACTCATGCATCTGTCTGGTACCGATGTCATCTGCTTTATCCACATTCACTGACGCTGGAGCAATGCTAGTCAAAAATCCTATCAATGGAACAATAATGTGTACAGTAAAACCACTTCTCACTGATTTGATGAAAAATATATTCCTTTGTACAAAGCATATAATGTGTCTTAACGTGACGTAGATCTAAACAAAATGGCATTTGGCTGTCACACATATTTTATGCAATATTAATATGTTTATAGAGGGCGCTATTTAAAAAATGCAAATTAGCTTGTCATCTATGGCCATGGGACATCACAAAACAACTTTTTAGTGATATTCCTAGAGAGATACAGACATTTGGCTGCCCAGAATTGTAGAAAAATCCTTATTATATATTTATTATACATTTTTAGAGCAAAATCATGTACTTTGGCGGCCATTTTGTATGACGTCATATATCTTAAATTGCTCAAGGCTGACAGAGTGTCAGCAATCGAATTCTTTAAATAGAAGGTTTAGGCAATCATAATCCATTGAAAAAAAAACTATAGACCCTAAAAGAAGGTTAGGCCAATAATCTGGATTTGGCTGCCGGACTAATTTTCAAGTTTAATTTCTTGGTCATGAGAAGATATAAGACAGAACATTGGATCCTGTCAAGACAAACTCACTTACGAAGAAACATAATACGAAATCTGTGTTTATAAAGACAGGAAGACGAAATAATTATAATGTTTTTCCGACCTGAAGTTGATGAAATCCTTGATTTTGTGTTTTTTTAATTTTGTCCAAATGAAATCAACTGTCAGTGTCGCTGTCCTACGAAATAATAATAATTAACTTGATTACCGTGTGAATACCATGTGAGTTTGTTGTTGTTGAATACGCTTTCTTTTCTGCCATATTTTTACCATTTTGTCTTCATGTAATCAATTACTTGCCATGTAAATAATATGCACCCTATCTTGCCGCACTTTTGGAGCCAACTCTGATATGTAACGTGTGAATTTGACTGGAAACATGGGCGTCAATCCCAGGGGACGGGGGACACGTCCCCTAGGAATTTTCAAGTGGTGAAATGTCTCCCCAGGAATTTTCAAGTGGTGAAATGTCCCCCCACGATTTGGGGTTAACATTTTTTTTTTCTTCTGTCTTTCTCTCTTTCTCTCTTTCTCTCTCTGTTGACTTTTTTTTCTTTTTTTTAAAAACTTTCCAAAAGTTGCCAGCTGAACTATACGTTATTTTGGACCATTCATCTTTTCATTAGGCCCTATTCCCCTTTTCCCCCCGGATTTGCTCAATGAAATCTACGGTAAATGTGTAACGCGGGTATACATGTACGTACGATCGGTCCAGCATTCAGTGCGCTGCCCGTACATACATTATACGCATCCGCCGCGCTCTAGCTGCTGCGCATGCGCCCGCCGGCCATGTGTACGTGTGCACGCATTACAACTTTTGAACTATGAGAACAACAAGATGGCAAGAACATCGAGGGCAAAAAAGGTAATTATAAAGCTTAGACCTTAACTAAAATTACAAATTTCCTCTTGCTCTCTAGCTGTCATCTTAGTCTGATTGTGAGAGTCTAAGGGGGTGTTGCAAGAAACTTATATGCAATCGATAGCAATCATGGGCGTCAATCCTAGGGGGGACGGGGGGACACGTACCCACTAGGAATTTTCAGGTGGTGAAATGTCCCCCACGATTGGGGGTTAATTTTTTTTTTTTATAACTTTCCAAAAGTTGCCAGCTGAACTAAAGTGTTTGCACTGTTTATACGTTATTTTGCAGGGGCGTCAATCCTGGGGGACGGGAGGACACGTCCCACCACGAATTTTCAGGTGGTGAAATGTCCCCCCATGTTTTGTCAGAAAAGAAGTTCTTTAATAATTAAATGTAACGTCAAAGTTTCCGCGCTTTGCGCGGGGGGGAATGAATTCAAACAAGGATTAAGAGTCGAGAACGGTACAACGAATCGTCTTCTTTCTCTGATAATCAAATGAAACGGCACAGGTTCCGCGCTTTGCGCGAAGGGAAACTTTATTCAAACAAGGATTAATAGTCGAGAACGGTACTACGAAACGTCTTCTTTCTCTAAAAATTTAATGAAACAGGGATTAAGAGTCGAGAACGGTACAACGAATCGCCTTCGTTCTCTAATAATTTAATGATATGCAAAGCTTCCGCGCTTCGCGCGGGAGGGGGCTTAGGGGGTTAACCCCCCCCCCTTGGGCGGCCAAAAACAAAAAAAACGCACACTGGAGAGAAACCCTTTCAAGTGCAAATATTGTGAGAAGATATTCAACTCATCTGGGCCCCGTCTTACAAAGAGTTGATATTAATCGCGAATTATTTGCGATTGATATCAATCGCAACTATGTACATAAGAGATAGGAGACTGCAAACTTGCAAGTGATTGGAGGACTTACGATTGATTTGGATCAATCGCAACTCCTTGTAGCACCAACAAAAAAAATCGGCTCGCCGCTTTGCGGCTCGTGGACGATGCTCAGCATCGTTATTATTTTGGTCAACCGCGGGAGGGGAGGGGGAACTTAATTCAAACAAAGATTAAGAGTCGAGAACGGTACAATGAATCGTCTTCTTTCTCCAATAATTTAATGAAACGTCAAAGCTTCCGCGCTTTGCGCGGGATGGGGAAACTGAATTCAAACAAAGATTAAGAGTCAAGAACGGTACAACGAATCGTCTTCTTTTTAAAATAATTTAATGAAACGTCAAAGCTTCTGCGCTTCGCGCCGGAGGGGGAACTGAATTCAAACAAAGATTAAGAGTCGAGAACGGTACAATGAATCATCTTCTTTCTCTAATAATTTAATGAAACGTCAAAGCTTCCGCGCTTTGCGCGGGAAGGGAGGGGGAACTGAATTCAAACAAAGATTAAGAGTCGAGAACGGTACAATGAATCGTCTTCTTTCTCCAATAATTTAATGAAACGTCAAAGCTTCCGCGCTTTGCGCGAGGAGGAACTGAATTCAAAAAAAGATTAAGAGTCGAGAACGGTACAATGAATCGTCTTCTTTCTCCAATAATTTAATGAAACGTCAAAGCTTCTGCGCTTTGCGCGGGAGGGGAGGGGGAACTGAATTCAAACAAAGATTAAGAGTCGAGAACGGTACAATGAATCGTCTTCTTTCTCCAATAATTTAATGAAACGTCAAAGCTTCCGCGCTTTGCGCGGGATGGGGAAACTGAATTCAAACAAAGATTAAGAGTCAAGAACGGTACAACGAATCGTCTTCTTTTTAAAATAATTTAATGAAACGTCAAAGCTTCTGCGCTTCGCGCCGGAGGGGGAACTGAATTCAAACAAAGATTAAGAGTCGAGAACGGTACAATGAATCATCTTCTTTCTCTAATAATTTAATGAAACGTCAAAGCTTCCGCGCTTTGCGCGGGAAGGGAGGGGGAACTGAATTCAAACAAAGATTAAGAATCGAGAACGGTACAATGAATCGTCTTCTTTCTCCAATAATTTAATGAAACGTCAAAGCTTTGCGCGGAGGGAGGGGAACTGAATTCAAACAAAGATTAAGAGTCGAGAACGGTACAATGAATCGTCTTCTTTCTCCAATAATTTAATGAAACGTCAAAGCTTCCGCGCTTTGCGCGGGAGGGGAGGGGGAACTGAATTCAAACAAAGATTAAGAGTCGAGAACGGTACAATGAATCGTCTTCTTTCTCCAATAATTTAATGAAACGTCAAAGCTTCTGCGCTTTGCGCGGGAAGGGAGGGGGAACTGAATTCAAACAAAGATTAAGAGTCAAGAACGGTACAACGAATCGTCTTCTTTTAAAAATAATTTAATGAAACGTCAAAGCTTCCGCGCTTCGCGCCGGAGGGGGAAACTGAATTCAAACAAAGATTAAGAGTCGAGAACGGTACAATGAATCGTCTTCTTTCTCTAATAATTTAATGAAACGTCAAAGCTTCCACGCTTCGCGCGGGAGGGGAAACAGAATTCAAACAAAGATTAAGAGTCAAGAACGGTACGACGATTCGTCTTTAAAAAAAATAATTTAATAAAACGTCAAAGATAAAAAAGACAATAAATGAACCGGTCACCAATGAAAGTATATGCCGTGAAACAGAATAACTAGAGAGTGTGTGTGTAGGAACATAACGTGGTATAACTTTGAAAGTAACTATAAAGGTGACATGTAATTGTGTCCCCATGCTCAAACTCGGATTGACGCCCTTGACTGGAAACCATTCTTACTCTGCTATGGAAATCTACACGTAAAGTTTATACGGTCCGGCGCATAGTCTATCTACTCGGCCGAGCCACAAACTACACTACCTCAATTCACATGACAAGCGTCATTCGCACGCACTTGTGTTTTCCGTGAATATCGCTTTGTTGTGGTCATTGTTATTGCGATGGCAGCACCGAAGGCAGTTGCCAAAGCCTTAAAGGAATTTCTCTCTAGTGATGACTTTCTTTCTGCCATCTCTGAGGCAGTGGAAAACAAATTAGAGGAAATCATGGATCGGTTGAAGAAATATGATGATCGCGTTTTGAAATTGGAAGCAATATCAAAGGAAGCTAATAAAGAGAGGTGTGACTTTCGGGCGCACATTACTGAAAGCAACAATCACATTACAACTCGCTGCGACTTGCTTGAGTCTACTGTCTTGGATCTCCAAAATGCCAAGGACTCCATCAGTTTACGCCAAATCACATCAATGGAAAAAAATCTGGAAATAAGGTCTAACGAAATTATGGGATTGCATCGCCAGATTAACGCACTCGAACAGTACTCTTGTAGGTCATGCATCCGCATCTTCGGCATCAAAGAGACACCCCACGAAAACACCGACGAAATCGTAGTATCTGTCGCCAGTAAGATGGGAGTGAACATCGGGGTAAATCATATTGATAGAAGTCATCGCGTGGGAAAAAATCCAAAGGACCAGAAGAGGAGTCGAGGTATTATCGTCTAACTCTACTCTTTTCGCACAAGACAGCTCCTGATTCGAAATCGCCGACAACTAAAAGACACAGGGATCGGCATATACGAAGATCTGACTCTGTCAAACATTCAACTACTCCATGATGTGAAAAACTGTGAAAAGGTGACTGCCTCTTGGACATCGGATGGAAGGGTCTTCGCGCTGACCACAGCAACAAATGGAAACACAGTGAAGCACATTATCAATTGTAAGGAAGATTTACTTAAATTATAACATTGATACATGTAATGAACATGATTGCTATCACATGATGCATGTACTTTCATGGTGTTGAATGAGGACGTTTGTAAGTTATCCAATATTTTGTCCTGTTTAGTGAAATAATATGCTCCAAGCGGTATTTTTATGTATTTTTCTACCCGTGTATTTTTTGATTTTTTGCACTTTTTAGCTATGCATATGTGTAATATCTATTCAGTAGATTTCTGTTTGTTGTCATTTGTTTTTCAGGAACAGTCATGTGTCTTTAAATGGAGAGGCAAACTATGGCCTTGGGGTGCTGTTTTATTATGTAACAGATTACACATCGCAGGGTTTAAGTCTATATATCTGTCAGATTGCATACAATTACACCGTCATTTGTAATAAATGGAAGAAGTTTTTTATAGACTGTAAATAAAAAAGAGCTCTGCGCGCAATTACCAACTCTCATCCCAGAACACCAAGTGATCCTCTTTTTAAGAAACTTAAAGTCTTAACTATATTTGACGTTTGTAAATTGCAAACTGCTTTATTTATGTACAAATATTTCAACAACTTTTTGCCTCAGGTTTTTAATCATATGTTCATGTTTAACTCTGAAATGCATCAGTACAATACCAGACATTGCAATAGACCACGTTTGCAATTGTTAAAGTATGAATCGTCCAGACAGACAGTTCGACACTTGGGTCCTAAATTATGGAATGCATTACCTGACGACATAAAAACAGCCTATCACTTGCCTCTTTCAAACGCAAATATACACAATGCCTTTTGAAATGCTAAAATATGTTTTTTTTTTTTTTTTTAATCGTTACTTAGTATTTATACCGAATGTTTTTTTGTGTATAGTTTTTCCTTCACACAGACCGCCTGTTTCCCTTTTGTTGTGTACTTAAATATGTTTTGTACATAACTATATATACTTAATTTATCCCTGGAGACCAGCCCTTGATAGGTCAATGGCCTTTGCTGGCTCCACCACAGTCTCAAGTACTATGAGTTCTAGGTGCTCTAAATTCTTTAAATGTTGATGTGCTATTTTCTTGTTTTGTTGTGTTAATCAGATATTGTATGTAAATTGTTATATGTTTTTTATGAGAAGTGGAAATAAATGAAATGAAAAATGAAAAAATATTACTTCCCATTTTCAATGCAGTGTCAGCCACTTGGGGGGCAAACTGGCATCAATGCTCCAACAGAATGACCGTAACAGCAGCACCCCTATTCTGAACACTGAGGTCGCTTGTGTTGAGATCGCCTGTCTCTGCCGTAACCTCGGACACGTCCCCTTCTCTCATGCCTTTGAAGACATCGTGCCCAGGCGATACAATCCGCGTTCTCAATGACACAAAGAGATATGTGATGAAAATGGTGAAATGTGCATACGACTCGGTTACAACCTCTGCACCATGGGGTATGAAGCGTTCTATAGACTATTGAGGCGTAGTTATAACGTTCCCGAGCGTAGCAAATGTGGCCGATTTGACGTGAATCTCGTATTTATGTTTTTATATCGGTACACATTTTAAATGTCGGACCTTCAAAAATACTGAAATAAAAACTCTATAAAAATATATTAGTTTTAGAATATATTTAATTGATTTTCAGGGACAAATTTTAAATGTTTGTTTGAAATAGCAAAATGTTGAATAACAAGTGGTATAGCTTAATGATGACGTAAATCCACTTACGAAAATCTTTCTGCAGCAACCAGGCTAGTGGCCAATTTGAAGTTACCATCCAGGACTGAATGAAATTTGTTGGTAAAAAATCAAATTCTTTAGTTTTGTTATGTAATAATATTTTTCTTGTGAATCATATATTTTCAAATGCTTACTATTGCTATCTTATTGAAAGTAAATAATTGTGAAATGGCCTCCATAAGCATTGATTAGTGTTGCTAGTCTTAAAAACAGAAATACATTCAATTTTAACGCGAGTCTTAAAATATCCGATCGAATCAGCCCTTTGTAGGCGTGTGTGAGCCTGTGAGGGATCTATGCATGTGTCTAGATGTAGCAGTATCTCTTTTTGTTTGTCAGAGAGATAAAGACGAGATACAACATCTCTTGCTTCAATATTCAGCCATGCAACATCGGAAACTGTTCTTTAAGGAGACTATACTACACAGTGATTTTTTCTTCTTGGGAATATACCGAATATACATCGTTTGAAATTAGTCTAATCTTCTCAGCCGATATTGGATCATGGGGTGAAAACAGAAGAAATACTAATGTGAAATAGTAGGCGCATCTCACTATTATGACTCGTTTATATGAGCCATAATTCGTATGTTTAGTTACCATTCCATATATTCTCACCTTTATTTTGTTTAGTAAAAATTCAAGTATCAACCATCTAACGCTGAAATCATAAAGATAATTTTGGTGTTATGCTTGTATAAAGACTAATTAAGCGTTCTCTTACCCAACCCAGTTGATCTATTCCAATATGGTCTACACCCAAGCTCGTCTACAATCTACATATCTAATAATCATTTCATCTATTTATCACTTGGTCTAATTTGTAGCCATTTGGTGTAATCTCCAATAATAGTCTTATTTTCAGTCGTTCTAATGCACATTCGTCTATTATCCCTAAGGTGTGATAATCATTTGATGATTACTATAATTTGTGATTATTTTATGAGATAAAATATAGTGAGCACTCATTTTTTGTGCTCAACGGGGGAGTGCTTTTTTCAACCACCACCCCTCCCGGCCCCTTGAGCGCCAGGGGCGGGCCCATCTTCTTTTTTTTACAAAAGGGCGTTTTTACCTGTTTTTTCTAGGGAGGGCCTGCCCCCTAGATCCGCCACTGGGTGTATGGTCGGTGGCTCAGTGCTGGGTCGGTACACTTTTCTTTTCTTTTTCGGTACACTTGATCAGCTTAATGTCACAAATAGCAGTCTGCGTGTGCTTAGAACTAGACTATCTAGATAATATCTTAACACGTGCATGTTGTTATCGGACGTTCCAAATAATAATAAGCCGGTGAAAAGCTACATATTCTCATATCTTTGGTATTTTCGAGATGTTTCAAGGTAAGGTTTGTTTTGGTTTTTTCTTTGACAACAAGAGCAGTATATGCATAGGTCTATATATATATATATTTTTTTTTAAATTTATTTATAGCTAAGCTTCATTAGTTGAAATTGTGCTTCTGCCGCAGTATGTACATGTACAGTCAATGTACATGTAGCCCGGTGCCAGGCTGGCGGTACAGCTGCACAGCTCAGCAAGCAGTGGCGTAACTCCAGGTAGCTCCGCCGCCGAAGGCGGCGGAACTCCTGGAGTTAGCAGTGGCGCGGTGTAGCTCACTAAGAGTAAGACGATAAGACTAGTAGTACATGTACTAGTCTAGGCCTAGTCAGTTAAATGCATGATTCCAATCTTGACAATCTCGCGTATAATAATGTTACTGGTCAATGGATGAGAGTGAACATAGCCCTGCATATTGATCTACTGATATTATTAGACTGAGCTGCAGGGAAAAAATTAATATTTACTTTCTAAAGCTGCATATAACCTTTAAGTGCATTGAACTCTATGCAAATTTACAGAGCTCAGCTGAAAATTAGTCACTGAGCTGGGCAATAACAAGTGAATAACTTCACAAAATTTAGCTGAAATAAGTCCATATGAATTATGACCACAGCAAGCACAGGCAGCCGGCAGAGGCATAGCCATTACTACTACTACTACTGTACTACTACTAGAATCTACTACAGGCTAGACTACTAGTACTAGTAAAGTAAGATCTACACCTCTACAACTAAAATGAAAAGAATGCAAACTACCACTTAACTTAACTTGTCTTAAAAGCGGGATACACATAGGATAGCAAAAACTTGGGCTTATAACTGCAGAATACCCGCACATTTTTAGATACCATGTTTTTGGGGACGATGTGCTACGGTGTATAAATAAATGTGCGGGGTATTACTATATTAGATACATAGGTAAAACTTGTTTCTCCAACTCCAAGCAAATGTACAGAAGAATTACTCACAAGTCACGACAGAAGTTGAACTATAGGTTACTTCAACGTATCAATAACTAATAAGTGCTAATGCTTAGTTTACAGTGCCCGGTCGGTGTACGATAAATTGTTCTCTGAAATTTTTTTGTGTGTGCGATTTTGGGGGCATCGTAAGTGGCTACGGGCGATGATGTTTGTGTTTACATTATCTACAGTGTACGAGCATCGTGCCATTTCTTGTATTGGCCCTCGGCAGGCGGGGCCAATCCGTACAGAGGCTGCTCGGAGGTTGTACAGAAATCGTGCAAGTTCAGTGCAGTATATGTAGCCGTGCAGTCTCCGCAGCCTCTGCCTAAACTAGGTATTACAGATGCACAAACGCAATCATCCCCAAAGCAGTTGATGAGATCCTTGGCATTTCTCTTGCCAAGAAGTTGGACAGAAATAACTGTCTGGTATGGGAATTTTAAATTTGAATAAAACTAACATTTGTCAGACTTTCCCATACACTGACACATCTGTGTACGATAATCTGTAATCCTTGGCACATGCACAATGGAGGGGGTCAATTAGAGATTTTCCTTGGAATTTTGCACAAAATTTGGCCTCGTTTTTTTTTCTTCTCAAAAAAATTGTTTTAGAAAAAAGGTTGAAAAAATAATCTAATTTTCATATATACAATAAAAAATAACGTTGAAAAATCATTATAGAACATCAAAATATAAAGACAAGTTTACTTTCACCTTATCTGACCATTTTCTTGAAGCTACTGTGCGCGATGAGATCAGCAATCACACACAAACTGCATTGCATAACCTCCCCTCACTAACCCGTACGTATAGAGACGGTCAGTGGAGCCAAACATACTAGGCTCAGTGAATCAAATGCTGAAATCAGAGTGAACCAGACGAGCTATCAAGGAAAAAGGCAATGCCAGATGATTCTAAGAAGAAAAAAAATCTTGCCCAATTGGCAATTGTAGCTAAATTCAACTCTTAGTCTTCTACACAATTGCATGCTTCTTTGAGAGGAAGGAAAAACTTTCTTGAAAAAAATCAATCCAAGAAGACCTGACAAAGAAAAATGCTGCTTTGCTATCCCTGACAAGATCCTGTCCTAAAACACTGCATGGACAAGTCAGGACAAGTTATTGCACTCATCCTCCGTGATAAAAACAAAGATGTAAGAAAGCTAATCTCATGCAAAGATAATGGATAATTTAAATACATAATGTCACATTTGGCTGGTACATCTCTTGTACAGTGAACCATACATATACTGAACATTTTCCTTGCAGTTTAAAGCCCCTCTAAAGTGTTGGGAGCCCCAAATTTGACGGCAAAATTTCATGTTGTAAACTATATCATAATGTGAAAGGGGTTGCCATTTAAGACACATTTCTGCAAAGATTTCCCCCAAAAATGTGTTTGAAGACAAATATTGATAAAAGAAAACAGGTTCTAGGACTATTACCCCCTGAGCAATCACCTCCGGTGGATTCCAAGCCAGACAATTACCCCCCCCCCCGGACAATTGCCTCCCTGAAAAAATTCTGCTTTTATTAAAACTAGTACATTGTATCAGGGTAGAGTTCCCTTTAATGAACAGGGGAGGGGGGTAATCCACAGGGTAGTTGTCCTCGAAGTGATTGTCAAGGGGTAATGAAAGGGTTCTGAAAAAAATATTTGGGTTTTATATTGTCCACAGAAAACCCAAATTTTGTATTCTTTCATCAGAAATGTGTCTTAAATGACATCCCTTTTAGATTATGATACAATTCAAGTGAAATGTTACCATCAAATTGTATGTCTAATATCAGTAGATCAACATGCAGGGATATGTTCACTCTCATCCATTGACTAGTAACATTATTATACAATTGTATAGAGGGCTTTAATACCTTTAACTAGTGTAATACTTTACTCCTTTTTGTTTGTTACCAAAAAAGAAAAGAATTTTGCCTTTGTACAGTTTATGTTTAAGAGTAGACTAATGTATGTACATGTACACAATTATGAAAAAGGATAACAAAAATGCTAGTACCTGCACATGCATGTTTCAATTATGTTAAGAATATTTGTCAAATTTATTTCTCTGTAAATATGTTACTGATATTGAGCTTAACTCAGCTTATCAAGGGTATAATGGTTAATTTAGATTAGTTTAATTCCAAATTAGGACATATTATCCAAACAGATAGCCTTTAACTCAAGAACCTCTCTGAAACATGGATTCATGAAATACTTCATTATTGTTCAATAAACAGGGTTACACTTTTATCCAATGTAAATATACATGTACATGTATACGTGTGTTGAAGGGATGGTGGTGTTCCTACAGGTGTATGTGAATTTTAGATTCTCTTGACACTAATTTTAGAGATGAAATTATGACTTAGATGATTTTTACTGCAACAATTAATCACTACTATCACTGATAGTAGTTACAGTGATATTCAGAAACCCAAATCAAACATGAAAATATTTACTCATACACCAGATGATTACCGGTATGTACATGTAACGATTAATCCTAACATTGACCATTGAAGATTATGCAAATTAACGGCAATGATTTTGTTGGTATTATTTACTCAAATTTTGTTTCTATATCAAAACAAAAAATATATGACAAAAATCTCTTGAAAAGAAATAGAAATGAACTGTAAATACATTAGTACATGTAGCTGTTAAAACAACAACATTTTTGGATGACATTAGAGTTAGTTTGGTTGATGCAATAAACATAAACAATATTGTCTGAATGCTTCTGAAGTTAGTAAAAGGTTAATAAGAATATGGGTAATATACTTGATAAATTGTTATGCAAAACCTGACTTTGTTATTATCCAGAAACATTTCAATGACAATAAAAGAAATCTTATAAATATTTGGAATATTATTGAAGACTTGCTGGGTAATAAGGTTAAAACCTTATCATCATACATGTACATGTTATTCAACACCAAAAGAGTATTGCAAGTTACAATTTTAATGTTTATTTTGTCACTCTTTTTTTATCTAATAAGTAAACATTGTAAAGGTTTGGTATTGGTATTGGTTTTTATTTTCCATATCACAATATTAAAAACAATGCAAAGAAAATGCATGTACATGTACATAGTAAAATCAATGGTAAAGTGAATGGCTGGATAACCCATTCAGATTTGTTAGTATAGGAAAACTGTTCTTCCCTGGGGTGCAGGAAATAAAGATTTAGGTTGAGAGCCAGTAGCAAGTATTGATACATGTAGTCATAGTTATTTTTAGGAAATGTATCCCTGATAGTACGGAAAGCAGAAAACATTGGAGAAGCATTCTGGTAAAAGTTGAGCAAACTCAGATAAGTAATAAGTAGGCTTTTAAAGGTATAGACCAGTTCTGGTCATGCGATTGCATTATGAAAGAAACGTTGTGGAATCGATCAGAAAAGGTTGATCATCTAGCATATACATGTAAGTATTGGTGTATACTGCAAGGTTCTGGAATCATCAACATGATAAGAAATTTGGCCCAGTCTTGGTAAAGTTACAAGCACTGTACACAGAAAGATGTATATGGGACTACCCTATATCAAGTAATAGGCGGTTTCGGCCAAATGTGTCATCACGTATGAGTAAAGCATATTCTTTCACATGATTGGTAATAAGAGCTTCCGTTTCATATTTTGAGAGGGACGCTTTCCAAAACTGGTCTATACCTTTAATGTTTGAAATTTGTAGTCAGTAGAGTATATATAAAATTCAAATTTTCAAATTGATGATTTGGCATTGTGATGTAATGTTGGACCACTCTCTCATATCATTAAACACTTATAACGTCTATAATAGGACCTCTTCATTTTAGAGGACCTAATGTATGTATTAAGCAGGGTCTGCCCGATTGACCGAAGGCCCTGAGACCGAAGGCCTGCAAAGCCGATTTTTTTTCCCCTTCAGATTTGTCTCCTTTCTCTGCATGCCTCCATGTAAATGTACGTCAATGCTCCCCCCCCCCCACTGAAAAATGTTCCGCTGCCCCTACTACATGTACATGTATGAATAATAATGATAATTAGATTTTTTTGTTCATGTATATATAGCGCATTATACAAACAGAGGCCTTCAGTCTAGCGGGCCTTTGGTCAACTGGGCATGAACCTACCGGTATTGAGATATCTATCAGCGTGTTTCCACAGAAAAAAGTGGAACGATCCGAATTGAAATACCGTGTCGCGGCGACACGGTATGATACCAATCTGTTTCCACAGAAATACCGTGTCGCGGCGATACGGTATTTGTTTCCACAGAGCGCGCAGCATGGATCCAGATCTACATAGGATTCCACGTTGTTCTCCCTCCCGCCAGATACGGTTTGTCGCTGTGTGTTTCCACAGGAAATCGACACGGATCGACACGGCAAAATCCACCTCCCAGAGGTGGTTCTGAAATACCGTATCTCGGTCGACACGCTTGTGTTTCCACAGGAAATTGGCGGTATGACACGGTATGATACCGTATCACTTTTTCTGTGGAAACACTCAGAATGGCTCTGAGAGAAAGGGACTGGAATACTGTAAATTTTGTTGTAAAGTGTGAAAGGAATGGAGAGTTGCCCCAAATTTATTACAGTAGAATGACTGATATGCTGGTTTTGTATTACAGCTTTCTAATAGTTTTCTTTTTCTTTTTTCAATTACTTTGAACTTTTTTTTTTCTCTGAGCATTTCCCTCAAACTCTCACCAATTTTTCTCTGATCTTTCTTTATTTACCAATTCAACTTGCAATATAGGATGGTATATTATATGATCCAACAACGTTATTGATACTGTGCATAGTGTGTGCAGAACCAGCAGAAGCATTTAGTTGTATACTGTGAATATAGCAACTCTCTATTTTGCTGCTGATGTGTACATTAAATAGCCATGAAATTCATCATTAAAACCTTCATTCATCATCCAATGACCAAAAGTCACTATTTACAAATTGTAATAATGTTCTTGAATATCAGTGAGTGAGTCAAAGTCATTGGCTACATGTAGGTCGATTAGTTAAAAACAATAATGAATGAATAGTGATTATTATTTTCATAACTTCAATTTCTGAACCATTTTCAGTACTTTAGTAGAGAAATCTTTAACACAATGAGCAAATATTTCACCCAACAATTTTTTTTCTTTTCGTGGTTGATGTTAAATAGAGATGTAATAATTTATCAACTCTAGAGATATATTGTATTAAAGAAATATTCTCTCAATTCAACCTACATTGTAGGTATATTTACTGTATATATCTAGGGTATGTTGTACCGAACAAAGTAAAAGCATCCATTAAAACATGTTGAATACCCTCATGTAACTTTTTACATGTAGAGTGTATACAAATACCAACATTTAAGAATCAGAGAACAGACATTATGTGATATGTGTTCAGGTTCAAAACATAATACAGTTTAGCATTCTCATGATATTTTTAATGCACGGCAACAAAAATTCTACAGTGTACTGTGTCATCCTGAAGGAAATGATGTTATCCTTATTGTGAGAGCCTTGTCAAAAAGCTGTACAACAGAATGTATATATACATGTACATGTAGCTTTGTTTTCAGCAGACAAGACCCTTTTTCAAGGAGTTGAAGTAGACAAATTTGGAGTTTCAGGCTTGCAGCAAATATCAGTAATTAAAACCTTACTAATTGGGGACCATTCTTAAACTCATAAACTGGAATAACAAAAGACTTCCAACTTCAGGACCTTACCTATTATGCTATTTTAATTTTCTGTCAACATGATTGTATCATTTGTATGACTACCTTTAGAAGTTTGTCCTTTGTTAATTCATCAATTGCATAGCATTGCATTATAACATTTCATTGACCAATTAATTTCCCTTTACATTGGTGCCTAAATTATATGGATTTTGTAATTTTGAGATGTGCAGTATACTGTACTGCTGAATGGGA
Source organism: Mesocentrotus franciscanus (assembly GCA_037976565.1). Lineage (NCBI taxonomy): Eukaryota > Metazoa > Echinodermata > Echinoidea > Camarodonta > Strongylocentrotidae > Mesocentrotus > Mesocentrotus franciscanus. Next base: position 26,768,805 of record CP137671.1, read on the forward strand.
AACATGATAAGTGACAATGTTGCAAAATAAAATACCGGTAGTGACTCTTACTTTTAATGTTGATTCTAAAATACATATTTTAATGAAATTGTAGATTTCTGCACCCAAACAGATATCATGTTATCCAAAAGACCTGTTGAAACTCTCAAAATAATAACTCTCAATAATGGCACCACAATAAATTGGGTACTGTATCATATCATTGCATAGAGAAATAGGTCTACAGGTATCACACAATAAAAAGGAAAGTAATATATTCTAATAAGTGATATTAACGAAAACCAACTTTCTAAACAGGGTGGATTGCTTCAGAAATGCATCTTCTTCAAAGTTCAAATATTTAATATCTGTGACATTTACATTTGAAGCTCCATTTACTAGTTCTGTGAAGTTGTTGCTACAATGTAGTGTCATTTTCAAATCACTTTTTAAAGCAAAACAGGTTTTGATCTGAGTATAATCATAACATTTAAACATCTTACTACCCGGTAATATAAACAAATGATTAAATTCCTCTCCTGGCAGCTTCAACTCTGAAGTATTGATAAACTAAAACCTCTACATGTAATAGTAGTGGTCAAAGCCTACTATTCCAAGTGGTACAAAATTCTAATCTTTGAAAAATCCTGTTTCAACTTTAATATTACCGGTATACAATGTTCAGTGAGCTGTGAGGATACATTATAGATATACGTGGCATCAGTTACAATTTATGGGCCAGTCCTTTCTCCCTCTCAATGTAAATAGTACCAGACTACCAGTATTCTTTTGGGCTATGTTTAAAGAAATGTAAATCAAATCAGACAAGTCACTCTCTTTCCGTACAGTGTTGCATGCAGTGAGCAATGTGGTTCAATTCAAATGTTACAAATAATTGTAAAATTTTGAAGGCTTTGTTTTGGTAATGTGATCGTCCAATGTCTTCCAATAATGGTTGTCTTGCTGACCCGACCTCTATGCAAATATCCTAACTTTAAATGGTAGCTGCAATTGTTTTGAAACAAATCTTGATACAGGTGTCACATTGATTCTTTTTCTATTTATGTAAATATAAGATCACTTTAGGCATATCAACAAAAAAACCTTACCGGGTACATGTATGTAACTTAAAATTAAAAAAGTCAGGGCAAAAACTTTCCCTTACAACAACGCAGCCTCTCTAAATCGAATATATGTTGGTATATGTATTACATCTGATGTGATAGTTCGAATATCATGATGATAGGTTATGAATAGCTTATGGATCATATTCTTGCCCCCTAAAATATGTGAAATTCACCTACAACCCTGTACATGTATGTAGAAGATTTAGGATTGAATGAGTAACATTAATAGGAAAGATAACATAAAGGGTTTTGAAATGGTATACACTATAGTTTGGCATAACCTATCATTATCATTCATTGGAGCTTGACATGTTTGTCATTTATATAATATTACTGGCCTTGAGGAGATACAAGGAAATATTGCCCTTCCTGATTTCAGTAAGGGCAATACATGTATATCATCATATCTCCCAAAAGATAAGACAGTAAAGAAATTTCCAATAATAGGTGTAGCATGTAGACATATTGATCTATAAACTACACATCTGTACTGAAATATTATAAGAATATGTACTTCTTTTGATCCTGTATTCTGTATGATATGTTAGATATTTGATATATTTTTATAATTCTTAAAATGCATATCCATTTTCAGAGGGCAGGTAGACACTTGATGACTATCAACACAAAGGTACAAGGTGACTGTCAAGATGAAGAAGAAACTGCATGCATACTCCACCGATTGGGACAACGGGCTTTTTATTATCCTTTGAGAAAGTGGTAGATCAAGTTGATCCAGTGTAACAGTAGCAGCAAATCTATGAGGTACATGTACATGTATGTAGATGGATTGTAATAAAAACTTTGGATTGTTCCATGATCAGGGTATTTACATTGTAAGACTCCTGCCCCATTTTTCACCATTTTTATTGATGGCTATTATATGTACATGCTACATACATGTAGCTCTTCAATGAATGGATGTAAAACTGATGCCTTTGGATCATACATGTAATTGACTAGTATGCTCATGTCCATGTAATAGACCATTTTCAAAATGTATTCAAATTTATACATGTTTACCTTGCAATGAGCTATTACATTTGCCTGTTTTGTATTATTGTTTCTCAGTAGTCAGAATGCAAATTACCAGCATTGGTTGTTGCTAGATCGGGTAAACATTGCGGCCTGCTCAAATTAACAACACGTAATGTGTGTAATTTGTATTCTGAGATTTCTGACTATTGAAACACAATTTGTCATAACAGGAGAATGAAATGATTTATTATAAAGAGGCAGTTAACAAAGACGTATATATGCATGAAATATATTTTGCAGTATGAAAATAAACTACCGGGTATTCCAATCAAAAACTTCATTTTATTTGTCTTTACTTAAAATATTTAATCGCAATTAGGCCTAAAAAAGAAGATGTATGGCCCCAATGTATGGTGCCAAAACATGGGTCGGTCGGTCAGAAATCTTTATTATTCTTTTTCCCCTCCCTCTTTAGGCTGATATTCCTCAGTTTTGATAGCATTAATTTTTTTCTTCTCAGTTTTGAATGCTTTAAATTTATATTTTCTGATTCATTAAACAGTTTTCTTCAAAAAAACATTATAAAAAAACTTTTAAAGAGCCGACCGTAGATTTCCAATTTTGGGGTCGGTCGCAAAGGGCAATACAACATCTTTCTTTTTCGCCTTATGGTAATAACTCAAACTCCTTTATCATTTTGTTCCTAAACGTGATTTCATTTTATATAATACCGGTACTGTACTGTGTCTTATCCACATAGAAATTGTAGGGCATTGCATATAATACAATTTATAAATTGCTATGTTATAGATAATTATGGGGAAAAACAATGTGAATCTTCCCATTTTTAGTATTGGCAATACAGTGTACAAGATTACAAAAATATTTAGATTGATGTTGCAGATTACTAGCTACATGTATGTGCTAGACCATCTTTTTATCCTCGCCGACGAAGTCGGGGATTCATAGTAAAACGCTGCCGTCCGTCCTTCCTTCCGTCCTTCCGTCCGTCCTTCCGTAACAAATTTGGTTTCCGATCGATAACAGTAATGTTTGACGGATTTTAGTGAAATTTGATATGAAGGTACATGGTATCAAAACACAGCCTAAGTTCGATTTCAGAGTATGTAGGTCAAAGGCTATAGCTTATTAAATATGCGAATCTGGTTTCCGTTCGATAACTTTTATAATGTTTGACGGATTTTAATGGAATTTGATATGAAGGTACATGGTATGAAAACACAGCCTAAGATCAATTTTGGAGTATGTAGGTCAAAGGTGAAAGGTCATAGCTCATTAAATATGCAAAATCACCTAATTATATATGTGAAAATGTGGTTAACTTCCTTGCCTACATGTAGTAATATAATAGTATAGTCTAATGGAGGTAACTTGTTCTGACATATATAGGCATTTGTACCCTGCGAGGATGCTACACTTTGCGTTGACTTGTTATATGATATTATGTGATATGATATGATATATGATACAGTATGATGGTATGGTAAGAAAGGGAAAAAGGTAACTCAGAAGAAATTTGTAGACAGTTTAATGAATCCTACCTAAGAAATATAATATTATTACCACTGTTCACACTGTTCTTGAGACCCAACATTAACTGGGAGCTCTGTTCTTTATTTCTCAAACCAACAGATTCCACATGGGATCCCATCAAGTACTAGGCATATCCTGCTTCACTCATGCATTGAGAGGACTTGGCAGAGGCTAATGGCATGGCTCTTGGTTTGACTCAAACAGTACTCTCATGTTCTTCTCTGAAATGATGATGATCAAGTACACCTGGACGGGTCAAGGAAAGATGATCACGACTATAAAAAATGAGAATGAGGAGGTCAAAATTACAAGGGGAAGCGGACCAACAATGGAGTATCTAGCAGAACAGACACTATCCTTGTGAGAAGCACATTACATCAAAGTCTATTTCGGCTAAACCAGACAGCTGCATGTATGGTCGGACTGAAAACCTTTTTTAATGACATGGTCTAATTAAGTTATAGTGGTCAAATCTTATGGCCTACCAGACTATAAATTAAAGCAGACTTGTGCTGGCATTATAAAAATAAACATGACAGGTTTCGTGGAGCAACATTGCACTTCTCACTGAAGTTGGTAAAATTGGAGAATCAAAAGTGAATTGCAGTGTTCTATTTTGCAGGGTTCAACACAATTAATCGTAAAAATTATAAAGAAGGAAAGTAGGAAACATGTCGGCACTTATGTGAATCCTTGTGCTAAGGTTAAGTCAAAGAGACATTACATTGAGATTGTGTACTCGCCTCTCTGATAGTCAGGTGGTGTCTCAAGGTTCTGATTTTCACAGTGGCAAGTATTGAAACTCTATTGGTTGTATTACTAGTCTAATGATACCTTGCACATTGTCATTACAATATTGGCAGCTTTAGCTTAAAGATGGTTTGTCCCTTTTGGAGACTTAGAAATCTTGAGTTCCATGAATCCAGTGGTATACAGTATTGAAGGGCACTAGTGTACTTTCATATCCATTTTGACCTGTATCTCCGGCGTGGCGATACCCTACTAAAACATACCAAAAATCAAGACATTATGATATACACTTTCTCACGGGTTTCACAGCAAACTGCTGCACAATTACAATAAATGAAGTTAGTGACTGTAATCTCAGATCCTCATTAAATTCATGTAAGTAATTCACATTATGACGATGGTGATCATTGTTACGGTCGCTAACTTCACGCCCGCCCGTCTGCACCCCTTCGTTGGTACGGTATGCAATTTTATTGTAATTGTGCAGCGGTTTGCCGTGAAACCTGTGAGAAAGTGTATACCTGGTTTATAATGTCTTCGTTTTTAGGAAAAATACTCCAAAACAGATAAGAAAATTGACACAAAACAGGTAAGAAACATAACGAATTTTAAATCATAACCATTATTTGAACAATTGATGAAGACTTAGTAGATTTTTGGTATGTTTTAGTAGGGTATCTCCACGCCAGAGTTACGGGTCAAAATTGGATGCAAAGTACACTATTGGAGAGGTCTTTTATTAGAACCTCCACCAAATACAAACAAATCGAAACTGGCTTTCAATGAATAGTTTTGAACGTTTAATTCCAGATATTTATTGTCTAGACTCAAAGAATATGTGTACATTGTTGATTTGAGAATAGCTCCTTCTGTGGCAATATGAAAACAGTGCTATATTTTAATTTCTTACAAAGAGGTTACATAACCTATGACTGTAAAATTTCACACGTTATATCGTTATACCACTGTATTTTGAAGGCATTTAAAGTGAATTTGAATTAGAGCAAAGAATTCAAGAAGGTATCAGTTAAACAAATAGGGTGTGTAGTTTGATAAATGTGGGATATCCATTTGTTTCATTGTACTAAACATTTTTGTGAAAGGTTGATCATCCATTTTGTTAAAGGAGACCTCCCCCAAAGAATAAGTGTAGGTAATTATTCTAAAAAATGAGATGTATTCCTGCCTGCGATTTACAAAATTCTGTACAAGAGATATATAAATGAAGATATTCTTGGCATGATGTGATTTTACATGTAGCATGACATGGGCACAGCCATTTTCTTGAAAATGTGACGTACCAGTCAAAGTTGTACATGTATCATGCACCAAGCTTTAGTTGAAAAGGCTTAAAATCAATAACAAAACCTTTACTTCCAATGAAAAAATCATAGCTGAGAAGATAGAAATTATATTTAGTGTAACATATATATAACAGGAGAACGATTGTAACTAATACTAATACTAAAATGTAGCAGTTGACAAATATATTTTATTTATGAGAAACCTTCACCCCAGACGAGCACCATCTCATTTATGCAATTTGCGTTCTGGCAATCGTACAAAGGATAATAGCAGGTGAATGACATGCTTCATCACCACACACACTTGGGAAGGAAGCATCTATAAATTTGAATACGGTTACTTGATATAAAACGACTTCACACATCAAGAAAATAGCGATGCCCATGTCGTGCTGAGAAACTGTACATTATTCTTGCTTTATGCCTCTCATACAATGGGGATTTCTTGTAGATCCTTTTTGCAAGAATATAATATATTTCTCAGAATAAGTAAAGTTATTTGTTTTAGTGAGGTTTCCTTAACTCTAATCAAGTTTGAATTCACTTCAATGAAAAAACACATTTATTCCTTCTTTTCTGTTACATACATAAGATTGAGCACAAAAAGCGTTCAGATACAAATGAAGGAGGCATGGCCCTGGAAAATCTTAATGGATATGGGATACCCATTTACAAAAACGCCTGCAAAAAAAATACAGTTTA
>CP137671.1:26775698-26845259 GCA_037976565.1 Mesocentrotus franciscanus
TGGGGTGATGCAGATTTTGTCTGCCCCGGCCTCCCAAAAAAAAAAAAAAAAAAACGTTTTTGCTCATTACATACATTACGTACCAATATTTGGCTCGCATAACTTCAAATTTGGGCCCCTAGGAATCCTGGATCCGCGCCTGGGTGGAAGGATATAAAACAAATATACAATGACTCATTCTCGGAACAAGCTAAAACTATTCGCACTCAGGAACATCAATAGTACTGTTCCCCTCGGGCCCGCGATGGCCCTCGGGAGAATATAATACGATTTGATGTTCCTTCGATGCGAATAGTTTTATAGATGGTACGTGTCATTGTATATTTATATTTGTATATTATTTTCAGTGCATGCATGAGAACAATATTCGTATAGATAACGAGTGAGGATCCGGAAAGGGATAGTGAAAAAGTAGGAACGAATTTAAGTGACGACAATAATCGTAATTAACGAAAGTAAAAAGAAAGAATTAGTCTAAAATATATGCATCAATTTTAATTACAAATTATTGATTTCACTGTCTTCTTCCAATTTTCAAGTTTTATTACAGGATACATATTTATAAAAAAAACAATTCAAAATGATACATGGGACAGCAAACAAAAGTTGATATTCTAACGAGTACAATATTAATGAAAGAAGAAGAAAAATTTTAAAATGATAAAAAGTTATCTTTAAAAATATTATTTAAAAAAAGAAATAATAATAAAAATAATAATATTAATAATGATAATCGATAGCACATATCTATTTTCAACCCCCACCCTCCTAGAATCCCGTGGATTTTCCACGGAATCCTGCTAGTCTATATATTAATACGCAAAATCGCCGCGGGGGGTGCGTAACGGTCTGCCAATGTGAATTTTTGACATCAAACCCGTCTTTCCTCGACCCTGCCCGCCTCTGCCGTGGCGCGGGAACGGCGACACAATTCCAAATGGATGGGATCGGGCATGCCGCGTGCCACGTCGACCCCGTGGTCGCCGTCCATGTCGTTAAAGGTGGTTTCGGGGTCCCGGGAGGACGGGCGGACGAGCACGGCCGGCGTCGTCCGTGCAAGGAGGCGACGAACCCGCGAGTGAGTCGGCGAGGCGTGCACCCGCCCTCTGCACGTCTAATCAAAGATCACACTATCAAGAGACAGTCAGTCCATGATGTGTTGTAGCAAATATGCACGTCGCAAAGGGTAGGGCCTATCCCGTGTTAGGCATCTTGCTATATGCAGTCTAATCAAAGAGATACTTTATCTAGAGACACGCCACTCACGTCATGTAGCGTACAAATACATGATGCGATGGGATGGGCCTATCCCGTGTGAGGCATCTTGCTATATATACGCATCAGCCAAACTGACGTCAACGTAATACGTGGTTCTACGCTCACACACGTACACACACAGTCGAGATAATTCGTGCGACGGTTACAATATATTGGCACAAACAGTCCGATTTTTCGCGTAAAATCTTTACTTTGAATATATTTGTACAAATTCTGTGGACCATGCCAACATAATCATAGTCCAAGCTTCTGCTTTATTGGTCTTTTATGAAAACTACATTGAAATCACAACAATAATAACGCAAATAGATTGTAAATGTCGAGACCATATAACTGAAGAGAAGAAAATTCAGCGAGCTTAGGTAATATCACATGCCTCCGCACGGGCAACTCCTGCGGTGTCAGGCCAGTCACGGCGCTCACACAATGCAATTTAACCTATGCAGTAACTGCAGCACTCTAGCTATACTGCATGTAGTACCTGTATATAGCGTGTATTTAGATCATTCAATGTTTCATGTTTGAGCCGTGCAATTGTTGTTTTCTTTTATTTCTTTTTGAATGTGATGTGAATGTGAGTACGGTACGTACATGCTATTACAGAAGTGTGCAAGGAATGATAGGCCTACAGGTGGAAGGAGGCGCGGATCCATGGGGGCAGGGGCCTTGGTCCCCCTCCCAGCAAAGAAAAAAAAGAGAGAGAAAGAAGGAAAAGAAGGAAAAGGGAGAGAAAGGGAAAGAAAGAAGAGGAAGAAGAAAAGAAAAGGTGTAAATAAGAAGGAGATGGGGCGCGAAAGGGCCTTGCCTCCCAGGCTGTTGCCTCCCCACCCCTCATCAACAAAATAAGAGAGAAGGAAGGAAAGGGAAAGAAAAAGGAAAAGAGGAGATAAAGAGAAAGAAAAAAGAGGAAGAAAGGAAAAGAAGGGGATATCAGTTGCAATTTTCTCGCCAACAAGTTGTGAATCGAGGGCCAAAAACCTTGCCTCTCCCTCCCCCGCCCCGCCAACAAAAAAAGAGAGCTAAAATGGAACAAAAAAGAGTAAGAAGAAAAGAAAAGGGTGAAAAGAAGGGAGATCAGTTGCGATTAATCCCGCCAAAAACGTGTGAATCGGCCTTGCCTCCCTTCCCCAGCACTCCTAAAAGAGAGAGAAAGAAGGAAGGGAAAGAAAAAAAAGAGAAAGAAGAAAGGTAGGGAGATCAGTTGCGATTTTTCCCGCCAACAAGGTGTAGATCGGGGGCGCTGCATACTGACGGGGCTTGGGTGCTTGGGGCCTGCCCCAAATGAAATTTAAACGTGGTTTATTTCTAATTCGATACCGGTGATTTACAAATGTTGCTGAAATGACATAATTTTCCGAGATTTTTAGTACATTATACTTTTGATTGCGTTTGTTGGAAAATGACAAATTCCCAAATTTACAGTCGGGCAAAAAAGAGAAATAGAAAGAAAGAGAGAAAGAAAGAAAAAATAGTGACCTGCCAGTGTCACAAAATAATGAGGTATCAAAATATGCTCATCTGACCGTGATTAAATGCCTAAAACCCTGAGCTTCTGGGGCTCCGCCCCTGACCCCACGCCAATGAGTGACCTGCCAGTGCCACAAATAAGGTATCAAATTATACTCATCTGACCGTAATTAAATGCCTAAAACCCTGAACTTCCGGTGGCTCTGCCCCTGGACCCACTCAATGGCCCTAAGGCGGACCGGGATGCTTATCTGACCGTAATTTAATGCCTAAAACCCCTGAGCTTCTGGGGGCTCCGCCCCTTGACCCCCCGAATCACTATGAAAAACGTTGAGCGGGGCTTGCATGTAAGAGTGGGGTGATGCGGATGTTTTGTCTGCCCCGGCCTTCCCCCAAAAAAAAAAAAAAAACGTTTTTGCTCATTACGTACCAATATTTGGCTCGCATAACTTCAAATTTGGGCCCCCTAAGGAATCCTTGATCCGCGCCTGGGTGGAAGGGATATAAAACAAATATACAATGACTCATTCTCGGAACAAGCTAAAACTATTCGCACTCAGAAACATCAATAGTACTGTTCTCCCTCGGGCCGCGATGGCCCTCGGGAGAATATAATACGATTTGATGTTCCTTCGATGCGAATAGTTTTAGCTAGATCCTCGAGTGTCATTTTATGTATATTTGTATATTATTTTCAGTGCATGCATGACAACACTATTCATATAGATAACGAGAGTGAGGATCCGGAAAGGGATAGTGAAAAAGTAGGAACGAATTTAAGTGACGACAATAATCGTAATTAACGAAAGTAAAAAGAAAGTATTAGTCTAAAATATATGCATCAATTTTAATTACAACTTATTGATTTCACTGTTTTCTTCCAATTTTCAAGTTTTATTACATGATACATATTTATAAAAAAAAAATTCAAAATGATACATGGGACAGCAAACAAAAGGTTGATATTCTAACGAGTACAATATTAAAGGCCAGGTTGATTGATTTTGAAATCGACTGAATTTGGTATCATTGTAATCAGAACATTACACTGAGTAAAACTATCACATTTGTGTAACTTGTAAATTCGTGCGAAAATTATAAAAGTTGATTAAACTTGACGAAATATCACCCCACTCGAGACCCCGAAAACATCGTAAGTCAGGTGATTTTTGAGTGACGTAGCACAATGAACAATTAATACAATGGGCCGCTCAGCTGATCGGTGCGCGATGCAGTTTGCGTGCAATTCACATGTATTGCATTGACTCTTGAGGACCGTACCCATTCTTACCCAACGTTGTTTACCTTCATCAAAGTCACCCTGAAAATATCGATATGGACGAAAACATACTTGATTTGAGTTTTGAGGAGATAGAAGAAGGAAGTACCTCGGACAACGACAACGACAATGGAGATTTGGGAGATCTAGACCTAGAAGAAGATCTGGAAGATTTTGCCGAAGTCGATGGACAAGCACAAGCTGTCGGGGCAGCCGCAGTCGCTGCGTATCTACATGAGCCCGCATATCACAGCCAGGCCAGCCGGCCCGGCGCTTGATCGAGCTAGCTGTGAATCGCGAACCGGACTGATCTAAGTCTTCTCTCGACTTCCACTTTCCCCATTTATCTATCAAAAATCTAAACTAATCGGCCTAATCAGACATTTTCGTAATGAATATTTGGACAATTATATGTAAACTTGTCGCATATTTTGCCCCAGAAGAGTCGTTAGTTCAGCATGCAAAATGTCTTAGGCACTCCCAGATCCGACACATACACGCTGAGCTGCCCTCAGAATATGTGATTATTTTCCCGATTTTTATGGTCAAATGTGACGGTAAATAACATAAAAATCGAATACACATTTGTAGAAAGTATTATTTATTCAGTGTATCTCATTCAAAGTGCCTAAAATAAAGGAAATATCACAACTGGCGGTAAATATACAAACAACGTTAACCCATATCTAAAAATTGCAATGGGTATCCAACATTGTCCCGAATGTGTGATTGCAGGTTGTTCATAATGTGACGTCATTTTATCGCATGTAAATAACGCCGTCATTTCACTTTGTGAGTGGGTTTTGGAAAGGGTATCAAAATTGCAATTAATTTATTCCTCACAATAGTGAGGGCTTTAAAAGTACTTTAGTCATTTTGTTAATGTTCTCAGCAATCTGTAAAGGTGTGATTTGCCTTTTTTCCAAATTTCAATGAACCTGGCCTTTAATGAAAAGAAGAAGAAAAATTATGAAATGATAAAAAGAAATTATCTTTAAAAAATATTATTAAAAAATAAAAATAAATTAAAAAAAATATATAATAATATTGATAATAATAATCGTTAGCACTTCAACCCCCACCCTCCCTAGAATCCCGTGGATTTTCCACGGGTCCTGCTAGTCTATATATTAATACGCAAAATCGCCGCGGGGGGTACGTAACGGTCTGCCTATGTGAATTTTTAGACATCAAACCCGTCTTTCCTCGACCCTACCCGCCTCGGCCGTCGCGCGGGAACGGCGACACAATTCCGAGCGGACCCGCTCGCGCATGCCGCGTGCCACGTCGACCCCGTGGTCGCCGTCCATGTCGTTATAAAGGTGGTTTCGGGGTCCCGGGAGGACGGGCGGACGAGAGCACGGCCGGCGTCGTCCGTGCAAGGAGGCGAGAGTGAGGCGGCGAGGCGTGCACCCGCCCTCTGTCTAATTATTCAAAGAGATCACACTATTAAGGGACGGTCCTCTCCATAATGTGTTGTAGCAAATATGCACGATGCAAAGGGTCGGGCCTATCCCGTGTGAGGCATCTTGCTATATATACGCAGTAGCCAAACTGACGTGAACGTAATATGTTGGTTCTACGCTCACACACACACACACACAGTCGAGTTTCGTGCGACTGCCACAATTTATTGGCACAAACCGTCCGATTTTTCGCGTAAAATCTTTACTTTGAAAATAGTTATACAAATTCTATGAACCATGCCAACATAATCATAATCCAAGCTTCTGCTTTATTGGTCTTTTCATGAAAACTACATTGAAATCACAACAATAATACCGCAAATAGATTGTAATTATCGAGATCTAACTAACGAGAAGGTAAATTCAGCGAGCTTACGTATTAATTTCAAATGCCTCCGCACGGGCAACTCCAGCGGTGTCAGGCCAGTCACGGCGCTCACACAATGCAATTTACAACTGCAGCACTCTAGCTACTGCAGTACCTGTATAACGTGTATTTAGATCATTCAATGTTTCATGTTTGAGCCGTGCAATTAATTGTTTTTTTTTTATTTCTTTTTGAATGTGATGTGAATGTGAGTACGGTACGTACATGCTATTACAGAAGTGTGCAAGGAATGATAGGCCTACAGGTGGAAGCAGGCGCTGATCCAGGGGCAGGCCCTTGCCCCAGCAAAGAAAAAAAAGAGAGAGAGAAGGAAAAGAAGGGAAAGAGGAGAGAAAGGGAAAGAAAGAAGAGGAAGAAGAAAAGAAAAGGGGTAAAAAAGGAGATGGGGGGCGAAAGGGCCTTGCCTCCCGGTCTGTTGCCTCCCCCATCAAAAAAATAAGAGAGAAGGAACGAAAGGGAAAGAAAAAAGAAAAAAGGAGATAAAGAGAAAGAAAAAAAGAGGAAGAAAGGAAAAGAAGGGGGATATCAGTTGCAATTTTCTCGCCAACAAGTTGAGAATCGAGGGCCAAAAAACCCTTGCCTCCCTCCCCCCCGCCACCGCCAACAAAAGAGAGCTAAAATGGAATAAAAAAAGAGTAAGAAGAAAGAAAAGGGTGAAAAGAAGGGGAGATCAGTTGCGATTAATCCCGCCAAAAACGTGTGGATCGGCCCTTGCCTCCCTTCCCCCAGCACACATAAAAGAGAGAGAAAGAAGGGAAGGTAAAGGAAACAAAAAAAAAAAAAAAAGAAAATAATGAGGTATCAAGATATGCTCATCTGACCGTGATTAAATGCCTAAAACCCTGAGCTGGGGCTCCGCCCCTGACCCCACGCCAATGAGTGACCTGCCAGTGTCACAAATAAGGTATCAAAGTATACTCATCTGACCGTAATTAAATGCCTAAAAACCCTGAACTTCCGGTGGCTCTGCCCCTGACCCACTCAATGGCCCTAAGGCGCACCCCTGGATGCTTATCTGACGGTAATTTAATGCCTAAAACCCCTGAGCTTCTGGGGGCTCCGCCCCTTGACACCCCGAATCACTTTGAAAACGTTGAGCGAGGCTTGCATGTAAGAGTGGGGTGATGCAAATTTTTGTCTGTCCCGGCCTCCCAAAAAAAAAACGTTTTTGCTCATTACGCCACATTACGTACCAATATTTGGCTCGCATAACTTCAAATTTGGGCCCCTCCCTAAGGAATCCTGGATCCGCGCCTGGGTGGAAGGGATATAAAACAAATATACAATGACTCATTCTCGAACAAGCTAAAACTATTCGCACTCAGGAACATCAATAGTAATGTTCCCCTCGGGCCGCGATGGCCCTCGGGAGAATATAATACGATTTGATGTTCCTTCGATGCGAATAGTTTTAGCTAGATCCTCGAGTACGTGTCATTGTATATTTGTATATTTGTATATTATTTTCAGTGCATGCATGAGAACAATATTCGTATAGATAACGAGAGTGAGGATCCGGAAAGGGATAGTGAAGAAAGTAGGAACGAATTTAAGTGACGACAATAATCGTAATTAACGAAAGTAAAAAGAAAGTATTAGTCTAAAATATATGCATCAATTTTAATTACAAATTATTGATTTCACTGTCTTCTTCCAATTTTCAAGTTTTATTACAGGATACATATTTATAAAAAAAACAATTCAAAATGATACATGGGACAGCAAACAAAAGGTTGATATTTTAACGAGTACAATATTAATGAAAAGAAGAAGAAAAATTTTAAAATGATAAAAAGAAATTATCTTTAAAATATATTATTACAAAAAAATAATAATAATAATAAAAATAATAATATTAATAATAATCGATAGCACATATCTATTTTCAACCCCCCACCCTCCCTAGAATCCCGTGGATTTTCCACGGGTCCTGCTAGTACAAATATAAATTGGAAAGGTATCCATATAGAGAGTTAAACATAGGAAAGAAACAGTTATTGAATCATATCATAATTTTGATAAAATATATGATATTTATAGATAGTAAAAATAGACAAAAACCACCAACTTATTTTAGAAAGGAGGAGAAGAAATTAGCTGGGGACCGAGGTACACTCACATATCATTTTAGAAAGTGGGACAATTTAGAATAGCTTCGTGCAGAATAAATAAAATAAGGAAGGCGAATAGAAGCAATTAAATGGACATGGCTGATATAATGGTCGAGATTCTCACAAAATGTAAGCATGTCTTCAGTGGGTGTTTGTGTGGGTGTCTGTGCACGTGTGTGTGTATGCAAGTGTTTGTATGGGTATGTGTGTGTTTTTTTAATGTCTTTTTGGCCCGAATTCACAAAGGAGGTTTGTAGACAAACCTAGGTTTATGTGCGTCATATATGACGCGTTTTGACGCGTTTCAGACCAAGGTTTGTCTGAACCTTGGTCTGAAAAGCATTGAAACGCGTCATATGACGCACATAAACCTAGGTTTGTCGACAAACCTCCTTTGTGAATTCGGGCCTTTATGTTCATGCCTTCGTCATGCATGCATGTTTCATGCTTTATTTGATGTAAATAGTAAAAGTTCATTTGTATTATTTAGATGTGAATGTAAAATCATATTCTATATAATAATATTAACATGCAGATTATTTTATGTATTGATTTTGTTATTATTTGTTATTGTTATTTTGTTATTGTTTGTGAAAAGCAATGGAGATAATAAAATATCATTGGAAAAAAATACATTCAACAGCTATATTGATTCAACGAGTTTTAAATGTCCCTCGCTGTATAAATCTACAATTATTAATAGTGCTCAGATGAGGCATCTGGCATGAACAATAACAGTATAATCACATGTTTACAAAACTATTATGTAGTTACCCTGTGACTATGACCTCTCTTCAAACCAAATAATAATAATAATAATAGCTAATTCTTATACAGCACTTTTCAAGACCGAAGGCTCTTTCAAAGGTCTTTACAGATATATATATATATTATTACCCGGGTCATCGGATTCAGGCTTACCCGCACACAATGTATGCACATTCTCCACTCCCTGGGGAGCATTCCAGTCAGGCATCATTTTTAAAAGCGCACACTTGCTAATCTAGGCACATATTAGCTTTCGCATCCTACCGGGTACCCATTTAACACCTGGGTGGAGAGTGGCAAATGTAGATCAATGTCTTGCCGAAGGACATTAGTGACGCGGTGGGACTTGAACCGCGGACCTCGTGATCCACAGTCCGGTGACATATCCACTCGTCCACGACACCTCTACATTGCTACAATGCTACTAATGCTAGCCCACTTCCTGGGCTGACTTCGTAGTTGCCGTACACATGCTATGACCTGTGCGATACGAGCAACTGTAGATCGGACGTGCACACATAGAGATCATATAGATCACGGGTGGCCAAACCGCGGCCCGCGAGCTCTTCTGGTGCGGCCTGCGGAGCATTGAAAAGTAATTATAAAAAATAGCTCATAAATGAAATGCGGCCTGCATAGCATGCAGCGATGAAATAGGGTAAAACATTTACACACAGCTATCTCTTTTTCCATAATTTGTTTTCATCATTCACAACATATTGACTCGTTACTTGGTTGATACAAAACTCCTCAAATTCCCTCTCATTACATTACAGTACATTAATTAACGACATTAACATCACTCGCCGTGTTAATTTCAGTTTGTTATTTCCCGGGTAATTTCCGCACGTAGTAACGTTTGTAAATATACAAATGTTGTGAATCGAGTAATATGTTTGAAATGCCATACTTGCCTTGAAACTTACAACCCTTTTCTCCCGCCGTTAAATTTTCTCATGAATCTTAATCGTAAACTGGATAGTCCCCTTCCCTTTACACCGCGTTCAATGAGATGTACAGTGTACATTGCAACTAGTAAAGTAATGGTATTCTTTCTGCTGCCAGAAAAGGAAAGTTTCTGATGAAGGCAGAAACTTTCAATCAGATTTTTCTCTGAAGTATTTCTTCATATAAGAGAAAGGTAAACGACTTTGCCTCATTTGTCACCAGAGTGTGAATGTAATGAAGGTTAACAACATAGCAAGACGTACATTAAGTCATTATGACACGCTGCACCTAGCAAATTATGGAGAGTTACAGGGTTGGGCTAGAAAACAAAGACTTGACAAATTAGTGACCCGACTGAAACGTCAGCAAGAGTCATTTGTGAAACCAACAATTCTCAAAGAAGAAGCTGTGCTCTCTACTTTCATCGTCTCCCGAAAAATAGCAGAAAAGTGCAAGCCGTTTTCAGATGGGGAATTTGTGAAAGAGTGCATGTTGGCATATGCGCTGAGGAACTATGTCCGAAGGAAAAACAAAAGTTTCAAGGTGTCCCGCCAAACAGTCACCCGTAGGATCAAATGCAGCCCCAGAAATCACACCAAAAAGTAAGCCTGATTTTTGTTTCACTGATTTTGTTGTTTGCTTGTTTGTTTTTGCAGAATTGCAGGTTTGTACACGTATTGCAAGAGTGTGGGGGAGGGGGAGACTACCTACGGCCCGCCAAGTTATGCCAATCGTTAGCTGTGGCCCGCGAGCTTTAAAGATACTATGTCCCTTTTGCAGCCAACATCAAATTCTGTAGAACTTTGCAGGAATTATTAATATGTCATGTATGTCCTATCTGTGAAATTTAAACGTTAGCAGTGTCCTAATATTCAAATTATGCAAGGAAACCCGTTTACTTGCTAGACTTCACTGTCAGACACTATTGAGTGACTGACTGGCTTTTTCATCTTTGGTAATAACATACATAAAATGAGCTGTAAAGGGTACATGAGCATTTGTCTACATCAATAACCCACTTCTTGTAATGGCCAAAATTAAACTGATTGAATCTTTGCGCAGCATAAAACGTACGACCATTCGGTACAATGGTCTGAAAAATCAGACTATTACTTACTGGCTCTATAGCTCCTAAGTCGATTCGACAACTAATAGTCGTTATTTTCCCACTTAAAGACATTTTCAAGCCCCCCTTTTTTTAGGGAAGTTGTAAACTAGTATTGTCTTTCAAATGCCGTTGGAATTTAACCTTTTCATTTTTTTGGCCTGCAAATGGGACATAGTACCTTTAAAAGGTTGTCCACCCGTGATATAGATCATAGAGATCTATATCTCTATGATATAGATCTATACGCGTGCACACAATACATGCAGACATTATTACACGCGCGTGCTTTAATTTTTTGCTCGGGCGCGCGATTAGTACTTGACAGGCCGCTCTCAACGACAGGTTGTTGATCCCAACTTCTCACACGGGCCGCTAGGCAGGGATAAAAGCGATCAATTCGACAAGAATCTTGTCTAACCAAATTTGAAAGAAAGAGTGAAACGTTTCGCCTCTAACAGTACTGGTTTCTGATATAACTATTTCTTAACAAAAGGAATTCCTATATAAGTCTCCTATTTCTACCCCGGCCTCAATTCAAAATGAATGCTTTCCGTCTGACAAATATCGCGGTCGCCTCCTGTGCCGGTGTAATCGGCATTCCGGGTAACATTTTCATTGTATTTATCTTCAATCGGAGAAAAAACAAAAACCCAACTGATGTTGCGGTGATCGCCCTTGCCCTCCTCGATCTCTTTCTATGCTTGCTTATGATTGAAAACAGTGCGACATCCAAGACTGTTCGTTGGCTGTGCATCTTCGAAAACATCTTAAAGAATGGCTTCTTTTGTGCAGGTCTGTTGGTAACTTTATTCATAGCTGTGTGTCGTTATTTCGCGGTCTGCCGCCCGTTTTCAACCCGTTTTTCGTCGCCACTAGCTTGGACAGTGTCAGCGGCATCTGTTGTGCTCTCGATCTTGATTCACCTGCCGATCGCATTTCATACTAGACCAGAGCAAAGCCAAGGCATCAATATGTGCAACGCCTTCGGGGATGATCCTCTGCTTCGTAAGATATACGTTGCGCTCCCTTCGGTCCTGTCTGGCGCTTCGTTGTCTATAATCATAGTGCTGTACGTGAAGATCTACCGCGTGATTCGTCACCAGCATGCTCTTCGAGAGAGGATGACAAAAGGCCTAGGAGCCAGTGATGCTGAAGGGCGCATCTCCTCGATATCAGCTACCGTCTCGAAGACTAAGTCCACCTCCAACATTTCTACCCCTACTGACTGCCAGCCCTCAGTTCAACTATCAAGTGCACCACCCCCTGGCGACGATGTCAGTAGTAATGCTGATATAAAAACAAATGGAGCCTCTGGGTTAGGTGACGTCAACGTTTCAATCGACCTGAAGAAGCCTCGACGCAGTGGTACTGAAGAGCCGTTCAAGAAGCGTACAACGCGAACGAAGCAACAGGCGGACCACAAGACAACCCAAATGCTCGTCATCATGACTATTATCTTTTTCGTCTTGTTGTTCCCTGCGTTGGCCATTCAGATCATGACAACTGAACAGAAGTCCCGATTGTCTCAGACCATCCCTAATGGCGTCGCCATCCTTACTGTTCTTTACAACCTGCGCTACGTCAACCAGTTCATTAATATTTTTATCTATTTAATTGCTAATAAGAAGTTTCGAGGAGAATGCGTTCAATTTTTTAAGCCCTAGTAATAATTACAGAAAATATCGTAAATTACAAAACGTTTCATTTTCATTATATGAATTCAGTTTTATTGAAAATACTTCAGAATTTCGCTTGATATCAAATCATCAAATGTAAAGGGACATGAATCGTGTACTACAGAACAACATAAAACTATACAACTATACGAGAGTAAATTGTGTTCTAGAAAAAAAACTAATCAAACTATATATGGCAGGCGACTGTACGTGTTTCATAAAAACACCATGTTCAGAGGGTAATATGGATGTATGAGGAGGAGAAAGAAAGAGGGAAGGGCCGAAAAAGAGAGCATAATGGATAGATGAAGATGGAGAGGGTGAGAAAGATAGAAAGAAACTGGTGTAGAATATTAACATGAGAATACGATATCGCAATATCCTTGTACAAACAGGGTAAGCAAATAATAACGAGAGGAAACAGTTTAAAGTTGTTCATTTCATTACATCTCGTGTACTTATTTGTCCAATATAAGTTAGACATGGATATTTTTGATGCTCACACGTTAATAAAATGTTCAGACATAGTTTACAAACATCAGAAATATAATACAAAATATAACAAAAATTACAATTTACATAATATTGATTTTCATTTTGTTATATGGCTTGTTTCGGCTTGCTGTATAATTGAGATGTCTTAATACATATTTAAAAATCTATTAATTAGAAATGATTCTACATTGCGCCGTTTAAAAGGCAGGTCTTAATTAAAACTGCATTGAAGTAAATCGGAATAAATCTAATAACCTGGAAAAAAACTGAATTATACTGGCAAATAATAACCGTGTTAATGATTATGAAATACTTTCATCTATATTGTTCTTGAATAATCTTTCTAATTGTCCATCTTAGCGGTTTCCTTAGTATTGAGAATAGGTGATGAACGTAATATTTACCGATTTCTATCAATTTTAGTAGTAACAATAATGTTAATCATGTATATGTTACCGCTATCAATCACCCAACACACCCGAAAATAAACATATACGCTGATGATGCAATTATTTTATTCGAAGGAACATCTAAGATTTGTTGGGAGACACGCAATGTGGTATTAATGATATCTATTTATGGTTGAAAGACTTTTATTTTACACTTTATGTTAAGAAAACTAAGTCCATGATATTTAGTACTAATCAACGTCTTGGTGCCTTCACTATATCCTGCACCTAACTAAAAATGAAGAGGAAATTGAAAGGATAAAAGAATTTAAATATTTAGGTGTCTTTCTATAGACGAAAATTTGTCAAATATGTACCATATTGACTCTATGGCAAAGAAAATATCAAAGAGAATTTATTTTCTTAGAAGATCTGCAAAGCCATGTATTCCAAATTTTATGTGTAAGTTACTATGTACTTCCTCGAAATGCCATTATTCGACTATTGTCAAACTGGTCAGATGGACGTTTAGATAGACTGGTAAAAATTGATAATAGGCTATCAAAATGATCCTGGGAGCGCATCCAAGAACCCACATACCATATTTATTTCAGGGTTTACAATGAAAAACGTACACTCAATGTGGCAGGTTCATAAAGATTAAGCGAAGTTTACTAATCTGTAAATGCAATCCCCCCGGACGTATGCCAACGTTTAACAAAACACCAATACTCAGTCGAAACAAGATTTTTCAAAGAAAAAAACACTGCCTCCCTTCAAGAAAATGGGTGTTATTGTTTAAGAGAGTGGTAAACGAACTATTCAGTACTTAGGGTCGAAACAATGGAATCAATTAAATACCTTAAATGTTCCATTCTTTCTAGGCCACCATGTACACAAAAATCATTTTTATATTGTAAGAATATTTATATTTCCTTTTTTTGTTTGTTTTTAATTGTGGGACGGGGAGAAGGCAGATTTTGGCAATACAAAGGAAGAATACAATTTATATTTTTAAATGTTTTTAAATTAATCTTTATCACTACTGGTATAAACAAACTTTACCAGATATTATTTTTTCAGATCATAAGCTCCATAACAACGAGCAATTAATGTTTCTCTTTTCATTACACTCACCCAGCTATATTTCTTTTATGATGTATAAATGCTTATTTCCAATAACAACCTAGTTCACAGGTAGATCTAGGATTTTGGGGCCGGTAGAGGGGGAGGGGGCAGAAATAGGGTGGAGATCTCCCGCCACCCCAAAAAACTGAAAATCGCACATATATCTTTTGCATGTTATTAAATCTACATTTCACGATGACAAGCAAAACAAAAGTCCTCACATATTGGGAGCCCAATCCCCCAATCTGCCAATGGAGTTTGTTGATTAATATAATTGTTTGTTTCTGTGATAGTCAATTTGTTCCCTTCCTGTCATTAAAAAAAATCAAAAGATATATACAAACGTTTACTTCTTTCTTACACATGATTGGTCTAAATTCGAGCTATGAAAGTGTGGTGTCTACATATTGTAATTGCCAAGCGGGGAGGTAGGCATAACATATTGCAATCGTTGTAGATATTTTTTACTTTTCCATGTAAACTTTAAACTAACTCATGCAAAAAAGGATATTATTATGTCTACTATTTTTTTTAACAATAAAGGCAAGACTCTCTTTTAATAGAATCTGAATTTTCATAATATACAATATGAATCTTAGAAAGAAGAGTTTAGGTTACGACAGTTGACTGGTGTGTACCATCTAAACAGTGTTGATAAATATATATATATAAGTCTTGATATTAATGTATGTTATTCATTCAACCACTATTGTGCATGACCTGGCGTCATAAACATGTCTTCTAATATCAACATGTGTCTGGTATTTTGGAATTCTACATTCTTCCCTCCTTTTCTTCATCTTTTCTCTCTCTATTTCAAGTCATTCTCTCTCTTCATTATGTTTCATATATACTGTAGGCTGTTAAGTTTAAATAGTTATGATTAGTTTATTTTAGTTTAATTAATAATAGTTTAGTTTAATCGAGGGCTGCAAGAATTTCAAGCTTCAAGCTCACGCTGTATCCCTCCTATATCATGTGTTAAATGTAAAAATGATTAATGTTCTCTTATGTATTGTCTATGTTCTATAAAGTATGAGTATCATATATTGTACTTTGAAACGTAAATTATATCACGCTGATGGACATTATGTATGTTTAAAATATGATATAGAAATTAATAAATAAAATCAAATAGTTTTCAAATGCCTGTACTATTTATAACCAAGTCTCATTTCACAAAATATTGTGTACAAAGGTTGTAGGAAATCTATTACGCTTTCCTGCTTTCTAATAATCCTTTCTAATAATCTTTATTTACTGTGTGGAAGCCATTACAAATGTAATCCCATGAATCCCAACGTCAGTTCTACTTATTCAAGTTCATACAAAAAGTTGGCTTAGCTTTTATCAATATTAAGATAATTTAAAGAGATTGCCTAAGTATGTATTGTCAGACTATACTGTTGCTCATAAAGTAAGGAAAATTTGATATTTTCCAATTACAATGGCATAATGACTCAAAGCTGATGATCTGTCGTTGAGGAGATTCGCTGTTGGATGAAAGTCAACTTCCTGATGCTGAATGAAAAGAAAACAGAGTATCTTGTTCTGTCATCTCCACAAATGGGTAATACTTTGACTGGAACACCGGCCCAAATAGGTGAGGAAGCTATATCTCAAGTTTCCAAGGCTAGAAATCTTGGAGTAGTCTTTGATAGAACAATGAGCATGGAGAAACACATATCGCATGTTTGTCAGTCTGCATACTACCAGCTCCGCAGGATTGCTGAGATCAGACATTGCCTAACACGAGGTGCTGCAGAAAATATCATCCATGCCTTGATAACCTCGAGACTGGACTTCTGCAACTGTCTCCTTGTTGGTTCACCTGCATCAGCCATCAAACGGCTCCAAGCTGTCCAGAATGCTGCAGCCCGCCTTCTTATGGGCATAAGGAAGTTCGACCACATCTCGCCAACGCTACACGAACTTCACTGGCTGCCAGTACAATGCAGAGTGCAATATAAGATCCTGCTACTTACTTATAAAGCTCTCCATAACTTGGCCCCGAGCTATGTAACTGGTCTAATCAGTGTACGTCAGCTGCGACCAGGACTTCGTTCTGCTGCACTTATCCTTCAAGTGCCTATTACGCGTCTGAAAACTTACGGGGATAGAGCTTTTTCGTCAGTTGCTCCTCGTTTTTGGAATTCTCTGCCAATCCAACTTCGAAATTGTAACAACATTGAGACCTTCAAATCTGAACTTAAGACCCATCTTTTCCAGCAACTGCGTGAATAATGTGTGACACTTTGGGGAGCAAGTGCCTTTGAATGTGTCTTACAGATAAATGGCGCTATACAAATGCTGTTCATCATCATCATCATCATCATCATCATCATCTTGATATCATTTTTTATCATCTCGAAAAAGAATGATCGGCTTCATGAATTAAACGTTTTGTCAATGATAAAGTTATAATTGTAGATCGCAGGTGTTCCGTTCTTTCTAGGCCACAATGTACACTAAAACCATTATTATATTGTAAGGATATTTATATTTCTTTGTTTGTTTGTTTGTTTTTAATTGTGGGACGGGGAGGAGGCAGATTTTGGCAATGCAAAGAAAGAACACAATTTATATTTTTAAATGTTTTTAAATTAATCTTTATCACTAGTGGTATAAACAAGCTTTACCAAATATTATTTTTTCAGATCATAAGCTCCATAACAACGAGCAATTAAATTTTATTTTTTCATTACACTCACCCAACTATATTTCTTTTATGATGTATAAATGTTTATTCTGGGGCCGGTAGAGGGGGGGGGGCAAAAATAGGGTGGAGATCTAACGCCCCCCGAACCCCCTAAAAATCCCACATATATCTTTTGCATGTTATTAAATCTACATTTCGCGATGACAAGCAAAACAAAAGTCCTCACATATCGGGAGCCCAATCCCCCCGATCTGCCAATGGAGTTTGTTGATTAATATAATTGTTTGTTTCTGTGATAGTCACTTTGTTCCCTTCCCGTCATTAAAACAAAAATCTTGGGTTTAAGCATGCCTTTATCAAATTTGGGGAAATAAAGTCATAATCTCATTCCAATTTCAAAAGATATATACAAACGTTTACTTCTTTCTTACACATCATTGGTCTATATTTGAGCTATGAAAGTGAGGTGTGTTGCGGCACAAATTGTCGACGGCGACAATTTGTGCCGGGTGTTGACGGCTCAAATTGTCGGCAGCCATGATCAAAGCACATTACATTGAACGATCAACTTCAAAACCGTAAGTGGCATAACTTCATATCATGGCTTATGTATGCATATACACAAACAAACGGCCAAGGTCATGTTACGTGTGTGTGTGTGTGTGCAGGCACGGATCCAGGGGGGGGGGCCTTCCCCAAAGAGAGAGAGAGAGAGAGAGAGAGAGAAGGAAAAGAAGGGAAAGGGAAAGAGGAGAGAAAGGGAAAGAAAGAAGAGGAAGCAGAAAAGAAAAGGGGGAAAAAAGGAAATCCGGGGGGGGGGCTGAAAGGGCCTTGCCTCCCAGGCTGTTGCCTCCCCCCCAGCAAAACAAAAAGAGAGAAGGAACGAATAGGAAAGAAAAAAAGGAAAAGCAGAGATAAAGGGAAGGAAATAAAGAGGAAGAAGAAAAGAAAAGAAGGGGATATCAGTTGCGATTTTCCCGCCAACAAGTTGTAGATCGTGGGGGGCAAAAGCCCTTGCCCCCCCCAAAAAGGGCGGGGGAAGGGAAAGGGAAAGAGGAGAGCTAAAATGGAACAAACAAGAGGAAGAAGAAAAGAAGGGGAGATCAGTTGCGATTTTCCCCACCAACAAGGTGTGGATCGGGGAGGGGGCGAAAGGCCCTTGCCTCCTCTACCCTCCCCCCTCGGTAAAAGAGAGAGAGAGAGAGAGAGAGAAGGTAGGGAAGGGAATTGGAAAGGGTAAGAGGAGAGAAAGGGAAAGAAAATATAGAGGAAGAAGAAAAGAAAAGGGGGAAAATAAGAAAAGATCAGTTGCGATTTTTATCGCTTCTTCTATCATCATTGTACAACTATCATTGTTCAAATGTATTTTTTTTATTTATTTCTGTTTGATGACGATAATATGAATATAAACTCATAACAGCAACAAAACAAAGTACAGAAGAAACTATTTTGCAGGCAGAAAGAAACGCAAAAATCATCATGTATCTGCATGTAAGTGTATCATTAGAATTATTCATATTGTTTTATTATATCTTATGAAATAGTACGCATTTAAGCTTTCGGAACTGTTTTGTGTATTTGTATGAAATAAAGCTTTAGGCTCGGGGGGCTCGAGCTCCCCCCTTTTGAAAAAAGTATATTAAAGAGAAATAAAAAGAAAAAAGAATAGTGACCTGCCAGTGTCGCAAAATAATGAGGTATGAAAACATGCTTATCTGACCGTGATTTTAAACCTAAAACCCCTGGGCTTTAATACGGGGTCTCTGCCGCCTGGATTCCGCCTAGGGCCCTAAGGCGGGCCCTTGGATGCTAATCTGAACGTAGTTTAATGCATACAAAAATGTTTGTTACGTGGGTGTGGGTGTTTGTGGTGTGGGTGTGGAAGTGGGTCTATGTGTGTATGTGAGGTGACTTCCGTCATGGAGAACTTTTGACATCTTCGTGAACTCAAATCGAGACCTTTATGATCACAAATAATTTTATTATGATCTTGTTCTTGGTTATCCGGCCGCACATACATACGTACACGCGATAAGAACGCCTGAATGGATTTTCGTCAAACTTGGCTTAAGCCCCCATCACACCAAAGTAATTCTCACTACGTTCTGGAACCGTCCTAGAAAATCATAAAACGGGTTGTGGTCGGGGCAGAATGTTAATAATGTCTATAATACGATCCTTGTCCATTCATAAACAGTCCTCAATACGTCCATCTCGTCTGTACCCCGTCCACAGTCAGTTTATACCAAGTTTAGATCGGGTAAATTTGCCATTTCCATGCAGGCAGTCCAAGCCAGTCCGTAGTCAGTTTAAGCTCATTATTAACTAGTTCTACCTCGTTCCCAATACGTTCGAACCCATTTGAACTAGTTCGCCACTTGTTCTAACTAGTTTGTAACCCGACCACCCCGTTCAGAGACAGTTCAACTCGTCCTCTTCTCGTTCTTAGTGCGTTCGAACGCGCTCCTCCTCCGCGTGTGCAATCCCGTCCTGGCTCGCGGGCTATAAAAACCCAGCGCGTTCTCGCCATTCCCCATTCCCGTTCAACTTCAACGCTTCAAGCTTTGCAGATCAAGGCATTCAAGTGAAGCCCCCATCTCACCAAACTAGTTGTCACTACGTTCTGTAAAATGTTGCCAAACGGGCTCAAACTGTGTGCGAATTGAGTGAACGTAGTACTAGTAGCAACTGTTTACGATCTTTTAAAGAACTTCATTGACGGGCTCGGACTAGCTTGCACGGGAAGGGTGCTCTAGAACTTAATTTGAGCCAGTTCAAAATGTCCCACTTCCTGCAATTAAACGGAGTTACAACGTACTTAAAACGAGATGGACGTACTACGAACGGAATTGCCGTACCTACTAGGAACGTGTTACAACGTGACGTGGTCGAGCATCAATTAGCAAGAACGCGCTGGGTTTTTATAGCCCTCGAGCCAGGACGGGATTGCACACGCACGATAGGAGCGCGTTCGAACGCACTAAGAACGAGATGAGGACGAGATTGGGTTATAAACTAGTCAGATCAAGTTGTGAACTAGTAAGAATGGTTTGGACGTTTTGGGAACGAGGTATATAGTTAATAACGGGTTTAAACTGACTACGGACGGGCTTGGACTGCTTGGAAATGGCAAATTTACCCGATCTGAACTTGATATGAACTGACCGTGGACGGGGTACAGACGAGTTGGACGTATTGTGGACTGTATATGAACGCACTAGGATCGTATTATAGACATTAGTCCAGTCCGAGCCCGTCCATAAAGTCCTTAAACAGATCGTAAACATTTGCTACTACGTTCAACTCCGTTCGCACACAGTTTGGACCCGTTCGGCAACATTTTCGAGAACGCAGTGAAAACTAGTTTGGTGTGATGGGGGCTTTAGAGATATGCTACGGCTGGTATATAGATGATTTTGAAATGCAGATTTAATGGTTGATGTAATCTATAATGGCTGTTGTCAATATATGATTTTGTTTTTTTGAACATACACTAATATATTTACTAATATATTTTGGCAATATATTCCATCTCGTACATTGTTTGACGAATTTTGTATCATCTTCATTACTCAACACGCTGTTAATCAGTGTTTATTTACGTCGGTGAAGGGCAATTTGTTAACCAATTGCAATAAAAACAACCCGACGCAAGATTCATTAATTTGAATAAATATGCGGTACCCGTTAATACAAGGGAATAGAACCAACACTGGCTATCGGGCGAAAGCTCGCTAGTCTAGTGGATAGGACGCCTGTCTAGAGATCAGGAGGTCGTGGGTTCTAATCCCCCAGTATGTGTGACCCATGATTTGTTCATCTCTTTTACTCGACACACTATTAATCAGTGTTTATCTACGTCGGTGAAGGACGATTTGTTAATCAGTTGCATTAATTATTGCCTCAAGTTGCAGTTGGAGAAGCAATAATTGCTAAAAAGCAATTTCACTCTAGCATTATCACGATATGAAAATTAAGGTCTCAAAGTATTAGTTATTTTTTTTTTTACCTCAAATTAGTGAACTCTGATATATAATTTTGTATAAAAAAATACAGTCATTAGTATCTATTGCATTTTATTATTCATTTTGGGGGCTTTTCGGCTGACAGCTGACATCTCTCCTCCCGTATATACTACAGATCTGGCTATGCCACCAACTCTTCTTTCACCCAATGTCTCTCTTCCAGTCCTGTAGTTGCATTAATCTACGCTTTCATCTAGTTTCTACTAATTTTCTATTATTGAAATAGTAGAAATTTTTTACGTTTTCTACTGAGTTTACCCAATTGTACAATACGCAAAGAAAACCTAGGGTGAAAGACACGCAAGAGCGATGGAGTACATATACTGCTACAAAAAAGATCAATGTGAAAAATGAGAGTCTTAAAAAAAACACAAGTTTTTATTTTAATGCATGAAACTGACGTAGTACCAGAACAAGGCAAACAAGATGTATAAAAACGGGTCAACGATGCCATGATGCGATTGAAACTAACAACATTCCCCGGACGATAACTCATATAAATATGTAAGAATTAACAAAAGAGCGAAACAGAATGATTCTTATGTGAATGAATGAACGCGACTTCGTGTAATAATTTAATTTAATGCATGTATTTAATGCATGCACACACACACACATGCGTCTCTTAGTCCCCTTGAGAACTTAGTTCGGCGTGGACAATATCAGTGGTATTACTATCATCATTGTTATCAACTTTCAAATGTAGGGGGATGATATTTCAGATCATCTCCCCACCCCACCTCATTTTTGGGAGAGGGATATATGATATATTTCCTCCCTCCCCACCAGAGGCGGCGCTCCCGGGGGCACAGTGCTCCCCACTTTTCAATTACCCCCGAAGTGCCCCCTTTTACCTAGGAAAAGTGCCCATTTTATTTTGAAAAGTGCCCCTTTTCCTTCGACAAGTTCCCATTTTCCTTTGCAATAAGTGTCCATTTTCCATTTTCGTAACTGCCCCTTTTAATCTCTAGTAAGTGCTCCTTTTCAGGTACGAGAAGTGCCCCTTTAAACTTTTGATAAGTGCCCCATTCACCTCTGATAATTACCCTATTCAAATTTGAGAGGTGCCCCCTTTACTTTGCCAAGTGCCCCTATTCCTTTGTAAGAAGTGCTCCTTCCCTTTTAATAACTACCCCATTTTTAACTCCGACAAGTGCACCTTTTATTTTCACATGTGCTCCTTTTCCTTTCTAAGAAGTGCCCCTTTTCTTTATGATAAGTGCCCCCATTAAAAAAAGAGCTCCTTCCCCTTCTCATAAGTACCCCTTTTCATATCTGGTCAGTGACCCATGTCAGGAGCAATAAGTGCCCCTTTTCACCTCTGATAATTTTCCTTTTAACAATGATACGTGCCCCTTTCCCTTTGTAATAAGGGACCTATCCCCTTTTCATAAATGCCCCTTTCCACCTCTTATAAATGCCCCTATCAAAATCTGATGGGTGCCCCATTTCCGTCGACAAATACCCATTTACCATACTCATAAGTGCCCTTCTTTCATCCCTAGGGAGTGCCTCTTTTCAGGTATAAGAAGTGCCCCATTTTCACCTATGATAATTTCCCTTTGTACCTTGACAAGTGCTCAGGACCTTTTCTTTTCTAATAGGTGTCTTATCCCTTTCGATAAGTGTCCCGTTTTCCTCTCATCATTAAACGTAGCCCTAAGTTAAAGCGACTAAGAGCATTTTCCCTCCGAGCTCGCTCGCTACACTCACTCGCATTTATAGATGATAATTATGTTGCTTATCAAAAGTCTTTTCAGTCTTCTGTTGTTAGTAGGACTGATGAGAGTGTGCTTATAACCCCATCAGGATTGGGCTTTTCCCTCTTTATAAGATATAATTTTTCGCACTGCGACCTCACAAATCTCAATTTTTTTTCCTCGCTCGCTCGCAAAGACCATCACACCAAACTGCAAAAGGATGATGCTTTAAAAGCAATATATTGTATGATGTATTAAGAGAAACAAATATTGAAAGCATCCCAGATAATGTAATGCCCCCTCCCCCACTTAGGAAGTCGCTCCGCCGCCCCTGCCCCACCCTCAGTCACGACTCATTTTTCTCATCGTTGTTATCTTCACCGCTACATATTCAGTGACTGGCGACAATTTGTGCCGGTGTCGACAATTTGTGCCGCCAGCTTTTGTTTTCCCGGCACAAATTTTCGCCAGGGAGGCGAAAAATTTAACTCAGCAAGACCGGCACAAATTGTCAATGTCGACAATTTGTGCCATCAGCTTTTGCAAAAATCGGCACAAATTGTCGCCGTCGACAATTTGTGCCGGAACAGTGGTGTCTACATGTAGTAATTGTCAAGCGGGGATGTAGGCATAAAACATTGCAATCGTGGAGTTTGTAGATTTTTTTTTACTTTTCCATGTAAACTTTGAACTAACTCATGCGAATAAGGATATTATTATGTCTACTTTTTTTTTTACAATAAAGGCAAGACGTTCTTTCAAATCTGAAATGTCATAACATATAATATAAATCTTAGAAATAAGAGGTTAGGTTTAATACGACAGTTGACCGGTGTTCGTCATCGAAAAAGTCTTGATAAATATGTGTGTGAGCCATTATAAATGTAATCCCAGGAATCCCAACATCGGGTCCATTTATTCTAGTTCATCAAAAAATGTTGGCTTAGCTTTCATCAATATTAAGATAATTAAAAGAGATGCCTATGTATTGTCAGACTATACTGTGTCGCTCATAAAGTAAGGACAAATTAATATTTTCCAATTACAATGACATAATGACTCGAAGCTGATGATCTTGATATCATTTTTCATCATCTCGAAAAAGAATGATCTACTTCATGAAGTAAACGTTTTGTCATTGATGAAGTTATAATTGTAGATTGCAGGTGTTCCGTTCTTTCTAGGCCACCACGTACACAAACACCATTATTATATTGTAAGGATATTTATATTTCTTTGTTTTTAAACGGGGGAGGGGGAGGAGGCAGATTTTGGCAATGCAAAGAAAGAATCCAATTTATATTTTTAAATGTTTTTTTTAAATTAATCGTTATCACTAGTGGTATAAACAAGCTTTACACTATATCATTTTTTCAGATCATAAGCTCCATAACAACGAGCAATTAATGATTCCTTTTTCGTTACACTCACCCAGTTATATTTCTTTTATGATGTATAAATGCTTATTTCCAATAACAACCAAGTTCACAGGTAAGATCTAGGATTTCGGGACCGGTAGAGGGAGGAGGGGAAAAAATAGTGTGGAGATCTCCAGCCCCCACCACCCTCCCAAAGCCCTAAAAATCCCACATATATTTATTACATGTTATTAAGTCTACATTTGGTGATGAAAATCAAAAAAAAGTCCTCACATATCGGGAGCCCAATCCCTCCGATCTGCCAATTGAGTTTATTGATTAATACCATTGTTTGTTTCTGTGATAGTCACTTTGTTCCCTTACCGTCATTAACAAATAAATCTTGGATTTCAAAGCAAGACTTTATCAAATTTGGTAAAAGTAAATCACAAAAAGCCCATTCCAATTTCAAAAGATATATACAAACGTTTACTTTTTTCTTACACATGATTCATCTATATTTGAGCTATGAAAGTGTGGTGTCTTCATGTAGTAATTGTCAAGAGGGGAGGGAGGCATAAGACATTGCAATCGTGGAATTTGTAGATTTTCTTTTACCTTTACATGTAAACTTTGAACTAACTCATGCATAAAAAGGATATTATTATGCCTACTATTTTTTTTAACAATAAAGAAAAGAATTTCTTTAGAATCTGAATTTTCAGAATATATAATATGAATCTTAGAAATATGAGGTTAGTTTACGACAGTTGACTGGTGTTCGTCATCGAAAAAGTCTTGACAAATATGTGTGTAAGCCATTACAAATGTAATCCTAGGAATCCCAACATCGGGTCCATTTATTCTAGTTCATAAAAAAATGTTGGCTTAGCTTTCATCGATATTAAGATAATTAAAAGAGATGCCTATGTATTGTCAGACTATACTGTGTCGATCATAAAGTAAGGACAAAATAATATTTTCCAATTACATTGACATAATGACTCGAAGCTGATGATCTTGATATCATTTTTCATCATCTCGAAAAAGAATGATCTACTTCATGAAGTAAACGTTTTGTCAATGATGAAGTTATAATTGTAGATTGCAGGTGTTCCGTTCTTTCTAGGCCACCACGTACACAAACACCATTATTATATTGTAAGGATATTTATATTTCTTTGTTTGTTTTTAAACGGGGGAGGGGGAGGAGGCAGATTTTGGCAACGCAATGAAAGAATACAATTTATATTTTTAAATGTTTTTTAAATTAATCGTTATCACTAGTGGTATAAAAAAAGCTTTACAAGATATTTTTTTTTCAGATCATAAGCTCCATAACAACGAGCAATTGTTTTTTTCTTTTTTCATTACACTCACCCCGCTATATTTCTTTTATGATGTATAAATGCTTATTTCCAATAACAACCTAGTTCACTGGTAGATCTAGGATTTTGGGGCCGGTAGAGGCCGGGGGAGGGGGGCAAAAATAGGGTGAAGATCTCCCGCCCCCCAAACCCCCTAAAAATCGCACATATATCTTTTGCATGTTATTAAATCTACATTTCGCGATGACAAGCAAATCAAATGTCCTCACATATCGGGAGCCCAATCCCCCCGATCTGCAAATGGAATTTGTTGATTAATATAATTGTTTGTTTTTTGTGATAGTCACTTTGTTCCCTTAACATCATTAAAAAATATATCTTTGGTTTAGTTCAAGACTCTATCAAATTTGGTGAAAGAAAATCACAAAAAGCCCATTCCAATTTCAAAAGATATATACAAACATTTACTTTTTTCTTACACATAATTCGTCTATATTTGAGCTATGAAAGTGTGGTGTCTACATGTAGTAATTGTCAACCGGGGAGGTAGGCAATAGACATTGCAATCGTGGAGTTTGTAGATTTTTTTTCTCACTTTTCCATGTAAAATTTGAACTAAATCATGCAAAAAAACGATGTTATTATGTCTACTATTTTTTAAACAATAAAGACAAGACTTTCTTTAGAATCTGAATTTTCAGAATATATAATATGAATCTTAGAAAGATGAGTTTAGGTTACGAAAGTTGACTGGTGTGTGCCATCTAAAAAGTCTTGATAAATATATATAAGTCTTGATATTTATGTAGGCCTATGTTATTAATTCAACTACTATTGTCCATGACCTGGCGTCATAAACATGTTTTCTAATATCAACAGATGTCTGGTATAGTGGAAATTTCAATTAAAGGCGACGTGTCAGAATTTTCTTAATTTGCGTGTTTTGCCTATGGAAGGTGACTTTCGTTCACATCATGAATCTACATGACATTAATCCTTCAGCAGTATCTCGCTTCTTTTTGCTCTATTTTCTCCCACATTTTAGTATGTTATAGCTGAGACTATGAGCTATCGCCAATGTCCCTTTTGTTTTTTGATGTTGAGATCATGTCGAAATTTTCAATCGAAAGTTGAAATTGCGAGTATGCGAAGGCCGTTTGTCAGCTTTCCATGTAATGTCTATGGGACATATTTTGGTCTATTGGTTAAAGCACTCGACTCCCATTCCGGTGACTCAGGTTCGATTCCTAGTTGGTCAATTTTTTGTTGTTTTTGTTTTTGTTTTGCTTTCATTTTATGTTTGATTTTTAACACCTTCTTCGACTACTATAACATATCATATATAAGCACAAATAATTTAATAAAATGCCTTATTTTGCGTGTTATATCTATATGGGAGAGGAATGTCAATAGTTTGGTAGGCCTACAACCCTATGGGATGTCGTGTATTATACATATAGGGTTAATGTCCAAAGTATGCTACAATATCAAATCGTCTGTTGTTGTTGTTGTTGTTTTTGTTTTATTGGCGTGTTTCATTCAATTATGAATATTTACGCCGAATTCAAATCACATTAATTAAATTTAAGAGGGAGCAGGAGAAAGAAAGAAAAAAAAAATCTACGCTGCTCAATTTTTCGCAATTTTGGAGATCCCAGACAGACTGTCAGCATAAATCGTTGACTGCTATGTTTGTATCTTCTGGCCAGCCCGGTTCGGTACATTGAACAGGCTTCTCGGCTTGCATGCGTATGCGCAGCCTAGGCCCCTCCAATACCAACCAAGACTATGCGATGCCTGTCGGGTGGGATTGTCTCCTTTCCGGGAAATAAGACAAAACAAAAAGAAAAAGAAGAAGAAAAGGATTGCAATATGATTTAAACTGAAAATCAAGTTTCAAAATCTCAAATTATGCAGACATTCTAGGCTTTGTGCTTTGTGTCTCATTTCTATGTCTCATTTCTATGATGCTAGTCTCCTTCCCAGACGTTTATATTTTTCCAGTTATTCAGCCCAGGTGTATGCAATATTTACCTTTCTCCCACAGACATAGAATTGTTTACACGTATATATAACTTCTCTCTTTCTCTATACTGTATAGTAAATATTCAATTCTATTAATGCTTGAAATATCGAATGCATCGTTCTCCATCGCATTTCTCTCTCTCTCTCTCGTCTCTCTTACTCTGTTCCCCCTGTCTCTGCCTCTCTCTCTCTTACTATCTCAACCTCTCCATTTCTTGCCCCTGGCTCTCGTTTTCCCTCTTTTATGTATTTAGATATTCCTTAATTTTCTCTAACTCTACCTTTTGCCCCTTATATTCTTATTTCACCCCTACCATGTTTCCTTACTGTCCTGCCTCCTTTCAAGTGCATGCATTCTGATTCCTCTTTTATCACTCTGTCCAGCTCATTTTTGTTTTACATGACTATACCCCGTCTCCCGCTCTCCTTCTCTCTCTATATAATATACTACCATATCTTTCTCTCTCTCTCTCTCCATCTCACCGTTAACACCACAGATCCTTAAAAAAAAAATAAAACAGGCACACCACCTCATTCGTCTCATTATTATTATTATGTCTATTGTTATAACTATTATTATCATTATTATCATCACTATTGTTATTATCGTTATTACTGTTATTTTTTATTATCATCATTATTACTAGACAAAGTAGTAGTAGTAGTAGTAGTAGTAGTAGTAGTAGTAATAGTAAAAGAAATAGTAGTAGTAGTATTAGTAGTAGTAGTAGTAGTAGTAGTAGTAGTAGTAGTAATAGTAAAAGAAATAGTAGTAGTAGTATTAGTAGTAGTAGTAAACGTAGTAGAAGTTGTTGTAGTAGTCTCATTACTTTGTTTTGAAAATTTATAAACGATATTCCCTAATGGATATAACCATATAGAAATATTCGTAGTGTGATCTGGATTAATACAAAAACAAATGGGTGGTATTCTCATAAGTTAAGCCGGGACTAAGTCCGGATTAAACAAGAATTTTAGTTCACACTTCTATGGAATGCTAGGTTTCACCTTCCTCCTTTAAATATACTATGTCCCTTTTGCAGCCAACATCAAATTCTGTAGAACTTTGCAGGAATTATGAATATGTCATGTATGTCCTATCTGTGAAATTTAAAGGGAAAGTCCACCCCAGGATTTTCTTTAGCTGACGATATAGACCTAATAATACCATGAAGAATGATACAAGTCTCATTAAAATCCATGATCGCATAACGAAGATATATCGACTTTTTGTATCGAAAATCAGCCGTCCGCCATATGCAATAGCGTTACATGGGCATGAAACGATCGCCAAAAAATAACCGATAGTATCGAAATTGTGACATATGTTGCGAGCTGCCTTCTTATTTCGCAGACATTCACTTTCGCTCGCGGTACACTGTTATCGCACTGACACGACGAATCATGGTCTTTTGCCAAGCAATAGGTTGCTATAATGACTCCTCTAGGACAAAGGGTAAAAGTTTTTACTCAATACCGGACCCCGTGAAAGAACGGGAAAGGTGTGCAAAATGGATTGCTGCGCTGAAATTGGCGAAATTCAACTTGAACAATTACCAATATAATAGAAATCATGTCGTTTGTAGCGACCACTTTGAACCACGGTGCTTCGAGCATGATCTGAAAGCGGAGCTATGCGGTACAAGACCTCGAAAAATCCTCAAAGATGTGATGCTATTCCTACCATTTTCATACATCGAGGACCGGTTAAGATGCGCACATCAAGTGAAAGAAGGATTTCTGGAAGACGTACTAAACAGGTTAGTTATATTAATTATCTTTCCGTTTTATAATTTCATTTTACCGGGCTTCAAGAATCAACCTCCCGCTGTATATTTATACTGTGCAGCACGCGCGGTTGTCGTCTGCTAGTGCTAGCTGGTACCTTCCAATACTAGCGCTATAAGCTAGCTTCGCGAAGCGATGGGATGGTACCTAGATATATGTGTCAAACAGCGTTTCAATTTGATTCAAAATAATACTTGTGATCGTTTAGTACGTTATTTAACCTTTAACCTTTTCATTTTTTTGGCCTGCAAATGGGACATAGTACCTTTAATATTCATGACAAAGATAATCCACCACGGTCAATAATTCGATAGTTCGATCGATAATTCGATCGATAATTGTTCCAATTATCGATCGAATTATTGACCGTCGCGCCGGTCCTCCCGTAGAGTATAAAACACCCTTGCTTACATTAGTTTTTATCACCTGACGAAGTGTTGCAGCGGCGCACGAAACGTCGAGATCTTTTAGATTCCTTATTGACCACATTGCGAGACAAACGAATATCACTAGCGATATTATTTTCGATGTTCTTTATTGTGCAAACAATTGATATGAAATTGAATAAATTCGAATCAATCAATCAAAGACTTTGTATGTAATTACCCTGGGGTGAATCACCAGGAAATAATCAACAATTAAGTTTTCACGAGCCGAAGATCGTCCACATTGCTAATTTTCTGCCATCCGATACGCTGTTCTCAACATTGTAGAAAAAAGGATACCTCTATAAAAAAGTCTTTTATGATGCCTACGATATAAATTGACAACATAAACAAATATGCAATCAGACATTGGTTAGGCCTATATCATGGTATATCATCCAATATTTTGGTAAATTCTTGACTAGTTTATTATCTTTAAAAATAAAAATCGGCATGGCATTCCTGTAGAGAAAGAAGATAAAGATCTTGTGATGCACTCTCTTTTCGACAATGTTAAACAAGATACTTCACGAGATCTCGGCAGTGGTGATACGTCTGCTAATGAGCATGAAATCATCCTAGTATGACTTGCATGGACTCGAGAATAATTTCCATTTCCTCTCATTACCGCCTAGAGGTCTAACTTCAGATGTCAGGTGAAGGATTATTACCATCACGTGATCACGTGGTCAAGCCTGGTGATGCACTCTCTTTTCGACAATGTTACACAAGAGACTTCACGAGATCTCGGCAGTGGTGATGATACGTCTGCTAATGAGCATGAAATCATCTTAGTATGACATGCATGGACTCAAGAATAATTTCCATTTCCTCTCATTACCGCCTACAGGTCTAACTTCAGATGTCAGGTGAAGGATTATCACCATCACGTGATCACGTGGTCAAGCCTGGTGATGCACTCTCTTTTCGACAATGTTACACAAGAGACTTCATTAGATCTCGGCAGTGGTGATACGTCTGCTAATGAGCATGAAATCATCCTAGTATGACTTGCATGGACTCGAGAATAATTTCCATTTATTCTCATTACCGCATGGAGGTTTAACTTCAGATGAAGGATTATCACCATAATCAGATCACAAATACAACCAGGATGAGACGATGGGGAGTTGTTTGTCGGAAGAGGGCGAGTGCGTTCGAGGTGTGTTACGTAATCACGATGCCACGCATGGCGCCTTCTCGTTTGATCACGTGGTCAAGCCTGGTTGGAGAGCGCTAAGAAATGGCGCCCTGATGCTACATGTATAGATGCACGAAGTTCGATGTATCCCAATTGAAAGTTAATTTGCATTGTGATACGATTTCATGAAGAATAGCAATTGCACAATAAGAACCACAAAAAGGACTGCAGAAATAAGGCACTTGAAAGCTTTTGAATTAAAACATGATTGCAATTGTAACCAAACAATTACTTGTGAAAGGAGAATAATCATGTCTTAATAAGTTGTATGTTTTACAAAAAGCCACCAATGTACACGGCAGATTAATAATTCGTCATGTGAAAGTGTAATGAATACATATGCAAGAAGTTATGGACTGCATTGAACATCTCAAATAAAATTGACGACATTTTAACCTTATGTACTGGCAACCTTTTGAACAACACCAAACACTTTCAGAACATTTCTGCATTTGCGTGAAAGAATATCAAATTCTGCGTAACCCTTTCTTAAGGGCAAACACCATAAACCTGCATTAATACATTCAAATCCACTAGCTAAACAGTTCGCTTAGAAAACCAAACGCCAGCATCCACGTTTTAACACCTCTTTACCAACCAAGGTGAACTGTTTTCCCTCTCGGTTGGTAACACCTTGAAGCATATTTCTATTCACCAAACACGGATTTACAAATAACTCGTCCCTCTTTATTTGTTGTTAGCTTGATCAAATTTGTAGATGTATTTTGGTAGTGACCCTCAATCCGTAAACCAAGGATCTAACATTGTTCAAATGAGATAAAATGGTGCCAAGGTGGTGATTTCAATGCTAGAGGTACAATTAAAGATAATCTTAAAGTTTCAGTGAGTGAAAAAAAACCATTATTAATGATAAAAATTGGGAAGAACTCATTTGATCGATTCCTTAATTCTCCCAACTATATTATTACAATTTAATTACATTTGAGGTGAATGTAAATCGTCACAAAGCAATAAATTGGCTCTATATATCATTCCAGACATTTAAATGTTGAACGATTTTGAAAGCCTGTCTTATGTCTTATTTTCATGGAAAAACGGTTGGGAAAATTCTGAAATGGTTGGGAGCATTTACTGTTAGAGAGTGTTGCACAGTGACGCCTTCAAAGAAAAACAAAAATATCTTTGTGGTTTGAGGTTTTTACAGGATTTGTTTGCATGTTAGAGGGTAAATACATCAGAAGGAATATAATAAGTAACATTTTATACACAAATTACAGGATTTTTTTCATCAACCTTCAACAATGTTACCGAGTCACTTTAAAACGTAGGCTAACACTTCCCATTCACCTAAATCCCGTTTAATATGGGTAATGGTTTATATCATAATTTCATTTCGGTATCAGAGGTAAGGTTAATTTTTCAAGCGATACTCTGAACAAAATGAACGTCAACTTGATTTTAATTCTTGAGTTGATATCCCATCTTTCTTTTTCTTCCTTACTACATGTGTATTTCATTTTTCATAAACCTCAAAGAGCTCATTTGCCGTCCTGTTTAAGATGTTCTGTCCTTTCGGTATGCCTGTATACCGATTATTTTTTCATTGTCGTATATAATTTCCCATTTCACAAAGAATTACGATGAGTGGCCATTCCAGGTAGAGGAAATTAATGAATGATCATTAAAACAGGTAAACAAACAAACAACATTATTTCTGTATAATCTTAACACAATTAATGTGTGGTAGATGGATTGTAGGTTTATTAGTTTAGTAAGACAGTATGTGATTAAAAAATAATACCCCTTCTCTCTCTCTCTCTCTCCCTCTCCCCCTCTCTCTATGTCTCTCCTTCTTTCTCAAACTAAGGTAGTACATCATGTCCATGATTTTCTTTTTACTATACCAAAGCAATCAAGCGTTCATCGTCCGTTCTCCAGGAAAGAGAAGAAAAAAAAGTTCGTAGACTTAAGAAAAAGGAAAAACTTGAACTCTGCAAACAAACCAGAGGGTACAAAATGGGTAAAGAGCACTACCTTCAAATTGAATGAATGTGTGTTTATACGAACTAACCACCAGCAATAATCGAATGTGATAAGGCTTAAAGATGATTTTGAAGATTATGACCAGATACATGAAGCGGTCAGGACGAGTGACCCGACGTTTAATCCGATGACATTTACTCTGACGACATTCGCTCCTGCAACATTATAATTCGGACTTTATTTCATCAAAACTAAGCCGGGTTCGGCTCGGGTTGCAGTTGGGTTTGGGGCAGGCGCGCCGGAAGCAGTATGGGATTGGGGGCAAACATTCCAGGGGGCTCACCTTTCAGGGGCAGTGGCGTAATGAGCAAAAACGTTTAGGGGGGAAGAAAAATCTGCATGACCACCACTCTTACATGATATATGCAGGCCCCGCGGAACGTTTTTCAAAGTGGAGTATTATCGATCAGGTAGAACGTACAGAGCGAAGCGAGTGGTGCTGGCGAGGGGTCCAGGGGATTTGCCCCGGCGAAGGTCAAGGGGCGGAGACCCCGGAAGCTCAGGGGTTTTAGGCATTAAATTACGGTTATATGCAGGCCCCGCGGAACGTTTTTCAAAGTGGAGTATTATCAATCAGGTAGAACGTACCGAGCGAAGTGAGTGGTGCTGGCGAGGGGTCCAGGGGCTTTGCCCCGGTGAAGGTCAAGGGGCCGAGACCCCGGAAGCTCAGGGGTTTTAGGCATTAAATTACGGTCAGAAAAGCATATTTAGATACCTTATTTGTGACACTGGCCGGTCACTAATTGGCGTGGGATCCAGGGGGCCGAGCCCAATGAAGCTCAGGGGTTTTAGGCATTTAATTATGGTCAGATGAGCATTCAGGTGCCCGTCTTAGGGCCCCTGGTGGGGTCCAGGGGGCGGAGTCCCCGGAATCTCAGGGGCTTTAGGCATTTAATTGCGGTCAGATGAGCATCCAGAGGCCCTCTTT
Organism: Mesocentrotus franciscanus; assembly: GCA_037976565.1. NCBI lineage: Eukaryota > Metazoa > Echinodermata > Echinoidea > Camarodonta > Strongylocentrotidae > Mesocentrotus > Mesocentrotus franciscanus. The sequence continues at coordinate 26,809,641 of CP137671.1, forward strand.
AGGGCCCTTGGTGGGGTCCAGGAGGCAAGGCCCCCGGAGGCTCAGGGGTTTTACATATTCAATTACGGTCAGATGAGCATCCAAAGGACTTCTTTAGGGCCCTTGGTGGGGTCCAGGGGGCAGATCCCCCGGAAGGTCAGGGTTTTAGGTATTTAATTAAGGTCAGATGAGCATCCAGGGGCCAGCCTTAGGGCCCTTGGTAGGGTCCACGGGGCGGAGCCCCCGTAAGCTCAGGGGTTTTAGGCATTTTTTTACGGTCGGATGAGCATATTTTGATACCTCATTTGTGACACTGGCAGGTCAATCATTCTTTCTTCCGAATTAGAAATAAACCACGTTTGATTTTTTTTTTTTTTTTTTTTGGGGGGCAACTGCTCCACCCCTAAAGCCCCCAAATCAGTACGCCAGTGTTCAGGGGCTCATGTCTGCTCACCCCTATAATAAAAAATACACACGCTTGCCCATCCTCTCACAATATTTCCACGATATGCGCGTATTGCTGTTATAAAATCCTCCATTGATAAATATAGGGGCATGCGTAATGTTTTTTTTTTACTCATTTACTGCTGATTTGTTTCGGGGCGAAATGCGTTTTGCCCCCCACTTTTCGTTTTTTTAGGGGCGACCGCCCCCTGCCCCCCACTTCCGGCGCCCCTTGTTTGGGGTTCGGTTTAGGCTTAGTTTGAGGTACTAGTATGTTGTTAGGTGCATGGTTGAAATAAAGGAATTCTGTTCGTGTTGGAACATGTACAAATGACAGCGGAGCAAGTATAGTGTCACCAGAGCATAACGTTTCGTATACAGACACAGCAAGAGGAAACATTTAGTTAATGAAAGGGAAAAGTCAATAGTTGAAATGTCATGAATGTACACCAATATTTATTTCAGTAAAAAGCTGGTAAATCACTGACATATTTCATGCTTATAATTCTTTAGCCTCTTTTCCATAGAAGCCAAAATTGAAGGTATTGAAAAGGCATAGTTAACAGAACAAAAAAATAAAACTACGAGGAAAGTGGATGACATGTTCTTCTGAACCCAGTGTCAGGCCATTTTACCCCGGGCTAGATTCAAAATGTCATCAATAGCGTTTGACATTCTACCATTAAATAGATGTTTGTTTTTGTGATGATATTTGTTTTCTAATCGGTCACGTACAAGAGCGCATTAATTATGGCCCATCAAGTAGGGATTCTTTGAATGGTAGGATCAAGGTACGTTGAAGGGTAATTTTGTGACTTTTTCATCATCATCGTTGAATTGTTCTACAAAATCGACAGTTCAAAAGAAAAGGAGAAATAGAGCTATACTAATGACTGTTTAGATCAACACCTATAAATGGATGACGATACGTACTAGACAATACATGTGTTTCCAAGTATTGAATAAAAAAAAGGGGGAAAATTAATTAATAATAATGATTTGTCATAACTTTGTTCAAGTAACTAGTTTTGATATTATCATTATCATTTTGCATTTTCGACTGGTGATGTTATTTTCATAGCCCCCCCATCTCCCTCCATCTCTCTCTCTCTCTCTTGTAATAGATATGTGTGATTCGTCTTTATGACTACTATCTTCTGCCTTTTCGCCACTTGAAAATCAGATACCATTTAATCTGCAGATAGGTATGTAAAGTATGCAATAATGATGATTGATAATTCATCTTAACTTATGCCTTAATACTAATAAAACATGCAAGCAATAAATTCGTGTTCTCAGGAATAAAATAATTGGATCTATGGCGTCAAGACATATCAAGTACTTAACTGGGAATCATATTTTACGGCATCACTGGTTAATTGGTCAAATTGCTAACACCCCCTAAAAGGCCTCGTTAAACAATTTAAGATAAGATTCGTGATATTTAATAATGTTCGGTTACCATACAAGTTTAAATTCTAATATTTATCTCAGTGTCCTTACACGTTCTTCCCCCTGTTAAGCACAGAAAAGAGGGCATTTTCTATTCATTCTGTTATGGTATGACGCAGACCATATTATTATTCATTTTGGTCCGCGGCTGAATCATGAAGGATATCGCGGTCATAATTACGGCGCGTGGGGGCGCTGTTTTGACACCACGGACCAAAATAACAAATTTTTCGGGGCAATGTGGCAAGGTAAATCGGCTATATCATAAAAACAGGGAAAAGATGGCAGCCAAATCTGATATCAACTTAAAGCTTAGACATCAGAAAAAATGGTGGTAATAAAATTAAAGTGGAAATACCTTGAAATCTAAACATTTCCTCTGGATTTATAAAAAAACATGGATAATTAGTCCATTTTTCTGTGAACTACCCTATACTATGTTATGAAGATTGTGTTTCTATCCATTTTTACCCCATTCATACAGTGAAATGAACTATCAGGAATATGTGAGAGCAGTTTCATATCATTAGCTTAAACACTCCATGTTAAATTGAAAGATTTATAAAATATGTCACTTTTGCACTAAACCTGTGAATATGTAAGATTTTGCTGTTTGAAGGAGTAAATTTATACCCTTATTGTGCATCCCGGAATTAAATATTTTACTGAGGTATTCTTCAATGTATTATCTTTCAACTGGGCAAGAAAAGAAAAGAAAAGAAAAGAAAAAAAAAGAAAAAAAAAAAAAAAAATCGCAAAAATTACTTTTAGCGCACTTGGTTCCTCCCTGGCCCACTGTGTGCCGGTTGAAAAATGCTGCTTAACTATGCTTATATGGCCTGACCAATATTCGGTGCATCAGTCCAAACAATTGATACATGGAGATTTTGACGTCACTTTTTAAAAACCATGATGCCCAGTCATCCGTGGTAGAAAAAATAAATAAATTGGGTATCATTAGACAAGAAAACAAGTTACTCTTTACCATGATATAGTGTGACGGAATGCCACTTTAAGCAGGAAGTCTTCTTTCGAGAGTGGAGCTAGGACAGTTATAATTCTCTTTGGTTTAAGCCCTTTACACTCTGACCTCCACTCTGCTTACACATGTCCCAAGTTGACATGAGCCCAAGAGCAAACTAGACGTAAACATTTTTTGATTAGCAAATCTTAGATAATGAAAGATTGTAAATGTTGTCATTTACCCCTTCCATACCACACAGCTCTGTTCCCAACACAAATACATTGAATACTGTATTAGTATAAGCGAGGGACTGGTTAAAGAGATAATTATACTTAAGGAAACTGAAAGACAAAGTAGATACAGTTATGTGCTGTTTGGGGTCTAGGGTCAATATAGGCCGAAACATTGGATTTCTGTGCTTACTCCAGTTCTCCCGGTATGGTAGAGCTTTTTTTTTTTAACATGATGCCCATTACAAATGTGTTTTAAAGTGTGTTTTGTCATCTAATTAATATGCATTGATACGAGTAGAGTCACCGATATAAACAAAAATGGATGTATCAGTCAATATACAATAAAAAGGAAGCTTTAGAGCTCCAATAAAAATGCACTTAAATCATGCTCTCTGTATCCTGAATTTGGAGTTATTAAAATTCGTATGCGATTTAGATAATTTAGATGATTTAATCGCAGAATGTAGAGCAACAGGATATGAAAATAATGTTGAAACGGATGGCTCAAAACCGATGTACTTGGAGAGACACTTGATGTAGAATTCTGATTGGGTCACTGAACCTGTCATAAACTGACAGATCACTATTGATGATGCGATTTACCAATCTCCGACCCACTGTTGCAAACTCGATATCGCTACCAAGAAAAGAAGAGAAAGAGCGTGTGTGAACGGAGACTTGAGAGCGAGGAAATGGGATAAGATGCGGTACCCAGACTCACCCATGGGCCATGCGATTCTACCCCCAACACAACTCTTCCCCCTAATTTAATGTCACGAATCAACACCTACACATCATCATCTCACACAAAACCCCAATCCCCGTTTCCCGCCACAATAGATTCCAAGGTCACATTGATTATTACATTCTTTAAAAAATGACCACAACGGAGTTATTTTTAACCCCTTCACCGTGGCCAACAATGCACCTACTACAACCCGGGTCAAAATGACCACGTTCTCCGTTGTCACTTTAAATAACCAAACATCGGGGTCACAAAAATGACCCAAATGGGGTCATTTCATGCCGTGGTTAAATTTGTGATATTGTCTGAAGCCTCATCATTCTCCCAGTGATTCATCCATAAATAACATTGTTAAAGACAAAATTAATACATGTATAAATTACAATGTACAATGAATTCTATGTGCTCAACAACAACAATTTGTATTCAAATTTTGAACAAGGACACATGTAAGTGAATAAAAGTTTCAACTTGAATATTAGATTAATTATGTGAAATTTTGAAAACTTCAAAAATAAAGAATTCATAATTTAAAAATAAGAAATATTACACTGTCATTTACAAACACATAGTTGTAGTTCCTGGATGAAATTCATACTGATTTGTTAGGAAGAAGGAACATAATATCTCAACAGTATATATATAATTATCCCTGGTTATATATTTACATGCAGGATTTTGGAACAAAGTGGCCGTATTAAACACCCATGAACTACAAATACCATTAGATGTCCTTTACACTGGCGTTTTGGGGCCTACCTCGATCCAACAACATTTTTAACCCTACACTACCGGGTCATTAATTGGACCAACTTACAGGGAAGTGTCGGAATCCCCCCTCTGTCAGATCCTAAAGAAACGTCAAAACATGAAATTCGGCTCGTGGTTAGAGGTAATCAATTACTACAAGCATGTACGTGACATTTCAGAACTTAGAATTCAAGCATTAAATTGGCAAAAAATATATATATAGCAGTTAGTACGTAACATAAATATGCAGATATTATAATGATATTGCTGTGAATGTAATTATTTGGTAAATATATACAAAAATTGGAGTTGGCAAGCAATTATCAAATTTACTCAGATAATATAGCATTAAAAATAAATAGTTTGTTAATATAAACCATTAAAAGGAAAATATATGAAAAATATTTATATTGTCATTAAAACATATCACACATTTCTTGGGGGGACCTGCATGATTAATTTTCTTTTAATATGTGGATTTCTCATTTATTTACTTTTTATTAATTGTCATAGGTCGTTCATTTTTTTTAATTGGTACAGATTGAGGATAATTGGATTTTCAATATAAATCATATAATTATTTTTTATGAAAATTATATATTGTAATCACGGCCAGTAGGGTCCGATTTATCTTCATTTAGTGGTATATTCAGCCTTTCAGTTTCACTATTGCAAATTGCCTTGCTGGTTTTTGAAATTCCTACATGAGAACTATGTCATTTCATAATTATTTGTTAGGGTGTCCAACAAGTGCTTGATCTGCTTATAACGTCTAAAATGTAGAAAATATATCATAAGATAATTTTGTCACCATTTATGCTTAGAATACTTTCATTCAGAGCGATGCATTTGAAACTAATATTAAAGCCTCCATCACACCAAACTAGTTCTCACTACGTTCTCAAACCGTCCTAGAAAATCTTAAAACGGGTTGTGGTCGGGGTAGAATGTGTAAATAATATCTATAATACGATCCTAGTATGTTCATAAACAGTCCTCAATACGTCCATCTCGTCTGTACTCCGTCCACAGTCAGTAGTTCAGATCGGGTCAATTTGCCATTTCCCAAGCAGTCCAAGCCCGCCCGTAGTCAGTTTATACCCGTTCTTAACTAGTTCTACCTCGTTCCCAATACGTCCAAACCCATTCTAACTAGTTCAACACGTCTTCATCCCGTTCTTAGTGCGTTCGAACGCGCTTCTAGAGCGTGCGCAATCCCGTCCTGGCTCGAGGGCTATACCAAATTATCTGTTGGTACAATTGTATGTGGTTACAATTGCCCCATGGGTGTGTCACAATTGCCCCGTGTTGTGGGGCAATTGTAACACTTGACTTCCGGTTTTGAAATGATAATGTCTTCAAAATAACTTTTTTCACTTAATAAACCCAAACCTAGTCATATTTCAAGCCAAGATGATATGCATCTTTCATTTCATATACCTTTAAAGCCCCACTGCACTACTTATAGCTACTTGCGCCCTCTATATACATATGGAAAAGTGGTGTCTTTTGGCCAGTCTCGAACGCATGCTCGCGCGCATGTACTATAACCAATGGGCACAGGCTTAAAAAAACGTTCTTTTGTCAAAGATATTGGTGTAACTTTGCAATGCTGTAAAATACAAGGCTGGCGCGAGTGGTTTTCTATTGTGTATATTTTTTTCTTGTATTTTCCAGAATATGAGAAAATAATTTTAAGTATTTGCGTCGGACTAGGCCTCGAAAGAAAGATTTTCAAGTGAATTTTGACACCAACCCTTCCATAGCAATGCACGTACTTGCACAATTCGAAGCAGGAAACTAATCGATAACCCCGTGTTTGAGACTCTGTATCTCAGCAACGGATTACCCTACGCATACAGCGTTTTCACTTTCCAGTCGGGAATTTCCCCCTCTCTGTCATATATCAAAATCAAGCTGATTGGTCTAGAAAATTCGTCGGACTCCTTGAAAAAGTAAGAAGATTAATCTATTCCATCCAATCACATTTGGTGACACTCCGAGCTCATTAGCATAGAGAGTCATATCACGCCATGACTAGGACTGAGCCTGCACCATTGTCTGACAGGGGTTTCATTGCCATTGCTTCATTTGTTTATGTCAGCGATGATTACATTGGCTGTATTGTTGAACAATGATGTTCACATATAAATAAAAAAGAAGAGATGAGATTATTGAACGCTGTTTTATGGAGAAAATTCCCAACTCTACCCAATGCATCTTCAGTCCACACATTACAACTATGTGTTATCCCTCTGTACATTGAGCTTAATCTACCTATATTCGCTAAGGACTGGTCCGCATACTCGCCTATGCGTGGCTGTGTGTGCAGTTGGCGCGTAGGGTCATGAATTATTCATGAGACGTACCTGTGCGCGCTGAGCAAAGAAAGACACGCACAGATCCACTTTAGTGGAATTTCGGCCTGAAACTTTTCCATATGATAGCAAACAATGCCTAGTCGGTGACCATTGGTCCCCCATGATCCCCTTTTCTTATGTTAATTGAGAGCTGATTTGATGAGATAACCACCTGCAAGTGACCACGCAGGGTGGTGTAATCCCTCCTGGCCAAACTAGTGCAGATGGGCTTAAGTAAGTATTTAACTATGATAAAGTTGATACGTCAGATTTGGAAAAAAGTGTTAAAATTGTGCCCGGTCTCCCCTAGCTTATCCAGATGTCAGCAGGGAGGGGCAGCATAAAAAGAAAAGAAGAGAAAGATAAGACACTAATTTTGTTTACCTGCTTCTTTCTTTCGAAATAATTCCATTGGTTCCATCAAGTAGGAATATATATATATATATCGTATATATCGTCAATAAAGCCAGGTTAATTGGTACGTTTTTTTAGGGCCTTTCATTTTTTTCTTCTTTTTTCCGTTGGGGTGGGGAGTCTAACTTCTTACCAAATTCAAAGAATGTATTTAGTCCATGCCCTCTAAAAAGATACATTCGAAAATTTAAAGAAGGCTGTTTAGTATAACATCTAAATATCTTTGTACCAGTTCCAGATTTTATTTAACCCCAGATTCACAATAAATTTCCATTTGTTTTCAAGAAAATATATCAGAAAAATATCGGAGTTGGCCTATGTCACTAAAATATACATACTATGAAGACACCCATGCTCTTACCTTTAATCTATAAGGAATAACGTGATCATAATAAATGATCAGAGTCATTCTGGGAGAGTCAAGGATAGACAAAACAATTGCTGGCATAGGCCAGAAATAGCGCGCGCCTTTTACAGCTGTTTAAGCGGTGCCTTTGTGGGACAGCGACATGTGAAATTTACCTCTGTAAAGAAACCGAAAATGCGCACAGCCAGTGAATCTACAACGGTGGAGTTATGCGCGCAGTAAGCGTGGGAACGCCGTGTGCAAGATTTTCTCACTTTCGACTTTATCTCCGCTCGGAGAAGTCCTTTTCGAGAAGGCTCTACAATTGAGTATACAGATAAGTCTAAATAACGAGAGGAAATCCCAGTATATCGAAAGATGGGAAAGCGGAAATCAAGCCAGAGCCGGGTGGCCCGCCAACCAAAGATTGCTAGGCCTAGACAGTCTACAAGATTAAGGCAGTCTAGCAACGACACCACTCAAGACGTACTCGGCACCTCAACTCCCCGGCGGGCGGGGCGGCCAAAACGGGCGAGACACTCGAGCGGTAACCCCAGCAGTGGACGCTCAGCCACTACCAGCATAAACCCGGCTCCGGAGACTGACGGACCACAATACAGTGGAAACGAGACAACTGGAGCGAACCAGTCATCAAGCCAGCCGCCTTCACATGCACAGCCAATGCAAGGTGAGGTAGACGTAGCTATGCAATCACATCTACCAGAAATATCACAATTTAGTGAAACAACAAGACATAGATCTAACAATCTTGAAAGCGAGAGGAAAGCAACTTGGTGGTTTCCTTCCCCTCGATTGTACCAAACACCGGTAGCCTACACGCTGGCTTTCAATTACAAACTACACACAACGAGAGTGACACTAGGCCTAGAGCTAGTCATAATTTGAGGGATAATGAAGCCCATCCTCCCACACGGGCAAGCAGTGTCGGGCAACCGACTCAGTCAGGCGCTACTGCCTGGGATACAAGGGAGCACAGTGGTGCACACACATATAACACAGATCAGTCGCCCTTGTTTCCGGTCACTGATAGACTGGGGACTAAAGTACACCCCAACATGAAGGAAAAAATATGGAGAGGGCAATATGTAGATTTAAACACACTTCTTGAGACACAAAACATAGCAACACAATCAATGCCAGAGGCAGTAGACGAACAAGCCCCTAACCTAGCAATATCTCACGAAGGGGAAGGTTAGTGCTGAAACCCGCTACCTCTAACAAAAATAAAATCGTGTCCATTGAACGGTGGACCGATGCATTTCTTGTATATACCAGTATTTATCTAGAAGCCAATCCAACTCGCTCACATGAGCTTCTGAAATATGGGCAACTAATCCGATCTGCTGCCTCTCGGTACTATGGGTATGGTTGGAGAGACTACGATGTCGAATTTCGACATCGCATGCACAGAAAAGGCGGGTTGTGGTCATCAATAGATGGGGAATTGTGGCTCCTTCACGTAATAGGTGGGGGATCTCCGCGAAACATGCGGATACAAGACCGCCCCCAAACCCAACAGGGATCGTGGGCAACCAAGCGGGAATGGGCCACACCCGGGGTCGAGCACAACAAAGTTCACACCCAATATGAATAAGGGAAGGGCGCCATCTCGGGCACAAAACTTTCGTGGCGGAGAATGCTATGAATTCAATTACCGGTCAGGGCAATGCTCTAGACAGGCATGCCGCTTACACACGCATGTACCCTTTGTGGTAACAAAGGGCATGGGAAAATCCACTGCACTGGAGTCCAACGGTCAAACCTCAAAGCCATCAAACCCAACAACAAATAACTGCACCTCCAGAAATGGGGAACAAACACAGAAGAATAATAAAGATATACATGGCAATGTGAAAGAAGATAATAACATAACGCAACAGATGAGTGACTTAATGTCTCTAGCACAAACACCAATTATAACCGAGAACTTAAAAGTTATGTTAAAGACGTATCCTAACAGGGAGGCCGCAGAATTTTTGAAAAAAGGCTTTACTGAAGGCTTCAAATTGAATTACACAGGCCCCCGCATGCCGGCTGATATGCCCAATTTAAAATCAGTGGAAAACAACAAACCAGTAGCACTTGAAAAATTCAAAAGAGGTAAGACTGGGTAGATACCTAGGCCCATTTGAAGTTAGGCCACTAAACAAATTACGGTCGAGTCCCATTGGACTGGTGCCCAAAAAGGTGCCGGGCGAATATCGTTTAATTAACCACTTGTCATACCCACCCGGTATTCAATAAACGATTTTATTCCGGATAAAGTTTGCAAGGTTGAATACACGAGTTTTGATAAAGCAACAGAATTAATTGTTGAAGCAGGCATAGGTGCCGAGCTAGCAAAAGAGGACATCAAATCGGCATTCAGGTTACTACCGATTCATCCAAATGATTTTGAACTGCTCGGGGTCAAGTTTGACGGCAAATATTATATTGACAAATGCTTACCCATGGGTATCAGATGTGCCCCAGCATATTTCGAATCTTTTTCTACGTTTATTGAACATTGCGTTAGGGAAAGAATTGGCTCCAACAAAATAGTGCACTATGTGGATGACTTCTTATGTGTGGGTTCAATACAAAATGAAGAATTAACATGTAAACAAGTTGTTGATACATTAATATTAGTGTGCAAAGAACTAGGCGTCCCCCTAGCCAAAGAAAAATCAGAAGGGCCTACTACTAGATTGACATTTCTTGGCTTAGAGCTTGACTCAGTACTAATGCAAGTACGTGTACCACAAGAAAAACTGGTGGAAATAAGACGGAAAATCGGTAGGGCGCTAGCTCATAAATCAGCCACCGTCAAAGAGATTCAATCTTTGATTGGCTCCTTGAATTTCATTTGCAGAGCTGTACGACCGGGCAGAGCATTTTTACGACGGTTAATAGACTTAACAAAAGGGAAAAATGTGAAAAGTACCAGTATAATGTTGAATGAGGGGCCCAAGCTGACCTAACCATATGGCTCGAATTCCTGAACCACTATAATGGCATATCAGTCATCCCCCAGGAAGGGTGGGGAGGAGATAACGACCACGTTCTGTACACTGATGCTAGCGGGAAATTGGTTTCGAGCCTATTTTGAAGGCAAGTGGTTTAATAACAAGTGGTCGTCGCGCGAAATTATCGAGGGTACGTCAATAGCATGGAAAGAAATGATACCCATTCTACTCTCCATCGCTGCATGGGGAGGAACTCCAGAATAGGAGAATAGTCCTGTACACAGACAACATGTCAGTGAAGTTTGCAATAAACAAGCAGACATCATCATGTCCGAAAATAATGGAGTTATTACGTAAATTTGTGTTGATCTGCTTAAAGAAAAACATTGTCTATAAAGCAGTTTACGTACATACACTTGACAATGGTGTTGCCGACTCCCTTTCACGATTTCAGATGGGGCGATTCCGCAAACTAGCACCAGGAGCACGAGACCGACCAAGTCGTATACCTACGGGAATAGTGCTGACCTAGCAGCAGAAACACATAGACTACTAGGACAGTCCTTAGCAGAGGGATCACAGCGGGCATACCAGAGTGCTGTAGACTCATTTCAAGAGTTTCGATTGAATAGACAACTGAATACATCATGGCCTACAACAACTACACAGGTTATGGCATTCATCGCACACCTCTCCATTAATGGGAAATCATCATCAACCATCACAAAGCATGTCGCAGCGTTATCATATTTACACAATATGTACAGCTGGGCGGACCCAACTAAACATTTCTTAATTAAGAAAATGCAGGAAGGGAGCAGGCGCGACAGATCTATGGTAGACAGTAGAAGACCCATAACTTGGGAACTTTTAGAGACAATCATACCAACATTATACCTTGTATGCTATTCTCACTACGAATCAATGATGTTTCACGCATCATATTTATTAGCATTTTTGGGTTTCTGAGAGTGGGAGAATTCACGATTCAAAGGAAGGGCGATGACTTAAACAAGGTCATAGCGAGGATGACATCAAATTTTGCAGTGGCCCGAAGGGAAGCCTGCTAGTACGTATTAGATTCTCAAAAACCGACCAATACGGGCAAGGAACCACGATCAATATCGGTAGCAATGGGACAGATGAAAAGTGCCCTGTGAAAGCCATGAAAGCATACCTCCGTGTAAGACCTGATATAGATGGTCCGTTATTTTGTCATCGTGATGGGGCCCCTGTAACTAGGTATCAATTTAGTTCAGTTCTGAAGAAAACCCTACAGCACAACGGGTACAGTGGTAGCCAATATGGCACACACTCCTTTCGAATCGGAGCGGCAACCACAGCGGCCCTGAAAGGCGTTCCCCCAGAACAGATAATGGCAATGGGAAGGTGGCGCAGCTCTGTGTACATGCGTTATATCCGCTAAATATCAGGTGCAACTTAAAATTGATAGGAATAAACGTTATCATAAACATAATAATTATAAGGATAATAATAATGATAACTTTATATACAGCATAATATGTTACGATATCAACGCGCTCCACATAAATTATGCAATTAATTCCCAACAAGGCCACAACATTACATTAATAGAGATCACCATGACAAATTGGAGTTAAATTACTAACGGGCAAACGGGAAAGCAGTAATAATTCTACACAATTATTTAACCTAATTCGTTATAATACAATAAAAAGTTGAACACGACACAAAGTATACAACGTGCAGATCAATTATGTGAAGTGCTCATGTTAATAACCAGAATGGGACTGGAGGATCAACCAGGAGTTACTATCCTGATTAGACTCCCCCAATCATTAATATTGTCGTAACCCCCATCGCTGCTAGGTTTTACATGTAACACAGAGGAACGATCATTCCTTCCTTTTTTCCTTTTAATGGAAACCTACTATCACATACTTTCATAGTAAATTATAAGTGGGAGAATAAGTAGCCCGCGTGTATGATGATATGAATATGAATATAGAACACATTACTTTGGGGAGTTTTTTCCATCCTGTTTCAGAGACAACCGGCGACAGGATCTGGATCGTAGGCGACAGCTTGGTCAGACGTGCCAAGCAGAGGGCGAGCATGCTCAACCGCCAAGATCTGGGAAGAGCAAGAGGGACGGTCCAATGGCACGGTCAGGGAGGAGCGACGTTACAAGACCTTCCGCGCCTGGTGGAGAACAGGTTGAGATACAACCAACGAGCACCTGCGCTAGTAATCGTGCATCTGGGAACAAATAACTTGGGCCTGAATGATGCCTGCCAATGCAGAATCGCGATCGATATGGCTCTTCAAACCCTTCGGACAGCCATGCCTCGTACGCACATCGCCTGGTCGACCATCATCCCACGCCTATTCTATCATAGCAGTCGTGGTCATCGAACATCACAAGACGCCATGGATGGGGTCAGGAAATCGCTCAACAAGTACGCGAGGAGATTAATAGCCCGGCTGCCGAATGCGTCAGTTATTGCTCATCAGTTGGATCCATCCAATCACAGTTTATTTTTAAGAGATGGGGTACACCTGTCCGACAGAGGATCCGACGCTCTCATCGATAACTTCCAAGAAGGAATAGACTCGGGCTTGGGTACACATGAATAGAACATTTACATCCACGGAAACGGGACAATAACACTAATTCGGCTATTAATGAGCCTTGTGGAATCTCGGACAGACTGGGTTCGATGTGACAATGGAATTATTATAACACAAAAAGTTGAGGAACAGCGTGTTGTAACGTGAGTTACATATTCAGATATATACGCCTTCATTTTGGGATTCACATTAAACTTGAAACTTATTTAATTGCTGACAAACTAGAACCATATTTAAATTAATGATTGATTTTGATGTACTAGTATACGTCGTACATAATTGTTAAGCTAGCAGAGGGTGGAGTCAGAGCCACTCGGTCGCACAGTAGCCTCAGAACTACAAAGTGGGCCATAGGGAATTTTCCCGACAAAGGAAATATAATTATTTTGCTCGTTAAACTAAGCCACAATGGCAATATTGTCGGGTTTTCGCCTCTATCACTGTCTGGCTAGCAGCAGGAATAATAACATAAGATTACAATATGTTACGGATTGAATCCATGATAAATACATGATAATAGTTAGTTAAACAGCATGGGTCCATAGATGGTAAGGAAGCAACCATGGCAAACCACGCCCAACCCCCACACAAAAAAAAAAAAATGTGGGTGGAGGATTTCTTTACTCGTGATTATTCCATGGTTGGTTCCGATTATCACCACTTCTTATATATGCGCTGGTATAGTAGCACCGGGATAACATTGGGGATACTGCAGGAGATACTATCCTGTCGGTGGGTCACGTAAACCCCAGGTATCTGGGGTGATCGGAGGAGTTACTACCCTTCCGCTGATCGCGTGACTCGAGACCCCACAAATATAGTGTTTCCATAACTATGTTATTTATGCATTGATGATTTTGTGAGTATTGAAAAGTTGTGGGGATCATCCGTAGGAGATACTATCCTACCGGCAGGTCACGTAAACCCCAGGGACCTGGGGTGATCGGAGGAATTACTATCCTTCCGCTGATCGCGTGACTCGAGATCCCACAAATATAGTGTTTCCATAACTATGTTATTTATGCATTGATGATTTTGTGAGTATTGAAAAGTTGTGGGGATCATCCGTAGGAGATACTATCCTACCGGCAGGTCACGTAAACCCCAGGGACCTGGGGTGATCGGAAGGAGTTACTATCCCTCCGCTGATCACGTGACCGGAGATCCCTACAATTTTGAGTTTCACTCATGGTACATGTACCCTTAAGATTGTTGAATCATATCACGTTTATACATTATTGTCGAATTGTTTATGGTGGACCCTCTTTATTGTGGTTATAAGATTTTGTTATTGCTTTTATGCATGTTACTTGTTTTACTTTGACTTTCCTACTTTACATGTTTTGAGGAAAAGGACTCCTAGTTTCGGAGCGGAATAAATGTCGAGCAAACTGCAAATCAGTCTAAAGTTGTCTTCTTCCTAGAATAACGTGATCATAATAAATGATCAGAGTCATTCTGGGAGAGTCAAGGATAGACAAAACAATTGCTGGCATAGGCCAGAAATAGCGCGCGCCTTTTACAGCTGTTTAAGCGGTGCCTTTGTGGGACAGCGACATGTGAAATTTACCTCTGTAAAGAAACCGAAAATGCGCACAGCCAGTGAATCTACAACGGTGGAGTTATGCGCGCAGTAAGCGTGGGAACGCCGTGTGCAAGATTTTCTCACTTTCGACTTTATCTCCGCTCGGAGAAGTCCTTTTCCCGGCCCACCCACCCCTCTTTAGTTTAAGTAGAGTTGAAGAAGTAAACTACTTAAAGTTGATTGAGGATTAACAAATTGGAAGTACAATGTTGTTTTGAGTGATATAACGAATTGTATGTATTTAATATCATGGTAACACGGGGGTTGACTGGGGGAGGATTTCTTTACTCGTGATTATTCCATGGTTGGTTCCGATTATCACCACTTCTTATATATGCGCTGGTATAGTAGCACCGGGATAACATTGGGGATACTGCAGGAGATACTATCCTGTCCGTGGGTCACGTAAACCCCAGGTATCTGGGGTGATCGGAGGAGTTACTACCCTTCCGCTGATCGCGTGACTCGAGACCCCACAAATATAGTGTTTCCATAACTATGTTATTTATGCATTGATGATTTTGTGAGTATTGAAAAGTTGTGGGGATCATCCGTAGGAGATACTATCCTACCGGCAGGTCACGTAAACCCCAAGGACCTGGGGTGATCGGAGGGAATTACTATCCTTCCGCTGATCGCGTGACTCGAGATCCCACAAATATAGTGTTTCCATAACTATGTTATTTATGCATTGATGATTTTGTGAGTATTGAAAAGTTGTGGGGATCATCCGTAGGAGATACTATCCTACCGGCAGGTCACGTAAACCCCAGGGACCTGGGGTGATCGGAAGGAGTTACTATCCCTCCGCTGATCACGTGACCGGAGATCCCTACAATTTTGAGTTTCACTCATGGTACATGTACCCTTAAGATTGTTGAATCATATCACGTTTATACATTATTGTCGAATTGTTTATGGTGGACCCTCTTTATTGTGGTTATAAGATTTTGTTATTGCTTTTATGCATGTTACTTGTTTTACTTTGACTTTCCTACTTTACATGTTTTGAGGAAAAGGACTCCTAGTTTCGGAGCGGAATAAATGTCGAGCAAACTGCAAATCAGTCTAAAGTTGTCTTCTTCCTAGAATATAAATGAATTATATCTTAGTGTTAAGAACTTTTTATGAACACAAAAACTGCCTTTGTCGTTGCACCTCATCTATGCACGCATTTTTTTTAAAGGGCAACAATTATTTGTAACAAATTGTGTTGTGTGAAAGCAAAAATCACATTGTTGAATTTCGAAACCAAGGTGGCAAATGGACAACTAAAAAAAAGATCATTAAAGTTTTAAAGATGAGATCGCCATATCTATTCCAATTCAAATTGTTAAATTTATATTTTCCCGTGAAATTCCGTATTTTTAGGCACAACTCTCCCATACGCTAAACTATCTGTTTTATCCATAATCACTCGATTCATGCAACGAGACATTAAAACAAAATTGTCACCAATAATATATAGTTTGAGGAAACGTTTATCACAAACAACTATTTTGTCCCAGATATGCTTCTTTGAGGAATGAATAGATATCACGCCAAATATCTTTCTTAAAACACGATCGCAGAGACTTTCAAGATATCAACTCAATGGCAATTCCAATGTCCCATATTGTACTGCCCATTATATAGATCGTATTCAGATTATGTCATTGTTATTTTCTTACTTGGCATACAATGCTATTAACATTGGCATAGGTTAATTTCTCAAAAGGCTTTGCGATCGTGTTTAATAAGTACATTGTCAAAACAGTGACAATTAGGACCGTTTGTTCGTATAACATGTAAAATATGTAGGATCTAAATAATGCAAAGTGTGGCTGAATTGCAACAGCACATAAAAACATCACGGTCAATCATAATCAAGTTTTAAATAAAATAAACTACTACTATTTTGGGCCCGATTCTTTTCTTGTTTATATCAACGATTTCTGTAAGTCTTCGGAGGTTTTATCTTTTATTCTTTTTGCAGACGACTCAAATCTTTTCTTTTCCCATAAGGACCCACATTTTTAGCTTTCCACCATAAACCAGAAATTAAAACGTGTTTCAGAATGGATCAAAGCCAAATAAATTATTTCTCAATCTGCAAAAGGCGAACTACATGCTCTTCAGTAACATAATAAATGAACTTCCAGCTAGCAATGTTTTTTTTTTATTGTACTATTACTCAAAGAGTTTTAAATAATAAATTTCTGGGAATAACTATAGATGAAAAACTTTCTTGGAAGGAACACGTAGATAATATTTGTAAAGTTATTTCAAGAAATATTAATAACATACGGTTGGAAGGTGAAATTTGGCCTTGTTTATGATGATAAACAAGGCCAAATTTCACCTTCCAACCGTATGTTATTAAACCTGTATTGTGCTGACTATCATTTTAAATATAATTTTATTACTTCAGAAAAAAGCGCTGCGTGTTTTATGTTTGTTCTGATTTTCGAGCGCACACAGATGCACTTTTCACACACATAGTATTCTAAAGATAACATATTTTTTTACAGTTTTAATCTGGGAATATTTATGTATAATTTAAATTGAAATGAACTGCCAAATGTTTTGTATTCAATGTTTACAAAGAATGTCAATATTCATCATTATCCTACGCGGTCTGCCGGGCTTTTTCATCTACGAAAAAAAAGGAAGAACTTTGCTCTCAAATAAATCATTTGTATTTTCCGGCTCAAAACTTTGGAACTCTCTTTCAGATCCAATTAGAGATAAACCCACATATTATAGTTTTAGTAGAGGGTTCAAGAAGAATTTAATACAAACATACATGTCTCCTACGGGTTAAACTGTTAGGATATGGGAAGACCTCGAACATCTCCCCTGTTTCACCCCTCTCTCTCTTCTAATTTCTGTAGTGTACAACTTTGCTTTATTTTGTCTTGTCCTGTCATGTCTTGTGTTATCTTGTCCTGTAATGAATTATTTTTTCATGTCCTGTCTGGCTTATCTTATTATGTCAGTTTCCTGTCCTGTGTGTCCTGTCTTGTCATTATGTTCTTTCGTATATTTCGATTATTTAGACACTTTAAAGTGGTTTATGAAAATATGTTATTATATTATATCTATTTTACTGTGATTATTGAGACACTTCAAAATCATTTATGAAAATAATATTCATATTATATTTATTTTGGGGAAACTGCAAAACAAGCTATGCTTTCCAGTAGGTTCCTGTTTCATTTCATAATTTTGAACTTACTTTGTCAACTATGTTCTTTATTATGCAAACAATTGATATGAAATGGAATATATTCGATTAAATAAATCAATTAATAAAAGTAGCGCCCCTTTCTTCACCTTCTCCTTATCTTTCTTACATACCGAATATGTTTTTCTCTCTTTTTTCCTTTCCAGACCTAAAGTCTAAAATAAATAATTATACTTTGAATTGCAAAATACACCCATGTAATACACTATTATTATTTTAAAACAATTATCGTTTGCATATTTTGTCAGTTTTAAGTGTTTAAATAAGTGTTTGTACTAGTAATATATTTTTGTTTACATAGTACTATTATTTCCTTGTACTTGATGTTTTCAATCTTTTCAGTTTTAATAAATTCCGCGATTCGGCTGTTAGCCGCGACGAATATAAATATCTTCCGATATTTACGTATATTATTATTTGTATTTGCATGTTTACATAATACACCTTTTATTGAATTGAAAAAAAAGCGAATTTAATAATAAGGAGAGAAATTAAATTGTCTGATTTACTTGGATATACGTATAATCGCGTATGAAATATTGCAACACATAATGTCTAAGGGGGAAGCTTCAAGTAATCGAAAACGAAAGCACCACAAGAAGATAACACTCATAAATGATGATAATTAGTAGACAGTGTCGGATGTCAGTAGGCTCAAGTATAGCCAAGCAAGATAAAATTAATAAACAAGTTGACAAATTGTTTACGAATTTCGACAGGAAGGCAAGTTTCACTACGTGCTACTAGATTTTGTTTTGTTTTCTTTTGTTTTGCTCTTAAAGATGCAAGCTAGTTATCAATTCTTTTTGTTTCCAACGTTTTTTTTAATTTTTAAAGGTAGATCTATAAATAAATACATATGCAAATACAATAAGAGATTGAATATGTGGGGTAGTGCTTTTGAAGTAAGAAATATTAAAGGAAATATGTACGAAATTGGAAAATAGCAATTATGACGAACCGGTTAAAAAGATACCATATAAAAAACGTCAATTTCGAACAAGTATATAATATATATGTATACAATGAAAAAGCATAAAAAAGTTTTGTTTTTAACCACTTGAATAGATTTTATGCAGTAAAAAAACCACATTAATTACAAAATATGAATGGAATTTGGTACGGTGATGACGCAAGTAGTTTAAGCACACAATATAAAACAAGTGGTGATTTTTATTTTTAGAAACATGCTTTATTTCTTGAAAAACATTATGATGAAGCATTGATGCCTGAACAAGAAACCCCATGCCAATAGGATCCCACATATTTACATTTACAATACCAATCTCTCTTTTTCCAAAGCATGACTTTCTTATAACCATCTAGTTAAAATTTGAAATAGGATTCATAAAAGTTCAGGGATACTCATGATTAAAACAGCTGGGATATGTGTTGTTGTTGTTGTTTTGATATCTTTTTGTGTTTTTGATTTGTTTATGCCTTTCTTTTGCCCTGGAGAAAATCGACAAGGATATTGTCATTGATCTGAAATGCCGCAATTTTCATTTCAAATATTTGATTATCATATAACGTAGTTCAGTTTAATGGATCTAATACAAAGAGCATTTTTTTTGGTGCGCATTACATCTCTTCAAATATCAAATGAATATTTACATGTGTGAGTAATAATCGACTACCATCAATATTTCTTTTTCACCCCATACTAATTAAACTTAATAATCAAAGGAAAAGTTTAAAGTATATGATTAAGATGAATACGAACAGTGACTTGGTTGGAAAGAAGAAGTTGAATGCTAATCTGTTTGATACAATTTCTACACCCGACCACGACCAGAAACAAATCTATTCTGATGACATCCACTATACTTACAATCGTGATATTAAAAAATAAATATCTCATACAATTTAAAAAATAAACATAAATTCGAAATATCAAATCAGTGCAAAATGTATATAGAGAATATTGCGGTTCATAACATTCCAAGAGAAAACTCTTTCAAATACGTTCAACCAGTGCTTTCAATTATATATCAGTATATTTCGTGCGTTATTTATAAGTTGATGTACCAGCATACAAACAAATAATAATTGTGAGATTGCTTTGAACACCACTCCCGAAGACTATACAGTACTGTAATCCTAACAGAGAAACATTCCCCTAATTTGTACAGCCCTAGGCTCTGGTGTAATGCCTGCATCTGTGATCAAGCCATTTTCTTACATTTTATTCATGCACCAAATTCAGATTTTCAAACCCTGTAGACACGTTGGGGGACCCTTATTTACAGGCTGTTGTTTGATTAACTTACAAGAAACACTTAGCTGTCGTAAGATTTTGGACTACTTTTAAATATCTGGGTACCAGTGTTCATTCCACTTCAATGTGTATATCAACCAAATATTGAAATATATTACTTGGATAATGGCCACGAGCACCTACCAATGGCTACCAATATCAAGCAGATGAATAGTACCTAATAGTATATTAAAATTAAATTCAGAATAAAGTTTTAAACCAAATTTATCAAACTTATTGACACAGATACCGCGAAGCTATCAAGACATAGTGTGTCCTAGAATATAATGTGAGTGGAGATGACCGAGGCGCCCCGGCCTTTCAGAACACAGGTGCCTTTTTACCTCACAAAAGGATAATGTGATATCTATTTTTGTGTGTGTAAAGCTGGTTAGAGGTGCCCATATAAATCACTATTACTGTCTTTTAAACCTTACGAAATATGGAAGCGTCCGGGTGTGGATGAGGAGCAGTTGACTTGGAAGGGGTTTTAACAATGTCACAGTGCAGTGTCTTGAACATCATACCCTGGACTCGTCGGTACCATGTAGTCGGAAACGGTATCCTTGTTGCATTCGGCGACAGAGTAGGTATCATCGTTGACCTCGATGTGAGGCAGGTCAACACCTTTGCAGCTCATGCTTGTCACGAAACTCTGGTCGATGGTGTTTCCGTAGGGAAATGCCTCTGGTTCCTTTCCTGCTTTAGGTCCAGAATGCAAGTGAGTGGTAGTGTAGATGCCTTGGTCTTGAACACTGGCATTCTTGCTTGCATCCATCGTCATGTAGCAGTCTGGTGTTCGAGGAAACACTTCATCTGCTATCGATTGAGTGTTGGTGGTCTTCGAGGCATTTATGCTTGAGTTACGCTGGTTGTCACTAATTTCCTTACCCTTGATGTTCTCTATTGCATCATAGTTCTGCTGGAAACATGAAGATAACGGCCAATCAGAATGATGATTTGTGACATTCTATTTTTATAATCTAGTTAAAACACTGCTTCCATCTATAACAATTACATACTTTATAACGATATTGTACCGACTCATTGATTTTTCGACCATGATTGCAGTATATGTCTTGTTACATTAGTTTAGTTTTGTTGTCATCCTTCTATTCTTGTTTTGTTCGGTTCATCCAATCAAACTTATTTCAAATTTAAATAAATAAGCTAGAAACGGGAAAAGTACATTATCATACAAGTGTATATATTGCATAAAATTTAAAAGAGAAAAGTAAAATCTGTCCAAATTGACACTTCTCTTGCTAAAGTATTATACTTACAATTTCTGAGTCATCATTCTTTCTGAGAGCCGAGGAACCGATTCCTATCGCAATGGCGCATGCAGGGGGTATGGGGAGAGCACGTTGAATACTCGACATGCCGTCAAAATCCACAGAATTCCATGCTTAAATTTAAAAGAAAGTAAAGATATATCATTATTTGTTCTACACCAGTTTGAAATTTGAAAATTGAGCCACCGAACTGTCTTCTAAAATGTGGAAGAAAGTTACTAGAAATCTTGGAACAAAATTAAGAGGAGCATTTCGATGAGTTATTAGTAGCCTCATATAGAACCTGAGATGAGTTTTGCTTTTAAGGCAGATGGTCTTTATCAGCAAGAAGCGCTAACAGATTTAAGGCAAATTAGCTTTTATAATAAACAGTGAAATTCGTTCTTACATCGTCTTTCTTGGGATATTAAGCGATGCAAGCCGAAGAAGAGAAGGACTAACACAATGACTCCCAGACAAGCGCCCAGTGTAACAACCAAGATGAAATGCAAACCTAGATCAAATATAGAAATTAAATCATTTCGAAAATAATAAAGAAAAACAATTCTTGTAAAGTGTTTGCGAGATATGTATTTTCCAACTACTTTAATGGCTATAGCAGGATAAAAGGGAATTTAAACAAAATTTCTTCCCCTAGTATGAAATTAATGTAAACATTAATTAATTCGAGTTGGAAATAGTCTCATGTTCTCTCGTACAAGGGCCTACCATCACTACATCGTTATATTAGACACATAATTATATTATTGTGTGTATGTCTATAGGTGTTTGTGGGTATGGGTGGGCGGGTGGGTGTACGCGTGTGTTTAAGGGCGTGTCTAGCTAGGTTCGTCTCAACGGGTGTCCAAATTTCAACAAATTTTATCTTTGATTGATTGTCTGACAGGTTATGTACATACTCCATCTTCCATCGCTGTTATCCAGGTACTTCACACGGATTGAAGCGCTGCACACGCCACGCCCACATACAACCAGCCACAGCTGATGCTCTTTGGCGCCATTCTGGATGTAAACCGTCTGACCCGGAAGTAAACAAGTCTCATTCATATTACGCAATCCGCCGACATAAAACTCAGCATGGATGCAAAGGCCGCTTGTATCACTTTCAGCCGAGGAGATGTCGAGTCTTCCTGATTTCATCTCATATGTTGCACTTATACCTGATAAAGAAATAGAATGTGTTAAATAGATGCCATGCGAGATTTACCATAATTCAAGTAAGATTAACTCAGTATTTACAATCTTACACTCGGGGAAATTCTCGAAATAATCGAAATACTGTCATTGTCATTTTATTATACATTTCGATTGAAACAGGAAGGATATCAGGTTTCTGTTCGTATAACAATTTCTACTTTGGCATCATAATAGCATTGTAATTTACAGGATAACTATCATTATATATCATTATATGTAAGGAAATGCTTTGTACTACTCCTTAAAGGTAAAGCCCAATTTTGGAAACGCCCCTCTCTCAAAAAAATGAAATGGAAGCTCTCATTACCAATCATGTGAAAGAATATGTTTTGACTAATACGTGATGATACAAATTTTGCCGGGTAAGTCCGGAAACCACCTACTAATTGTTATATTTGGTCAATTATTATATCTATTGTGACCAAATAGATATCGCGCACGTGGTCGCGTAGTCCCATATA
This sequence comes from Mesocentrotus franciscanus, assembly GCA_037976565.1. NCBI lineage: Eukaryota > Metazoa > Echinodermata > Echinoidea > Camarodonta > Strongylocentrotidae > Mesocentrotus > Mesocentrotus franciscanus. Next base: position 26,832,928 of record CP137671.1, read on the forward strand.
CATCTTTTTGTGTACAGTGCTTGTAGCTTTACCAAGACTGGGCCAAATTTCTTATCATTTTGATGATTCCAGAATCTTGCAGTACATACCAATACTTATATACTAGATGATCAACCTTTTCTGATCGATTCCACAACGTTTCTTTCACAATGCAATCGCATGACCAGAACTGGTCTTTCTCTTTAACGCGGCATAAGGAAATGACGCCAGGCACTTAAGTATAATTTAAAAACTAGTTTTTATTAAAAATTAGTAAGATCACAGACTTACCAATCTCATCCACAGTCCCCGCTGCAAGAAAAAACGAAACAGAACGAAACCTCCATAAATGCAATTGTTTTCCCAAAGTCTACACGCTCTCATGACTGTTTCACTAATACTAGCTACATTTCAGTGGTGCCCTGATCTGTCAAACGGTTTTAGCAACTGAATTTTGGTACCAAAGTTTCAGCAGTTGTTTCTGATAAGCAGGTGATTTATTCAATGGAAATTGACATTGACTGACTGGGCCAAACATAACAAAAACTTCTTCAACTACCGGATTTTAGAGTAGCAACTCACTACGTGGTCAATGCTCGAGTATGTTTTACATTAATCATTGAAGTATTTACTTAGCAGTTTGCATATTATGACCAATTTCTTATTGTCCAACATTTCCGGGGCTGACAATATTATATTCTGTGTCTCCAATTGTGTTACAGGCACTGTCTGGCATATTGTCATATTGCTTATGGCTGAGATTGCAGGTATTTTTTTGTTATTAATGCAACGGGTCCACCCTCTGTCGACTTACGAGCAGTAGATGCAAAGATGTCAACATTTCCATTGTTCCCGATGTCATTTTCTGCGAGGACGGTAATTCTGTACAGAGTATAGCTGTTAAGGCCGTCGAGCGTGAACTGCTGATCCGTTATTCCCTGCTCTTTGCGGCACCTTTCCATCTGGGTGACGTTGACGCAGTAAGAAACGATGAACGTCATCGGCAAGCCGCCATTTTGCCCCGGCGTCCAGGAGAGAGTGAGAGACGTATCCGAGTAGCTGTCAACTTGCAGGTCGTACGGAGGATCTGGGTAACCTTATGTGATAGAATTTGAACGATATTTTGTTATCATTTAGCTTCTGAAATTTATTCCACACTTCATTCTCTTATGAAGAACGATGGTATGTCTCAGTCAATATTATTGTAAATTTGCCAATGACAGTTGTCTCTTCCTCTTGGAATGATCTTTGTTAAGAAATGCCAAAGTGCACTAAATTATTCCACTTTTTGCTTCTTACATTTAGCAAGTGGCCTTTCATCAATATATCTATGCAGTAATAAGGTTATAAACAAATGTGGTAAATAAACTGAAGGGCAATTCTTGAAGTTTTTTGAGAAATGTCATGGCATTAAAATTAGAATTCCCATTCTCAAGAAGATCCAAAATCATAGATGTACAATATCTTACAGTATCCAGTGAGCTGAATTACAAACGAATCCCTCCCTAGTGCATTGACGGCGGTACAAGTATAGTTTCCAAAGACACCCCTGTGGACCTTCTCTGTAAACAGCAATCTGCTTTCCAGTTCTGTCTCAGAGTGTCTTATCACATCAATAGCGATCTGTGATTGGTCAGGAGTGGACCACGTGATCATTGATGACATTGAAGGATTGGCAACGACGATACACGGTAGGATGGCTACAGTCCCTTCATTGGAATGTACGACGGACACCCGGCGATCAATGCGTGGGGGATCTGTATTTGAATTAAAAAATAGTCCAGTAGTCCAAGTAAATAATATCTACCTCTTTATATCAAATAAAAGGCCATGTATTACATTGTGTCCATTATTAATATCGAAGATTCTTAGTACTTTTCAGATTATATATTAGGTCAAACGTTATTGTAACTTGTGAATATGTCTTAACATGATTGCTGTATTTCATTATGTTAACGGGACTTTTCCCTATTAACAAAGGAATGTGCTATTATGTTAATTTCATTTTACTAAAATATGTCTATCGAAATGTTTTGTATATAATATGAAGTTTGGTAGTAAGCAATCAATTCAAATAGATCAAATCAATCAATTCATTCAGAAGATTGTATTATAATTTGGTTTTTATTGTTTTTTTAATCACAGAAGACATCTACTATTCTCTCTATTGGCTAATAAATGATACCTAATTATTCTCTGACTTACTTACGTAACACGTTCTGGATACTGGTTTTTATCTTAGCACATCGACACCACGAATCATAATAAATGTGCCATGTTACAAGCCAAATACTCTAATTTTCACCTTTCCAGCTCGCTCAATAGAAAAATTAATGTCACCTTCCGCTCTTTGAGCAAAAACAACGTCTGAAGCACAACTGCATAATCACTATCCTTATTATAGAGCTAAAACAAAGTCTGAGACACAACTGAGCATTATTCATAGAACAAGACCTACACACGGGCGTAGAAAAAGAGCTCACATTGTACTGAGATGTTTTTCGTTTTTCTCTCCCCCGACTCTATGCGATTATCGGCTCCACATTGGTACGCTCCAGCAAGATGACGGTGAACCTCCGGGAAGGACAATCTGGAAAACCCTGTCCCGTTCGCCAGGACTTTTCCAGGTGAGCCGTCCAAGAGAACTCTCCGCCAGGAGACGGTTGGTGATGGAAAACCATTAGACCGGCAGAGGATGGAGGCATTCCGCGAGCCTTCCTGCCAAGGTCCCGGTGGGGATTGTGTCAAGACGATGTCAGAAGGTGGATCTGCAGACAGTGGATGTTAAAGGGATGTTTGAAAAGGCTTAAATGTTGGTGGAAAGTCTAAGTCTTTACAAGACTGATGGATATTCAGTGCTTCGTCATGTTCAGTCTATCCGACTACCATGCTCTGTTTTGAAATTGAATAGAATCGTCTCTAATTCAATTAGACTTAAACACCTACATCCAACATTGTCCCCCTTGGACTCGAGACTCGAGAATAAGCTTTACATTTTCTGCATGTAGGCCTATTCTTACACAATGAGATAAAGTCGGAGAGATAGTAGAACTAATTCAAATTGTTTGACGTTGGAATAGTCGATGAACCTACCTACAAGAAACGTCTCATTAAGCCTACGTATGAACAATCCCATTATGGTTACGGTTACAATTGCGACTAGACTGTGAACTAGTTTTTAATGTACCATAGTAATAATGGCTTAAGACGGCAAACCTGTGTTCTCTGCTAAACTTACACAGCACATTGGTAATGCAGACTTCAGAACATAAGTTTTGTCCATCAGGTGCCCTGCATGTCAGGAAGGACTCACTCCTACAGCAAATCGACGTCAGTCCCAGTCCGGTTGCTACCTCGGTGACATTTGGAATACTCTGCCGGGTGACGTTCACAACAATGTCAAATTTTGGCACGCTTGCAAAGTGAGTTTCGAAAGAGTCTGTAAGGTATATCTTGGCGATCCTTGTGAACTGACCTGGAGACTGGTCTGGTGTGAGGTACGAACATGAGAGATCTATGAAAGAATTGATCCCTACGTTGCCGGGGCAATTATCTATGGTAGGGTGTTGGACATAACATTCTGCAATAGAGGAAAATGACAAGAGGTTTAACAAAACAAAATGCTAAATGAATTCTAAGCTAGCAAGAACAATTCAGTCATGTCGAGGTTTTTTTTCTATTAGATAATAGAATCGGTTGTCATATTGGAAACGCGCATGTTAAGAAACTAGCTGGCACTCATCCATGATTCTTTTCTTTATCGTTGTTGATGTCGTGGTTGTTTGTATTGTACATGTATACAGGGGCGGATCCAGCCGGCGGCAAGGGAGGGGGCCTAAAAAGGGGCCCACTTCGTGCGAAAATTTGAAAATCGTGCCGGTCGATTTTTCGCTCAGTGGGGTGGGGGTACTGACCAAAAATATTTGGCACCCGAAAAAAAAATTTCCCTACGGGAAGGGTTATTTTTTTTCCACCGCCACCCCCCCCCTTGGGCGCCAGGGGAGGGGGCCCAACTTCTTTTTCTTCAAAAAAGGGTGTTTTTACCTGTTTTTTTTTCTAGGGGAGGGGGCCCGGCCCCCCCTGGATCCGCCACTGCATGTATAATGATCTCACGCCTTCATTATTTCCAAAAGGAAAGAAAAGTCAAACTCTATGATCATGTTTGGAAACGCAAAGGTTTTTAATCCTATCTTTACCCCCCCCCACACAAACAAACAGAATAGAAAGAGACAGGTTGGGGGACAGAATTCATGAATGCCCGTAAGGATTGGGGGTGACATTTTTTTCTTCTTCAATGCAATGATTTCGGAAATCCCATCGGTATCTCAAGACGGGTATTAGTGCAAACAAATTCAGACAAGCGCTATTTTTTCTTCCTCTGCGGAAGAGAGGGGGAGAGACGGCTGTACCCCCATCCGTTTAAGCATATCAATGTCGATAGTTATTGACAATGAAATGAATAAAACAAACACATGTTTAGAAATAACTGTGTTATTGTTGGCCAAGGATCCTGAATCAAGTCTTTCGGTAGCCCTTTTGGCAGCCATTTTGAATGTTCATGGTCAAGGTAAGCACTTTTACCTTTGAAAGTTGTATAGTTGAATTTGCCATGTCAGAAAACATATTATTAGACAGCTAAATCAATAAAATCGGACAATGTTAACCGTGTTGGTGAATTTGACCACCAGCCAAAAGTGCGTTGACCTTTTGATGTTTTTCTTTACCATAGCGCCCTCATTTAAGGTTGGAGGTATTGAGTTTGAGTTTGAGTTTGAGTTTGAGTTTATTAACAACAAAAATTATAACAAGTAAAAAAACATAATGTATCAAGCATGATTACATAAAGTATAACAATATAACACAAGATCGATAACATTACACATGAAAAATATAAACATTGTTTTACAAAGTATGTTATATACAAATGAATAACAAGGTTATGTGTACACTTTTGTTGTTAAAGGGGGTACCAGAAGTTAGCACAAGTGCTAGTCGAGTCTGGTTCCCTGTCTTTGGCAAGAATTTTAAAACTATTTTTTTTACTATACTATATTACATATATATATACATGTAAAATTTAACTATTGTGAAAGTAAACAAAGAAATAGAATAGTTATTTAGAAATATTTCTTACTTAATATATACATGTAAGTCAAGTGTGTGTTGACTTCGGTATCAGAACCAAACGTAATTAAAAAAATACAACATTAAAAAAATACATTATCTAGTGATCTTTTTAGAAATTCTCTAATCTGAGATTCCTTTTTTGCCATTTTAAGAAGTCTTAACTTTCGTTTAGCGCAAAGTATTTAGATGTTTCGTTAACCCCTTCCGAAAAGCATTTTTAGATCGTATTCCTCTTAAATCATATGGTATACTATTCCATATGTTCACGCCCACAAATGATATTGAAAATTGACCTTGTGTGGTTTTGCATTTAGGCAGATATAGCTGTCCATGTTCTTTGCCCCTTGTGCCATATCTGTGTTCTATTACCTGACAGTATTCAATTAAGGAGTGAGGAAGATTGCCATTTAATAAGTGATAGATGAATGATGAGACAGATAGAAAATGAAGGTTGTAAATATTTAAAATTTTTATCTTTTGGAACAAGGGTTCCGAATGGGTACCTCTTGGGCTAAAAGTTATCGCTCTCATCGCCATTTTCTGGGTTAGGAAAATACAATTCAAGTTGGTTTTGTATGTGGTTCCCCATACTTCAATTCCATACAAAATATGTGGCTGGATTAACGCTTTGTATAATAGCACTAAAATGTTCTGTGGGACATAATGCCTTATTCTGAACAAAATTCCGACTTTTGAACGAATATTTCGATTTACCATTTTTATATGTTCAATCCATGTGAGATGCTTATCAATTTGTAGTCCTACAAAAGATGCCTTATCTACTTCAAGTAATTTAGATCCAGATATTTTGAGAGCACCCTTTATTTGGACAGATCTCCTTTTGCCCTTTATTATCATATAATTTGATTTGCTTAGATTAATTGTGACCTTGTTGGCATAACACCACTGCTGGACCTTATTTAAGTCCTTATTCACCTCATTCATATCAATATCTTTCTGACCAGTCTTAAAGGTATGGAACAAGTTTGAATCATCAGCAAATAATCTGAAGTTGAAAAAACTTGTAGAGTTTGGCAAATCATTTATATAAATGAGAAAAAGAGTTGGGCCAAGAACAGATCCCTGTGGGACACCGCATGATATTTTACAATATTGAGACATTGTTTCCTGGTTTTTCACAAACTGAAATCTATTGCTGAGGTAATCTGCAAACCACTGGAGCGCAATGCCACGTATTCCGTAATGAGATAATTTACCAATTAGAATATCATGGTTTATAGTATCAAATGCCTTCTGAAAATCAATGAACACACCAATAGTTAGTTTTCCCTCATCTATTGATTTCAATAATGCATTTGACAAATTAACAACAGATAACTTTGTACTGTATTTCTTCCGGAAGCCATACTGATGTTGCTGCAGCACACTGTTCACATCTAAGAAATCCATCAACCGACTATTTACTATTTTTTCAAAGATTTTTCCAAGTACTGGTAATACAGAAATTGGCCTGTAGTTTCCTGGGATGTCTTTTGGTCCTTTCTTGTAAATTGGTGTTACTTTTGCTATTTTTAAGGCATCAGGAAATTTACCTACCTGTAAAGACAAATTATATATGTGAGATAATGGTAAACTAATAAACTGACTCGCATCTCTAAGCAGTCGTGCTGATATGTTATCATACCCACATGACTTGTTAACATCTAAGGCAGAAATGTGATTCTCAATTTCTTTTTCAGTCACTGGTTTCAAAAGAGAGTTTTACTCAGCTTAGGTCCTAAATATGCAGTGTAATCTGCATCATTCTGTGGTATTTGATCTGCCAGGTTTTTTCCAATATCAACAAAGAATTTATTAAATTCAGAAGCAATCTCATGATCATCTGTTATCACCCTACTCCCTCCGTTTTTATGAACAGTCAATTTTTCAATGTCGGTACTCTTTCCTGACACTTTTTACCACACAATAACTCATTTATAGTCTGCCACGTTTTTCTAGTGTCGTGCCTGTTTTGTTTTAAAATATCACTATAATAATTACGCTTTGCATTTTTTATAACTAAAGTAAGAATATTCCTAAATTTTTATATCTATCTCCAGATAGTGAATTAAAATTTGATCTTTTATACTTACAATACAATGTCTGTTTTTGCGTATTGACTTCAGTATACCTTTAGTTATCCATGGTTTTTTGGCAGTGTTTTTATTTCTAGTTGGCCTTTGTGTTACGATTGGTGCATGTTTATCACATATCTCTTGAAATAACTTGTTAAACATGTCATATGCTTTATTCACGTCTTCTTGTCTGAAAACAAGATCCCATCTTGCTTTTGATAATTCTTCCTGAAGCTTTTTATCTTCATAATTCTTAAAGCTACGGGTGGTAGTTCTCCTATGACACGTATCATTACTAGTAACTGTAAAATGCTCAAAAATTACAAAGATAGGAAAGTGGTCAGATATATCAGTTTCTATTGCACCTGCATGAATTTTTGAAGAATTTACATTTGTATATGCATGATCGATGAAAGAAGAAGTAAATTTTGTAACCCTTGTGGGGGTTGTAATTAATTGCTCTAATCCTAAACAATATAATGCAGTTTGGAATTGCTCGACCTTCTGATCAGTATCTAAAAGATTGATGTTAAAATCTCCCATCAAAATGCAATCTACCTTGTCAATTTTCAGATGTGAAATAACATTCAACAAACTATCTAGGAACTCATCCACATCAGTGTTTGGTTTTCTGTATATTATACCCACAATTACTCTTTTCTTGGCAATACACATGTCAAGCCAAAGGCTTTCTGCATGTGATACTTCAAAATTTAGAGTGGAATATTTTAGAGATGAACGAATATATGCCCCTACTCCCCCTCCCCTTGAATCTTTTCTACACTTAACCTCCAAGGTATATCCTGGTAAACCCAGTAGTGACGTGTTAGACACATTCCAAACTTCTGATAAGGAAATTACGTCAAATTTAGAATCTAAGTTATCATAAAGAAGGGATAATTCATCATAATTTTTCTGCAGTGACCGAATGTTCACATGAGACAAACTTAATGAATTCGAAAATAGTTTTCCTAAACCTTTATCAAATGTATCTGGACATAAATTGTAGGAAGAAACTTCAAAGTTAGAGCCTTCGTTTTCCATTTATTGGTTATTTAGGACATATTATTCAGAGACATCTTAATCAGGATTAATCAATGAGATGAAGCTGGAACTCTCGGTAGTTGACATCATCCAGGCCTACATTGAAGAGGTCATCCGGGGTGGGAAGCACCACATGGCTGTTGTCAGTCATCTTGCACACAATTGATCCATGTTTGGATGAAACACCTTTCACCAGTGGGGCCTTTTTGCTGCCATCAAGAGGGCGTAGCGCATGGATGTTAAATCCTCATAACAAACTATACATTTTTTTGGAATCCTCATGACAAGACGAGTAATTTGATATGCATATCGACACGATTGGTATATATTTGAATTTTGACCCCTGTTTGACCTTTGTTGACCCCGGAAATGCCCGACATTTTCAAGGGCGCAGCCCGAGTCAAACACAAAAACACTTTCAAACCTTTGTTCCCAGAATTTGGACCGGGACCTACAGGCTGATCTCCTACTAATTATAGTAAGACTTATAATAAAAGTAAAAGTATTTAATCGATAGTATATGAAGATGAAGAAATAATAAATCCTCAAGAGGTAGTAGATGGTATGGCTAACCTCTGCAAAAATATTAGCGAGAGTACAATAATAAACAAGCAAGCCGAAAATACAGAATACAGTTACAGAATGTTTACAAGAAAATGTAAATGATGATCAGGATTACTATAGAAATCAACCATTGAATAACAAATGTACTATGCAAGATTAAATCAAGTCCTGGAAATATGCTATGAAATCTACAAGAAATTACCGATACAGATTAAAAATAAAATGTTAAAAATTATGAATAAAATTTGGGAAAGTGGAAACATCCCCCAACCGTGTAAATATGGAATTTTGATACCGATACTAAAAGCAGGAAAAGGTCCACACAAACCTTCATCATATAAACCAATAACAATAACTTCAGTCTTTATAAAGAAATTGGAAAAGATGATTTATAGAAGGCTAGATTTGTAATTAGAAAATAAAGGTATTCTTCCGAGCATACAGAGCTGATTCAGAAGAGGAAGAAACTCGACAGATAATATTATGATACTTGAAAATAGTATCCAGCAAAGCTGAGGGAATCATCAACATACTCTACTTTGCTTTTAGGATGTAAATGAGTCATATGATAAGTTGTGGCACAATGGTTTATTATATATAAATTACACAAACTAGGAGTAACAGGAAATATGTTTACATTTATTAAGAACTTATTACAGAAAAGGACCTTCCAAGTGAGGAATTGGCAGACACTATCTAAACCATCTACCCTAGTCAATGGATTACCACAAGGAAGTGCCCTTAGTCCAATTGTATTTAACATTATGATGCATGATATACCATTGGAAAAGGAAGTGAATATATCAATATTCGCAGATCACTGTGCCGTATGGAATATGGTTAAATGAACGGTATAAATACTGGGGAATTTCAATATCTCATGGAAAAACAGTTTCACTTCTATTTACAAACAGTAATAAAAAAATGTAAACTGAAACTTGAAGGAGTACCCTTACCGTATGACTGTACAGGAACACCAATTCATAGGCTTAATTTTTTGATGGAAAATTAATTTGGAGACCACATATTCAGGATATAGTAAAAAAAGATGTAAAATAAAATTGAATATTTTGAAGAAGATATTAAACTGGTATTACATGGGAAATGACTCCCACTCTATGCTTTTTGTCTATAAAGCTTTAATGCATTCACTATTTCACTTTGGATGCGAAGCATATGATTCGGCTTCAAACTTAGTGAAGAATACGTTGAACTCGGTATAATATAAGGCTTTCAAAATCACAACTGTTGGCCATATTGGAACTTCATTACAAACCTTGATTAAAAAAACAGGAGAAGAACCACTAGACCAAAGGAGAAAAATGCTGACAAATAGATATTATTTTAAAGTGAAATCAACAATCATCTGTTGGCATTATGAATATCTTTAAAAAAGAAAGGAAATAAGCCCTTTGGTTCTAGAATACTTCATGAGAAAATGGTTCAAGAATCGGTTGAGGTTGAAGAACATAAACTCATACAATTTCCACCATGGCCAGTAGGAAATACATACCACCCACTATATCCACTGAATTACATAATATAATAAGCAAGAATGACAACCAACACTATCAAAAAGCCAAAACTCTAGAAGTAATAATCACTAGGTATAAAATCACTCTTACATATATACACAGACGGATCTAAAGAGAGGCCATGCGGCAGCAGGCTTCTACGTCCCAGCGATGAATGAACAGAAAAGACTACACAATGGCACATCGTTATACAGGGCAGAACAGGCGGCCATTATAATGGCCTTAGATTGGATTGAAAACTTCAATATTTATGTTGGTATTGTTATTCTTTCAGATTCTCTGAGTGCAGTTCATGCAATAGAGTCTAAGAAAAAAAAATGTAGTAGAAATACTGATATAAATAACACATCTTTATTATAGAGGTATAAACATAACGCTAGAATGGATCCCATCTCACTGTGGACTAAAAGAGAATGAAGTAGTAGATTGTTTTGCAAAGAGAGCATTAAAGAAAAACATAGAAGTTAACAATGATCTTAATGTGCAAGAACTGAAATCAATACTGAGTTAAAAAAAGTATGAGAAATTTGGGAAGAAAGTTGGAAAACGATACGGTCACCTCTAAAACGATTTCAGAATCATTCAGGTTGTATCAATCAAGGTTAAAAAAATACAGTGAAGTAATATTACATAAATTAAGAATGGGCGTTCTTCAACTGAACCAACAAAAGGCAAACGTAGGTTTATGTGGAACAGAATTTGTGATTATTGTGACATCACTGAAACAGAAGAACATTTTATATTTCATTGTAATAAGTATATCATTGAAAGAGCAATGCTCTTCTCATATTTAGACACAAACACAATAGAAGAAACAAAAATAATACGATGTGCCTCAATTGACTGTTTCTGTGTTTCTGAGTGGTCTAGGCACCGTGCGTTACAAAATTAAAAGATCACTGCGCACGCACGCCGAGTAGCCGAGAAGCCTGTTTCACGTCGAGCAAAGCTTTCAATGCAATCGAAACGGGCTGACCAGATCAAACGTGATTTAATAAACAAAACTACGAAGTAGTAAATCACGAAGAGACTCCTAATAAATTGCGATACTGGTGAATTAATTATATTATTACAATTTATTATTTTCTGTTTTCTTTATTGATAACTGAATTTTCTTATATAACTGAAGATATGGCGTATATATATTCAGTACTGAATGAACGCCATAAATCAACTACCAACAACAACAACAACCCCAATCGTACCAGAACCCGCTCGCGCAACCCGACGCCTGCATAATGATTTCGTTGGGTTCTTACCAGTAACGTTCAGTTTCACTAGGGCCGATTGAGCATCCTCACTGGTCGAGACCAAACAGGTGTAATTCCCAGCATCCGATGATACTGTATCAGAAACGATGAGTTTCATCCTACCCATGTCATTATCAGCCGATATGACCAGTTGGTTCCGAGCTGGATTTGCCGGCGTACATTGTGTGATGTCACAGGTGCCAATCTGATCGCTTTGTCCATTTTGACCGTCAAAAGACCAAGCAAACGATGATCCTTCTGAGTCGGTCGGAGAGAAGGAGCATGTCATCTCGGATTGTCCGCCGACGAAGGTGGTAACAGGTCCTCCACTCGTCACAACCAAAGCGACAGATCCTGTAAAGATATTCAGAAAATGTTTCAAATGTCAGAATTGTCATTTACTAGTGAAAATTTTGATTTTTTTTCTATTGAAATTCCAAGAAAACATGATAGAAATATGTTTGTGAGGGTTCTTTCAGCCCTTGTGCTGTCGACCATTTTTATTTGATGTCACTGAATGTTTGGATGTTGAAATAAATCTTAAATTGAATTGAATTGATTGAATAGGCCAACTGTAACAGTGACCGACACATGATATATATATATTTTTGGTGGTATTGTCATGATTGCGCAGATGCAAACCATATCTCCTTCGGGTATCAATAGGCAGTTATTTTTGAGAACTGATCACCAGTACGATCAAGTGATTCTGGAAGGAGAGTCCTGAACAGGCCAGTCAAGTTTGTACTGCTTTAATA